>NW_019167949.1:16979311-17005713 GCF_002303985.1 Durio zibethinus | reverse complement strand
ACTTGGCCCTTATATTGGCCCCCTATCCCTCATCAAACCTCAGAACTTACACCCCCTTAAAGAGCATTTGAGATTTTATAGGTTTGCTGCCAGTAGCCAATAAAGTGTCTGAAATGGGGGCACTTTTTTCAAACGGTCACAAAATCTTCTCCACTTCGAGTTTTAGCTAAATTATTTTGTGCATGCCAACAAAAATACAAGGATCACCTCTACCAAATTTGGGGACAAAACTCTTTCTAAAAAAATTTTAAAAAATCTCGAAGCGTAAAAAGTTTTAAAAATCATGAAAAATAGAAAACGGGTCGTCTTGCCACGAAACTTCACGTGAAGGCGTAGGGGACCATTGTATGAATTTACAAGCCATAAAAATGGCATTGGCATGGTAGAAATATGAAGATGTGCTTGAACCCACCTACCACCCGTTCGATCCCCGGCTTACGCTAGCCTGCTCTCTGGTCGGCTGAGCGTCCGCACGCTCGTTCTGTGGGTTAACTTAGGCATACGGAGTTCATCCCCAGTCTAAGCATATGGAGTTCATTCCCAGTCTAAGATCAGATTGGATCGAGGGTTGCGACAGCAGGATCGGCAGCATGTAGGGGGGACAGGGCAGATCCCCGTATTGCGCATTCTACCTCTCCGACCGACTGAGCGCCCGCACGCCCGTTTTGTGGGTTAGCTTAGGCATACGGAGTTCATTCCATGTCTAAGCATATGGAGTTCATTCCCAGTCTAAGAGTTTGAGCCACGGTCCACATGCTGGGCTCGGGCATGTGCTGGTGTCGCATTTTTTTCACCCGGGGCACCATCGTCGGAGCATCGCCGGAGAGCCCAATCGACGCCATTGGTGGTTTCGATGATTGGGGGGGCCGGGGGTGTGCGCACATGATGTGCCGATGGGTGCTAGTACTTGGCCCTTATATTGGCCCCCTATCGCCCCATCAAACCTTAAAGAACTCACACCCCCTTAAAGAGCATTTGAGATTTTATAGGTTTACTCTCAGTAGCCATCAAAGTGTCTGAAATGGGGACACTTTTTTTCAAATGGTCACGAAATCTTCTCCACATCGAGTTTTAGCTTAATTTTTTTATGCATGGCCAACAAAATACAAGGATCACCTCTACCCAAATTTGGGGACAATACTCTTTCTAAAAAGATTTTTAAAAAATCTCGAACCGTAAAAGTTTGAAAATCGTGAAAAATAGAAAACGGGTCATCTTGCCATTAAACTTCACATGAAGGTGTAGGGACCATTGTATGAATTTACAAGTCATAAAAATGGCATTGGCATGGCAGAAATATGCCGATGGTGCTTGAACCTACCTACCACCCGTTCAATCCACGGTTACGCATCCTGCCTCTCTGGCCGACTGAGCGTCCGCACGCTCGTTTCATGGGTTGACTTAGGCATACGGAGTTCATCCCCAGTCTAAACATACGGAGTTTATTCCCAGTCTAAGATCAGACCGGACCAAGGGTTGCGGCAGCAAGATCGGCCGCATGCAGAGGGGACCGAGTCGATCCCCAGCTTTCGCATTTTGCCTCTCCGGTTGGCTAAGCGCCTGCATGCCCGTTTCGTGGGTTGGCTTAGGCATAGGGAGTTCATTCCATGTCTAAGCCTCAGTCGGACCGAGGGTTGTGGCAGCAGGATTGGCAGCACGCAAAGGGGGATCGGGCCGATCCCCGGCTTGCGCATTATGCCTCTCCGATCGGTTCAGCGCCCGTACACTCGTTTTGTGGGTTGACTTAGGCATACGGAGTTCATTCCCAGTCTAAGATCAGACCAGACCGAGGGTTGTGGCAGCAGGATCGACAGCATGCAGGGGGGACAGGGCCGGTCCTCGGCTTGCTCATTCTGCCTCTCCGGTCGGCTGAGCGCCCGCACGCTCGTTTAATGGGTTGGCTTAGGCATACGGAGTTAATTCCATGTCTAAGCATACAAAGTTCATTCCCAGTCTAAGATCAGACTAGACCAAGGGTTACGGTAGCAGGACCAGCAACAGGATTGACAGCACGCAGGGGTGGACCGGGTCGATCCCCGACTTTCACATTCTGCCTTTTTGATCGGCTGAGCGCCCGCACGCTCATTTAATGGGTTGGTTTAGGCATACGGAGTTCATTCCATGTCTAAGCCCTAGTCGGACTGAGGGTTGTGGTAGCAGGACCGGTAGCAGGATTGGCAGCACGTAGAAGGGGATCGGGCTGATCCTTGGCTTACGCATTATGTCACTCCGGTCGGCCTCTCCGGTCGATTGAGCGCTCGCATGCTCGTTTCATAGGTTGACTTAGGCATACGGAGTTCATCCCAAGTCTAAGATCGAATCGAATTGAGGGTTACAAGATCAGGATAGGCAGCACGAAGGGGGGATCGAGCCGCTCCCCAGTTTATGCATTTTCCCTCTCCGATCGGTTGAGTGCCTGCACGCCCATTTCATGGGTTGGCTTAGGCATAGGGAGTTCATTCCATGTGTAAGCCCCAGTTGGACCGATGGTTGTGGCAGTAGAATCGACAGCACACAGAGGGGGATCGGGTCGATCCCCGACTTGCGCATTAGGCCTCTCCGGCCGGCTCAGCGCTCCAACGCTCGTTTCATGGGTTGACTTAGGCATACGGAGTTCATTCCCAGTCTAAGATCGAATCAAACCGAGGGTTGCAGCAGCAGGATCGACAACATGCTGGGGGGGATCGGGCCGGTCCCCAGCTTACGCATTCTACCTCTCTGGCCGGCTGAGTGCCCGCATGCTTGTTTCGTGGGTTGGCTTCGGCATACGGAGTTCATTCAATGTCTAAGCATACGGAGTTCATTCCCAGTCTAAGATTAGACCAGACTGAGGGTTACCGTAGCAGGACTGGTAGCAGGATCGGCAACACGTAGGGGGACCAAGTCGATCACTGGCTTGCGCATTCTACCTCTCCGACTGGCCTCTCCGGCTAGCTGAACACCCGCACGCTCGTTTCATGGATTGACTTAGGCATACGGAGTTCATCCCCAGTCTTAGTATATGGAGTTCATTCCCAGTCTAAGATCGGATCAGACCGAGGGTTACGGTAGTAGGACCGGTAGCACACAGGGGGGATCGGGCCGATCCTTGGCTTGTGCATTCTGCCTCTCCGACCGACTGAGCGCCCGCATGCCCATTTCATGAGTTGGCTTAGGCATAGGGAGTTCATTCCATGTCTAAGCCCTCACCAGACCGAGGGTTGTGGCAGCGGGACCGGCAGCACGCAGAGTGGGATTGGGTCGATCCCTTGCTTGTGCATTCTGCCTCTCCGGCCGGCTGAGCGCCTGTACGCTAGTTTCATGGGTTGGCTCAGGCATACGGAGTTCATTCAATGTCTAAGCATATGGAGTTCATTCCCAGTCTAAGAGTTTGAGCCACGGTGCACATGCTGGCCTCAGGCATGTGCTGGTGCCACATTTTTTTCGCCCGAGGCACCATCGTCGGAGCATCGTCAGAGAGCGTAACCGGCGACATTAGGGGTTCCGACGATTGGGGGGGCCAGGTGGTGTGCGCACATGATGTACGATGGGTGCTGGTACTTGGCCCTTCTATTGGCCCCTATCCCTCATCAAACCTCGAGAACTCACAACCCCTTAAAGAGCATTTGAGATTTTATAGGTTTGCTGCTAGTAGTCATTAAAGTGTCTGAAATTAGGACACTTTTTCCAAACGGTCACAAAATCTTCTCCACTTCGAGTTTTTAGCTGAATGTTTTTGTGCATGGCAACAAAAATAAAAGGATCACGAACCGCAAAAAGTTTCAAAAATCGTGAAAAATAGAAAATGGGTCGTCTTACCACGAAACTTCACATGAAGGCTTAGGGGACCATTGTATGAATTTACAAGCCATAAAAATGGCTTTGTCACTGCAAAAATATGAAGATGTGCTTGAACTCACCTACCACCCGTTCGATCCCCGACTTGCGCATCTTACCTCTCTGGTCAACTGAGCGCCCGCATGCTCGTTTCGTGGGTTGACTTAGGCATACGGAGTTCATACCCCGTCTAAGCATACGGAGTTAATTCCCAGTCTAAGATCGAATCGGACCGAGGGTTCCGACAGCAAGATCAAAACGCAGAGGGGATCGGGCCAATCCCCAGCTTGTGCATTCGTGGGTTGGCTTAGGCATAGGGAGTTTATTCCATGTCTAAGCCTCAGTCGGATCGAGGGTTGTGGCAATGGGACCGACAGCACGCAAAGGGGGACCAGGCCGATCCCCGACTCTTGCATTACGCCTTTCCGACAAGCTCAGCGCCCGCACACTCGTTTCATGGGTTGACTTAGGCATACGGAGTTCTTTCCCAGTCTAAGATCGGATTGGACCGAGGGTTGCGGCAGCAGGATCGACAGCATGCAGTAGGGGATCGGGTCGATCCCCAGCTTGTGCATTCTGCCTCTCCTCCCGGCTGAGCGCCCGCATGCTCGTTTCGTGGGTTGGCTTACGCATACAGAGTTCATTCCATGTCTAAGCATACGGAGTTCATTCCCAGACTAAGATCGGACCAGACCGAGGGTTGCGACAGCAGGACCAAAGTAGGATCGGCAGCACGCAGGAGGGACCAGGCCGATCCCCGGCTTGCGTATTTTTCCTCTCCGATAGACTGAGCGCCCGCACGCTCGTTTCATGGGTTGGCTTAGGCGTACAGAGTTCATTCCATGTCTAAGCCCCAGCCAGACTGAGGGTTGTGGTAGCAGGACCGACAGCGGGATCGACAGCACGTAAAGGGGGACCTGGCTGATCCCCAACTTGCGCATTATGCCTCTCTGGCCGATTGAGCGCCCGCACGCTCGTTTCGTGGGTTGACTTAGGTATACGGAGTTCATCCGTAGTCTAAGCATACGGAATTCATTCCCAGTCTAAGATCGGACCGGACCAAGGGTTGCGATAGCAGGATCGACAGCACGCAGGGGGGATCGGGCCGATCCCCGGCTTGCGCATTCTGCCTCTCCGGTCGGTTGAGCACCCGTACGCCTGTTTCGTGGGTTGCCTTAGACATAGGGAGTTCATTCCATGTCTAAGCCCCAGCCGGACCGAGGGTTGTGGCAGCGGGACCGACAGTACGTAGAGGGGGACCAGGCCGATCCCCGCCTTGCGCATTATGCCTCTTCGGCCGGCTCAGTGCCCGCACGCTCGTTTCGTGGGTTAACTTATGCATATGGAGTTCATTCCAGTGTAAGATCAGATCAGACCGAGGGTTGTGGCAGCAAGATCGGCAGCACACAGGGGGGATCGGGCCTATCTCTGACTTGCGCATTTTGCCTCTCCGGCCGGCTGAGCACCTGCACGCTCGTTACGTGGGTTGGCTTAGGCATACGGAGTTCATTCAATGTCTAAGCATACGGAGTTCATTCCCAGTCTAAGATTTTGATCCACGGTGCACATGCTGGGCTCAGACATGTGCTGGTGCCGCATTTTTTTTGCTCGGGGCACAATCGCCGAAGCATCACCGGAGAGCCCAATCGACGGCATTAGGGGTTCCAACGATTGGGGGGCCGGGGGGTGTGCACACATGATGTGCGATGGGTGTTGGTACTTGGCCCTTATATTGACCCCCTATCACTCATCAAACCTCAAAAACTCACACCCCCTTAAAGAGCATTTGAGATTTTATAGGTTTGCTGCCAGTAGCCATTAAAGTGTCTGAAATAGGGACACTTTTTTCAAACGGTCACAAAATCTTTTCCACTTTGACTTTTTAGCTGAATTTTTTTGTGCATGCCAAAAAAAATACAAGGATCACCTCTACCAAATTTTGGGACAAAACTCTTTCTGAAAAAATTTTAAAAAATCCCGAACCGCAAAAAGTTTTAAAAATTGTGAAAAATAGAAAACGGGTCGTCTTGCCACGAAACTTCACATGAAGGCTTAGGGGACCATTGTATGATTTTGCACACCATAAAAATGGCATTGGCATGGCAGAAATATGAAGATGTGCTTGAACCCACCTACCACCCGTTCGATCCTTGGCTTGCGCATCTTGCCTCTCTGGTCGGCTGAGTGCCCGCATGCTCGTTTCGTGGGTTGACTTAGGCATACGGAGTTCATCCCCAGTCTAAGCATACAGAGTTCGTTACCAGTCTAAGATTGGACCGAACCGAGGGTTGCGACAGCAAGATCGACAGTACACAGGGGGGACCGGGCTGATCCTCGGCTTGCGCATTCTGCCTCTCCGACCGGCTGAATGCCCGCACACCCGTTTAATGGGTTGGCTTAGGATAGGGAGTTCATTCCATGTCTAAGCCCCAGCCATACCGAGGGTTGTGGCAGTGGGATCGGCAGCACGAAGAGGGTGACTGGGCTGATCCCCAGCTTACGCATTATGCCTCTCCGGCCGGCTCAGTGCCCGCACGCTCGTTTCGTGGGTTGACTTAGGCATATGGAGTTCATTCCCAGTCTAAGATTTTGAGCCACGGTGCACATGCTGGGCTCAGGCATGTGCTGGTGCAGCATTTTTTTTACATGGGCCACCATCGCCGGAGCATCACCGGAGAGCCTAACCGGTGGCATTGGGGGTTCCGACGATTGGGGGGGCCGGGGGGTGGGTGCACATGATGTGCGATGGGTGCTGGTACTTGGCCCTTATATTGGCCCCCTATCCCTCATCAAACCTCGAGAACTCACACCCCCTTAAAGAGCATTTGAGATTTTATAGGTTTGCTGCCAGTAGCCATTAAAGTGTCTGAAATGGGGACACTTTTTTCAAACGGTCACAAAATCTTCTCCACTTTGAGTTTTTGGCTGAATTTTTTTGTACATGCCAACAAAAATACAAGGATCACCTCTACCAAATTTGGGACAAAACTCTTTCTAAAAAAATTTAAAAAAATCCCAAACCGTAAAAAGTTTCAAAAATCGTGAAAAATAGAAAACGGGTCATCTTGCCACAAAACTTCACATGAAGGCTTCAGGGACTATTGTATGAATTTACAAGCCATAAAAATGGTATTGGCATGGCAGAAATATGAAGATATGCTTGAACCCACTTACCACCCATTCGATCCCCAACTTGCGCATCCTCCCTCTCCGGTCGGCTGAGCGCCTGCACGCTCGTTTCATGGGTTGACTTAGGCATACGGAGTTCATCCCCAGTCTAACATCAGACTGAACTGAGGGTTGTAGTAGCAGGATCAACAGCATGCAGGGGGGATCGGGTCGATCCCCGGCTTGCGCATTCCACCTCTCCGGTTGGCCGAGGGCCCGCACGCTCATTTCGTAGGTTGACGTAGGCATACGTAGTTCATTCCATGTCTAAGCATATGGAGTTCATTCCCAGTCTAAGATCGGACCGAATCGAGGGCTGTGGTAGCAAGACCAGCAGCTGGATCGACAGCACGCAGGGGGGACCGGGTCGATCCCCGGCTTGCGCATTCTGCCTCTCTGACCGACTGAGTGCCCGCACGCTTGTTTCGTGGGTTGGCTTAGGCATACGGAGTTCATTCCATGTCTAAGCCCAGTCAGACCGAGGGTTGTGGCAGCAGGATAGGCAGTGGGATCAACAGCACGCAGAAGGGGACCGGGCTGATCCCCGACTTGTGCAATATGCCTCTCCGATCAGCCTCTACGACTGACTGAGCGCCCACACGCTCGTTTCATGGGCTGATCCCCGACTTGTGCAATATGCCTCTCCGATCAGCCTCTACGACTGACTGAGCGCCCACACGCTCGTTTCATGGGTTGACTTAGGCATACGGAGTTTATTCCCAGTCTAAGATCAGACGGGATAGAGGGTTGCGGTAGCAAGATCCGTAGCACGCAGGGGGGATTGGGTCGATCCCCGACTTGCGCATTCTGCCTCTCCAGTCGGCTGAGTGCCTGCACGCCCGTTTCGTGGGTTGGCTTAGGCATAGGGAGTTCATTCCATGTCTAAGCCCCAGCCAGACCGAGGGTTGTGGCAGCGAGACCGACAGCATACAGAGGGTGACCGGGCTGATCCCCGGCTTACGCATTATGCCTCTTCGGTCAGCTCAGTGCCCGCACACTCGTTTCATGGGTTGACTTATGCATACGGAGTAAATTCCCAGTCTAAGATCGGATCGGACCGAGGGTTGCGGCAGCAGGATCGACAGCACACAGGGGGGGATCGGGCCGATCCCCGGCTTGCGCATTCTACCTCGCCAGCCAGTTGAGCGCCCGCACGCTCATTTCGTGGGTTGGGTTAGGCATACGGAGTTCATTCCATGTCTAAGCATATGGAGTTCATTCCCAGCGTAAGATTTTGAGCCACGGTGCACATGCTAGGCTCGGGCATGTGCTGGTGCCACATTCTTTTCACCCGGGGCACCATCGTCGGAGCATCACCGGAGCATCATCGGAGAGCCTAACCGGTGGCATTGGGGGTTTCGACGATTGGGGGGGCCGAGGGGTGTGCGCACATGTTGTGCGATGGGTGCTGGTACTTGTGTAACGGGCTCCAACCTTAGACTCAGTAATCGTGTGGCCTTAGGCTTGGAATCTCCTTCTTTATGCCTAAGTCAGCCTAAAACACAAGCGTATGGACACTAGAACAATGGGAAGGGCTGATTACACAAGTTAAAGAGAAACAGGATAAGAAGGCAGAATTCTAGAAATGCTCTTGTATTCACTGAAACGGAAGTGTTTAATGGTGTACAAATGAAGGAGGAGCAACTCTCTATTTATAGTTGAGGCTTCAGCTTACACTTAATGGCTGGCCTGTAAGTTAGGCGGGCGTTCTGAACTCGTTTGCTAGGCTTTGCATGCAGATACTTGCCAGCATGCCTAGTCTACGGGCCTCAACCTCTGGCTCACCTGCTGGTGCGCCTGATGTACCTAGCATGCCCACCCAGGGTGTGACATTCTCCCCCACCTGATTTTGCAATGCCCTCATTACGTCTTCTGCATGGTACTACCTGATCTGGTCCTCGAACTGCCATAAGTCATCTGCTAGTTCCCAGCTCACCTCACTATCTAGAAGTCCCTTCCAGCACACCAAGTACTCTTGTCTTGGCTGATAGTTCTTCCGTCTCACCTTCCGGTCAGCTATGATGCTGTGGACCTCCTTTTCATATGAGGCCCTTGCTCCCAATGGTGCACGCTTTGACTCTGCCCATCCTGGATCTCCCTCATCCTCATGGAACGGCTTGAGCATGCTCACATGGAACACTGGGTGTACCCTCGACTTGGGTGGCATATCCAGCTTGTAGGCAACCTTGCCTACCCTCTTGACTACTCGGAAAGGTCCCTCATACCTCTGGACTAGGCCTTTGTGCAGCCCCCTATGGCGCACAATGGGATGCAACTTCACCAATACCAAGTCTCCAACCTGGAATTGCATGTCCCACCTATTCTGGTCTACCCACTTCTTTGACCTCTTGGTCACCTTGTGTAGACAAACTCTGGCCAAGTCAGTTTGCTCCTACCATGCCTTGGCAAACTTTTATGCTGCTGGATTCAACCCTGTATAACCTACAGCAATCGAACCAGGTGTTAGTGGTTGTTGCCCTATCACAACCTCAAATGGGCTTTGGTTCGTTGCCTCGCTCCTTTGCAAGTTGTAGGAAAACTGTGCAATATCTAGCAGCTTTGGCCAGTCCCTTTATGTGGCACTCACATAGTGCTTGAGGTAGACCTTCAATAGTCCATTCACTCATTCTGTCTGCCCATTGGTCTGCGGATGCTTGCTGGTGGAAAAGTTCAAGTCTGACCCCAATAGCTTGAACAACTCAGTCCAGAACCTGCCTGTGAAATGCCCGTCCCGATCACTAACAATGTTCCTCGGCACTTCCCAGTACTTAACCATGTTCTTTAGGAACAATCGAGCTGCCTCCTTGGCTGGGCACTCCTTGGTTGCTGGAATGAAGATTCCATACTTGGAAAACCTATCCACCACTACCATGATGCTTCCAAACCCTTCTGCTTTGGGTAGACCGACTATAAAGTCCAGAGAAACACTCTCCCATGGTCACTCTGGCACTGGCAATGGCTTCAAGAGACCGCCTGGTTTCTTGAGCTCCACCTTGTCCTGTTGGCACACAAGACAAGTCTTCACATAGGCCTCCACATCGTCCTTCATGTGCGGCCAATAGTACCGGTCCTCGATCAATGCCAAGGTACGGCTCACTCCGGGGTGTCCAGCCCACCTTGAATCATGGCATTCTTGCAAAACTTCCTTGCGGAGCTTCCCGTGCTATGGTACAAACAGTCTACTTCCCCTGGTGTACAGCAAGCCATCCTGCAACCAAAATCGCCTAGTCTTACCTTGCTGGGCGTACTCCATCAAAGCCTTGGCTGTAAGATCATGCACAAGTCCCTCCTTGATGTGCGGCACCAGTGACGCCTCTGGTTGGATAATGGCAGCAAGGTTAGCCTTCCTGCTCAGGGCATCTACCACTAGGTTCACCCGCCCCAGCTTGTACTCCATCTGGAAATCAAATTTCGTAAGAAATCTTACCATCTCGCCTGCTTGGGGGATAGCTTCTTCTGCGTCTGGAAGTAGCTGGTCGCCACATTGTCCGTCCTAACCATGAACCTCGACCCTAATAGGTAATGGCACCAAGTGCACAAGCAGTGCACCACTGCAGTCATCTTCTTCTCTTGGATCGTGTACTTGCACTCAGTCTCGTTCAGCTTCCTGTTCTCAAACGTGACTGGACATCCCTCCTGCATCAACATGCCCCCTATGGCAAAGTCTGATGCATCCGTATGCACCTCATACGGCTTGGCATGGTCTGGCAAGGCCAAGACTGGCTCCTCGATCATAGCCCACTTCAACCTGTCAAAGGTTTTCTGGCACCCTGCGCTTCACTCCCATGCTTTCCCTTTCTTGAGCAAGTCAGTCAATGGTGTGGCTATTGCTGAGTGACCTTTGATGAAGCGCCTGTAGTAGTTGACCAGCCCAAGGAACGATCTCAACTCAGTGACCTTGGCTAGCGGTTGCCACTCCAGGATGGCGTGTATCTTGCCTTCATCCATGCGTATCCTGCCACCTCCCACTATGTGGCCAAGGAACAGGATCTCCTGCTGGGTGAATGAGCACTTCTCCCTCTTGACATATAGCTTGTGCACCCACAACACCTCGAACACCTGTCTCAAGTGGTCTACATGCTCTCCCAAAGTCTAGCTGTAGATCACAATGTCATCCAAATAAACCACAACAAACCGATCAAGGAATGACTGAAGTACCTTGTTCATAAGGGTGCAGAATGTTGCTGGGGCGTTCGTGAGTCTGAAAGGCATCACCAAGAACTCATACGAACCATACCGAGTGACACATGCTGTCTTTGGCTCATCTCCCTCTACGATCCTGACTTGATAGTAGCCTGACCTCAAATCCAGCTTGGTGAACCACCTTGCGCTCCCAAGTTGATCGAACAAGTCCGCAATGAGTGGGATGGGGTACTTGTTCTTGATGGTCAGCTTGTTCAAAGCCCGGTAGTCTATGCACAGTCGCAACAACCCATCATGCTTGCGCTGAAATAGAACCGATGCACCATAGGGTGCCTTCGATGGCCTGATGAAGCCAGCATCAACTAACTCTTTGAGCTGCTTCCTCAACTCCTCCAACTCTAGTAGAGACATTCAGTATGGGGCTCTAGCTGGTGGCTTGGCCTCGGACACCAGCTCGATCTTGTGGTCCACCTCCCTCTTAGGTGGTAGCTTGCTAGGTAGCTTTGCAGGCATCACATCACTAAAGGTCTTCAGTACCTTTAGCACCTCCAAGGGTGACTTGGTCTCCTTCTCCCTTGGCTCATCATATTTCAGGGCTGCCAAGAAGGTGTCTTCTTGTCTGCTTACCGTCTTGGCAAATTGGATGGCTGACACCACCCATGACCCAACTCCAGACCCTCTCCTTAATGGCACTAGGCATTGGCACCTTGCATCCAAGATGCAAACACAATCGACAAAAGGCATAAGGAGGGCGTTAATCCGAACAAGGAAATCCAACCTAATCACAAACTCATAGTCGTCAAGGGGTATTACCTCAATGGTCTCCTTGCCTTTCCAGTCTCCAAGCTGTAACTCCACTCCCCGCGCTACTCCAATGGCTGGAACTTCCTTGGAGTTCACCGTTTTGATGGTACCAATCCCTTTCTACACCTTTAGTCCGAGCTTCCGGGCTCTATCACCTAGAATAAAAAGATATGAGCACCTGTGTCCACCAGTGCGCTCACCTTCTGACCCGTAACCATCATATCCACAAACATCAAGCCCTTTGGCTTGTGGCTCCCCTTACTCTGACAGCATTGAGCACCAATGACCTAAGCTTTTTTGCCCCTGACTCTGGCTCCTCATCAGACTCCTTGTCTACCGTAGCCAGCTTGCCCTTCTGTGGGTAATTGTGCGCTATGTTGCTCCCTCTACATAGGTAGCATGCTAGTGGCTCTCAGTCCCCTTTTGCTTTCCACTTGCCTGCTGGTGGCTTCCTCTCACCATCATTGGTTGAACGGTCTCGGTCTCCATCTTTAGACTCCCGGTCATAGTCCTTCCCCTTGGAGTACTTCTTTCGATCTCTATCATCCCTACCCTTACCCTTGGGCTTGGTAGATTCGAACTTGTTCAGAGGCTTGAACTCTATCAAGGCCTCGGCAGTAGTCATGGCTTTAGCCAAGTCATGAACTCCTCTCCTTTGTAGCTCATGCTTCACCCACAGCTTCAGCCCATCGATGAAAGCAAATAAGGTGTCCTTCTCGCCTAGATCCGAGATTTGTAGCATCGGTTCAGAGAATTTTTGGACATACTCCCTTATGTCCCCTTACTGGCTCAGCTTGCACAACTTTGCCCGCGCCTCATCATCGGCATACTCCGGGTAAAATTATTCTCTGAAATCCTTTTAGAACTCTACCCAAGTTCCAATCTTGGCGCTCCCACACCTGACATCATCACACTTGCGCCTCAACCACAATAAGGCTACATCAGTGAGATACATAGCAGCGGTGCTTACCTTTATCGCCTCGTCTTGCATGCCCATGGCCTGGAAGTACTACTCCATACCCCAAAGGTAGTTATCTACTTCCTTGGCTGCCCTAGTCCCCTTGAACTCCTTAGGCTTGGGGACATCCAATCTGGACTTGGACACTCCAGCAAACATGCCATTCCCAATGGCAGTCTTGCAAGCAATGAGCTCACTGGTAAGCTCCTCCATCTACTGGCGCATGGCCTCCATGCCATCGTTCAAGGTCAGCATTTCAGCCTCCAAGGTTTGATTCTTTTGGGTGAACACATCCAAGCCTTTGTTGAGAGCAGCTTGCAGCTCACTTTGGATCTCCTCCCCCATGGAGTCTAGCGATGCAATGTGAGTCTCTACCCCCTCAAGCTTCTCCCCCATGTCGCCCATGGTCACCTCCACCTTGGCCAGCCTACCGTTCATGGTAGACCAGATATCTATAGAACTGGCTTTCCTCTCTCTTCCACACCCATGCTCCTAGGCCTTTGGTTGTTGGTTAGCAGCGTCACTTTGGGATGCCATCTCCTCTAGCCTGCACAACACAAACACGCAGAATCAAACTTGCTCTGATACCAACTGTCACGGGCTTTGACCTTAGACTCAGAAACCATGCGGCCTTAGGCTTGGAATCTCCTCCTTTATGCCTAAGTCAGCCTAAAACACAAGCGTACGGGCACTAGAACAACAGGAAGGGCTGATTACGCAAGTTAAAAAGAAACAGGATAAGAAGGCAGAATTCTGGAAATGCTCTTGTATTCACTGAAACAGAAGTGTTTGATGGTGTAAAATGAGGGAGGAGCAGCCCTCTATTTATAGTTGAGGCTCCAGCTTACACTTAATGGCAATATCCCTAGAATAAAGGCTAAAATCATGGGATTATACAGATTACAATCAATCAGGATGCTAACTCTTGATTTTCAGGGTCAACCAAATCTGCCAGGATGCTGCTGCTGATCCTGCCTGCTTCCAGAAGCTTCCCTTGAGTGTCCAGCACCTTAGGCCCTTCTAGATGTGGTGTGGGCAGCTTGTATGCCAGGCCTTGATCTCACGGGCTGGCCTGCAAGTTGGGCGGGCGTTTTGAACTTGTTTGCTAGGCTTTGCGTGCAGCTACCCGCCAGCACGCCTGGTCTGTAGGCCTCAACCTCTGGCTCACCTACTGGTGTGCCTGATTTCCTAGAGTGCCCACCCAGGGTGTGACACTTGGTCCTTATATTGGCCCTCTATCCCTCATCAAACCTCGAGAACTCACACCCCCTTAAAGAGCATTTGAGATTTTATAGGTTTGCTGCCAGTAGCCATTAAAGTGTCTGAAATGGGGACACTTTTTTCAAACGGTCATAAAATCTTCTCCACTTCTAGTTTTTAGCTGAATGTTTTTGTGCATGCCAACAAAAATACAAGGATCACCTCTACCAAATTTAGGGACAAAAATCTTTCTAAAAAAATTTTAAAAAATCCCAAACCACAAAAAGTTTTGAAAATCGTGAAAAATAGAAAACGGGTCGTCTTGCCACGAAACTTCACAGGAAGAATTAGGGGAAAATTGTATGAATTTACAAGCCATAAAAATGGCATTGGCATGGTAGAAATATGAAGATGTGCTTGAACCCACCTACCACCCGTTTGATCCCCCGGCTTGCGCATCCTGCCTCTTTGGTCGGCTGAGCGCCTGCACACTCATTTTGTGGGTTGACTTAGGCATACGGAGTTCATCCCCAGTCTAAGCATACGGAGTTCATTCCCAGTCTAAGATCGGACCAGACCAAGGGTTGCGGCAGCAAGATCGATAGCACGTAGGGGGGATCGGGCCAATTCCCGCCTTGCGCATTCTGCCTCTCCGACCGGTTGAGCACCCGCATGCCCATTTCGTGGCTTGACTTAGGCATAGGGAGTTCATTCCATGTCTAAGCCCCAGCCGGACTGAGGGTTGTCGCAGTGGGACTGGCAGCACACAGAGGGGGACCGGGCTGATCCCCGGCTTGCGCATTACACCTCTCCGACTGGCTCAACGCCCGCACGCTCATTTCTTGGGTTGACTTAGGCATACAGAGTTCATTCCCAATCTATGATTGAACCAGACCGAGGGTTGCGGCAGCAGGATCGATAGCACGCAGAGAGGGATTGGGCCGATCCCTGACTTATGCATTCTACCTCTCTGGTCGACTGAGCGCCTGCATGCTCATTTCGTGGGTTGGCTTAGGCATACGGAGTTCATTCCATGTCTAAGCATACGGAGTTCATTCCCAGTCTAAGATTGGACTGTACTGAGGGTTGCGGTAGCAGGACCAGCAGCAAGATCGGTAGCACGCAGGAGGGACCGGGCCGATCCCTGGCTTGTGCATTCTGCCTCTCCGATCGGCTGAGCTCTTACACCCTCCTTTCGTGGGTTGGCTTAGGCATACGGAGTTCATTCCATGTCTAAGCCCTAGCCGAACCGAGGGTTGTGATAGCAGGACCGACGGCGGGATCGACAGCACGCAGAGGGGGATCGGGCTGATCCTCGATTTGTGTATTATGCCTCTTCGACCACCCTCTTCGGTCGGCTGAGCCCCTGTACGCTCGTTTCATGGGTTGACTTAGGCATACAAAGTTCATCCCCAATCTAAGCATACGGAGTTCATTCCTAGTCTAAGATCGGACCAGGTCGAGGGTTGCAGCAGCAGGATCGACGGCACGCAGGGGGATCGGGCCGATCCCCAGCTTGTGTATTCTGCCTCTCCAGCCTGCTGAACGCCCTGCATGCCAGTTTTGTGGGTTGGCTTAGTCATAGGGAGTTCATTCCATGTCTAAGCTCCAGTCAGACCGAGGGTTGTGGTAGCGGGATCAGCAGCACACAAGGGGGATCGGGTCGATCCCCGGCTTTCGCATTCTGCCTCTCCGACTGGCTGAGCACCCGCACGTACGTTTCATGGGTTGGCTTAGGCATAGGGAGTTCATTCCATGTCTAAGTCCCAGCTAGGCTGAGGGTTGTGGTAGCAGGACCGGCAGCACGCAGAGGGGGACCGGGCCTATCCCTGGCTTGTGCATTATGCCTCTTCGACCGGCTCAGCGCCCGCATGCTCGTTTTGTGCGTTGACTTATGCATATGGAGTTCATTCCCAGTCTAAGATTGGATCAGACCGAGGGCTGCAGCAGTAGGATTGACAGCACGCAGGGGGGCCGGGTCGATCACCAACTTGTGCATTCTGCCTTTTCGGCCGGCTGAGCGCCCGTACGCTCGTTTCAGAAGTTGGCTTAGGTATACGAAGTTCATTCCACGTCTAAGCATATGGAGTTCATTCCCAGTCTAAGATTTTGAGCCATGATGCACATGCTAGGCCCGGGCATGTGCTGGTGCCACATTTTTTTCCGCCTGGGGCACCATCATCGGAGCATCGCCAAAGGGCCTAACCGGTGGCATTGGGGGTTCGACGATTGGGGAGGCCGGGGGGTGTGCGCGCATGATGGGTGATGGGTGCTGGTACTTGGCCCTTATATTGGCCCCTATCCCTCATCAAACCTCGAGAACTCACACTCCCTTAAAGAGCATTTGAGATTTTATAGGTTTGCTGCCACTAGCCATTAAAGTGTCTGAAATGGGGACACTTTTTTCAAAAGGTCACAAAATATTCTCCACTTCGAATTTTTAGCTGAATTTTTTTGTGCATGCCAACAAAAATACAAGAATCACCTCTAGCAAATTTGGGGACAAAACTCTTTCTAAAAAAATTTTAAAAAATCCCGAACAGCAAAAAGTTTTGAAAATCGTGAAAAATTGAAAATGGGTCGTCTTGCCACGAAACTTCACATGAAAGCTTAGGGAACCATTGTATGAATTTACACACCATAAAAATGGCATTGGCATGGCAGAAATATGAAGATGTGCTTGAACCCACCTATCACCCGTTCGATCCCCGGCTTGCGCATCCTGCCTCTTTGGTCGACTGAGCGCACGTACGCTTGTTTCGTGGGTTGACTTAGGCATACGGAGTTCATTCCACGTCTAAGCATACGGAGTTCATTCCCAGTCTAAGATTTTGAGCCACGATGCACAAGCTAGGCTCAGGCATGTGCTGGTGCCACATTTTTTTCGCCCGGGGCACCATCATCGGAGCATCGTCGGAGCATCGCCGAAGAGCCTAACCGGTGGCATTGGGGGTTTTGACGATTGTGGGGGCCGGGGGGTTTGCGCGCATGATGTGTGATGGGTGCTGGTACTTGGCATTTATATTGGCCCCCTATCCCTCATCAAACCTTGAGAACTCACACCCCCTTGAAGAGCATTTGAGATTTTATAGGTTTGCTGCCAGTAGCCATTAAAGTGTCTAAAATGGGGACACTTTTTTCAAACGGTCACAAAATCTTCTCCACTTCGAGTTTTTAGCTGAAATTTTTTGTGCATGCCAAAAAAAATACAAGAATCACCTCTACCAAAGTTGGGGACAAAACTCTTTCTAAAAAAATTTAAAAAAATCTCGAACCCAAAAAGTTTCAAAAATCGTGAAAAATAGAAAACGGGTCGTCTTGCCACGAAACTTCACATGAAGGCTTAGGGGACCATTGTATGAATTTACAAGCCATAAAAATGGCATTGGCATGGCAGAAATATGACGATGTGCTTGAACCCACCTACCACCCGTTCGATCCCCGGCTTGCGCATCCTGCATCTCTCTTCGGTTGAGCAACTACACGCTCGTTTCGCGGGGGGACTTAGGCATACGGAGTTCATCCCTAGTCTAAGCATACGGAGTTCATTCCCAGTCTAAGATTGGATCGGACCAAGGGTTGCAATAGCAAGATCGACAGTACGTAGGGGGGACCGAGCCGATCCCTGGCTTGCGCATTTTGCCTCTCCGACCGGCTGAGCGCCCGGATGCCCGTTCCATGGGTTGGCTTAGGCATAGGGAGTTCATTCCATGTGTAAGCCCCAGCCAGACCGAGGGTTGTGGTAGCTGGACCAGCAGCACCCAGAGGGGGACCGGGTCGATCCCTGGCTTGCGCATTATGCCTCTCCGGCCGGCTCAGCACCCGCACGCTCGTTTCGTGGGTTGACTTGGGCATACAGAGTTCATTCCCAGTCTAAGATCGGATCGAATTGAGGGTTGCAGCAGTAGGATCAAGAGCTCACTATGGGGGACCAGGTCGATCCCCGGCTTACGTATTCTGCCTCTCTGATTAGCAGAGTGTTGGCACGCTCGTTTTGTGGGTTGGCTTAAGCATACGGAATTCATTCCATGTCTAAGCATACAGAGTTCATTCCCAGTGTAAGATCAGACCGGACCAAGGGTTACGACAGTAGGACCAGCAGTAGGATCGACAGCATGCGGGGGTAAACGGGCCTATCCTCGGCTTGCGCAATCTCCCTCTCCAATCGATTGAGCGCCTGCACGCTCGTTTCGTGGGTTGGCTTAGGCATACGGAGTTCATTCCATGTCTAAGCCTAAGTTAGACCGAGGTTTGTGGTAGCAGGATCGGCAGCGGGATCGGTAGCACGTCGAGGGGGACTTGGTTGAGTGCCCGCACGCTCGTTTTGTGGGTTGGCTTAGGTATAAGGAGTTTATTCCATGTCTAAGCCCCAGCCGGACTAAGGGTTGTGGCAGCGGGACCGGCAGCACGTAGAGGGGGACTGGGCTGGTCCCCGGCTTGCGCATTATGCCTCTTTGGCCAGCTCGACGCCCACACACTCATTTCATGGGTTGACTTATGCATACAGAGTTCATTCCTAGTCTAAGATCAGACCGGATCGAGGGTTACGGTAGAAGGATCGACAGCGCACAGGGGGGACCGGGCCGATCCCCGGCTTGTGCATTCTGCCTCTCCGATCGGTTGAACGCCCGCACGCTCATTTCGTGGGTTAGCTTAGGCATACAGAGTTCATTCCCAGTCTAAGATTTTGAGCCACGGAGCACATGCTAGGCTTGGGCATGTGCTGATGCCGCATTTTTTTTCGCTCGGGGCACCATCATCGGAGCATCGTCGGAGAGCCTAATCGGCGGTATTGGGGGTTCTGGCAAGTAGGGGGCCCGGAGGGGTGTGTGCACATGATGTGCAATGGGTGCTGGTACTTGGCCCTATATTGGCCCCCTATCCCTCATTAAACCTCGAGAACTCACACCCCCTTAAACAGCATTTGAGATTTTATAGGTTTGCTGCCAGTAGCCATTGAAGTGTCTAAAAAGGGGACACTTTTTTCAAATGATCACAAAATCTTCTCCACTACGAGTTTTTAGCTGAATTGTTGTAGGCATACCAACAAAAATACAAGGATCACCTCTACCAAATTTGGGGACAAAACTCTTTCTAAAAAAATTTAAAAAAATCTCAAATCGTAAAAAGTTTCAAAAATCGTGAAAAATAGAAAACGGGTCGTCTTGCCACGAAACTTCACATGAAGGCTTAGGGGACCATTGTATGAATTTACAAGCCATAAAAATGGAATTGGCATGACAGGAATATGAAGATGTGCTTGAACCCACCTACCACCCATTCGATCCCCGACTTGCGCATCCTGCCTCTTTGGTGGGCTGAGCGCCCACACGCTCGTTTCGTCAGTAGGATCGACAGCACGCAGAGGGGATCGGGCTGATCCCCAACTTACGCATTCTACCTCTCCGGCCGGTTGAGCACTCGCAAGCCCGATTCATGGGTTGGCTAAGGCATAGGGAGTTCGTTCCATGTCTAAGCCCCAACTGGACCGAGGGTTGTGGCAGCGGGACTAGCAGCACGTAGAGGGGGACCAAGCTGATCTTCGGCTTGCGCATTACACCTCTTCGGTTGGGTCAGCACCTGTACGCTCGTTTCGTGGGTTGACTTATGCATACGAAGTTCATTCCTAGTCTAAGATCAGACCAGACCGAGGGTTGCGATAGCAAGATCGACAGCACGCAGAGGGGATCGAGCCGATCTTCGACCTGTGCATTCTACCTCTCCGATCGGCTGAGCACCTGCATGCTCGTTTCGTGGGTTGGCTTAGCCATGCGGAGTTCATTCCATGTCTAAGCCCTAGTCAGATCAAGGGTTATGGCAGCAGGACTGATAGCATGCAGAGGTGGACTGGGCCGATCCTCGGCTTATGCATTATGTCTCTCCGAGCCGACTTAGTGCCTGCATGCTCATTTCCCAGTTTAAGATCGGATCAGACCGAGGGTTGTGGCAGTAGGATCGACAACACGCAGGAGGGGGATCGGGCGGGTCCCCAACTTGTGCATTCTACCTCTCCGACCGACTGAGTGACCGCACACCTGTTTCGTCATCGGTTTAGGCATAGGGAGTTCATTCCGTGTTTAAGCCCCAACCGGACCGATGGTTGTGGCAATGGGACCGGCAACACGCAGAGGGGGACCGAGCCGATCCCCAGCTTAGCCATACGGAGTTCATTCCATGTCTAAGCATACGGAGTTCATTCTCAACCTAAGATCGAACCGGACCATGGGTTACGGTAGAAAGACCAGTAGAAGGATCGACAGCACGCAGGGGGGGACCGGGCCAATCCCCGACTTACACATTCTACCTCTCCGGTTGGTTGAGCACCTGCACGCTCATTCCATAGGTTGGCTTAGGCGTACAGAGTTCATTCCATGTCTAAGGCCCAGCCGAACTGAGGGTTGTGGTAGCAGGACCGACTGTGGGATCAGTAGCACGCAGAAGGGGACCGAGCTGATCCCCAACTTGCGCATTATGCCTCTTCGGTCGGCCTCTCCAGTCGGCTGAGCGCCCGTACGCTCGTTCCATGGGTTGACTTAGGCATACGAAGTTCATCCCCAGTCTAAGCATACGGAGTTCATTCCCAGTCTAAGATTAGACTGGACCGAGGGTTGCGGCAGCAAGATCGATAGCACGTAGTGGGGATCGGGCCAATCCCTAGCTTGCGCATTCTGCCTCTTCGGCCGGCTGAGCGACCGCCCACCCGTTTCGTGGGTTGGCTTAGGCGTAGGGAGTTCATTCCATGTTTAAGCCCCAGTCGGATTGAGGGCTGTGGGCAGCGAGACCGACAGCATGCAGAAGGGGATCGGGCTGATCCCCAACTTGTGCATTATGCCTTTTCGGTCAGTTCAGGGCCTGCACGCTTGTTTCATGGGTTGACTTATGCATACGAAGTTCATTCCCAGTCTAAGATCAGATTAGATCGAGGGTTGCGACAACAGGATCGACAGCACGCAGGGGGGCCGGGCTGATCCCTATCTTGCGCATTATGCCTCTCCGACCGACTGAATGCCCACACGCTCATTTCATGAGTTGACTTAGGCATACGAAGTTCATCCCCAGTCTGAGCATATAGAGTTCATTCCCAATCTAAGATCAGACTGGACAGAGGGTTGCGATAGCAGGATCGGTAGCATGTAGGGGGGACCGGGTCGATCCCTGGCTTACCCATTCTGCCTCTTCGATCGGCTCAGCGCCGGCATGCCCGTTTCATGGGATGGCTTAGGCATAAGGAGTTCATTCCATGTCTAAGCCCCAGTCGATCGAGGGTTGTGGTAGCGGGACTGGCAGCACGTAGAGGGGGACCGGGTCGATCCCCAGCTTGCACATTATGCCTCTTCGATCGGGTCAGTGCCCGCACGCTCATTTTGTGGGTCGACTTATCACCATTCTAAGATCAGACCAAACCGAGGGTTGCGATAGCAGGATCGACAGCACGCAGGGGGGAATCGGGTCGATCCTCGACTTGTGCATTCTGCCTCTCCGGTCGGCTGAGCGCCCGCACGCTCGTTTCGTGTGTTGGCTTAGGCATATGGAGTTCATTCCATGTCTAAGCATGAGCCACGGTGCACATGTTGGGCTCGGGCTTGTGCTGGTGCTGCATTTTTTTCGCCCGGGGCACCATCGTCGGAGCACCGCTGGAGAGCCTAACTGACGGCATTGGGTGTTCTGACGATTGGGGGGGTCGGGGGGGTGTGCACACATGATGTGCGGTGGGTGCTGGTACTTGGCCCTTATATTGGCCCCTATCCCTCATTAAACCTTGAGAACTCACACCCCCTTAAAGAGCATTTGAGATTTTATAGGTTTGCTGCCAGTAGCGATTAAAGCGTCTGAAATGGGGACACTTTTTTCAAGCGGTCACAAAATCTTCTCCACTTTGAGTTTTTAGCTGAATGTTTTTGTGCATGCCAACAAAATACAAGGATCACCTCTAGCAAATTTGGGGACAAAAATTTTTCTAAAAAAATTTTAAAAAAACCCGAACCGCAAAAGGTTTTGAAAATAGTGAAAAATAGAAAATCGGTCGTCTTGCCACGAAACTTCACATGAAGGCTTAGGGGACCATTGTATGAATTTACAAGCCATAAAAATGGCATTGGCATGGCAGAAATATGAAGATGTGCTTGAACCCACCTACCACCCGTTCGATCCCCGGCTTGCGCATCCTGCCTCTCTGGTCGGCTGAGCGCCCGCATTTTCATTTCGTGGGTTGACTTAGGCATACGGAGTTCATCCCCAGTCTAAGCATACGGAGTTCATTCCCAGCCTAAGATCAGATCAAACCGAGGGTTGCGAGAGCAGGACTGATAGCACGCAGGGGGGATCGGGTTGATCTCGACTTGTGCATTTTGCCTCTTCGGCCGGCTGAGCGCCCACACGCCCGATTTGTGGGTTGGTTTAGGCATATGGAGTTCATTCCATGTCTAAGCATACGAAGTTCATTCCTAGTCTAAGATTGTGAGCCACGATGCACATGCTGGGCTCGGGCATGTGCTGGTGCCACATTTTTTTCCCCTGGGGCACCATCGTCGGAGCATCGCCGGAGAGCCTAACCAGCGACATTGGGGGTTCCAGCGATAGGGGGACTGGGGGGTGTGCGCACATGATGTGCTATGGGTGCTGGTACTTGGCCCTTATATTGGCCCCTTATCCCTCATCAAACCTCCAAAACTCACACCCCCTTAAAGAGCATTTGAGATTTTATAGGTTTGCTGCCAGAAGCCATCAAAGTGTCTGAAATGGGGACACTTTTTTCAAACGGTCACAAAATATTCTCCACCTTAAGTTTTTAGCTGATTTTTTTTTGAATGCCAACAAAAATACAAGGATCACCTTTACCAAATTTGGGGACAAAACTCTTTCTAAAAAAATTAAAAAAAACCCGAACCGGAAAAGGTTTTGAAGATAGTGAAAAATAGAAAATAGGTCGTCTTGCCATGAAACTTCACATGAAGGCTTAGGGGACCGTTGTATGAATTTACAAGCCATAAAAATGGCATTGACATGGTAGAAAATATGAAGATGTGCTTGAACCCACCTACCACCCGTTCGATCCCCGGCTTGCACATCCTACCTCTCTGGTCGGCTGAACGCCCGCACTTTCGTTTCGTGGGTTGACTTAGGCATACGGAGTTCATCCCCAGTCTAAGCATACGGAGTAGACCGGACCAAGGGTTCCGATAGCAGGACCGATAGGACGCAGGGGGGATCGGGTTGATCTTGACTTGCGCATTCTGCCTCTCCGGTCGACTGAGCGCCCGCACGCCTGATTCGTGGGTTGGCTTAGGCATAGGGAGTTCATTCCGAGTTTAAGCCCCAACCAGACTGAGGGCTGTGGTAGCAGGACCGACAGCATGCAGAGGGGGACCGAGCTGATCCCCGGCTTACGCATTATGCCTATCCGATCGGCTCAGTGCCAACTCGCTCATTTCGTGGGTTGACTTAGGCATACGGAGTTCATTCCCTGTCTAAGATCAGACCAGACTGAGGGTTGCGGTAGCAGGATCGATAGCACGTAGGGGGGATCGAGCCAATCCTTGGCTTGCACGTTCTACCTCTCTAACTGGCTGAGCGCCCGCACGCTCGTTTCATAGGTTGGCTTAAGCATACAGAGTTCATTCCCAGTCTAAGATTAGACCAAATCAAGGGTTGCTGCAGTAGGACCAGTAGTAGGATCGACAGCATGCAGGGGGGGACCAGACCGATCCATGACTTGCAAATTCTGCCTCTCCAACTGGTTGAGTGCCCGCACGCTCGTTTCATGGGTTGGCTTAGGCATACGGAGTTCATTCCATGTCTAAGCCCCAGCCGGACTGAGGGTTGTGGTAGCAGGACCGGCAATGGGATCGACTGCACGCAGAAGGGGATCGGGCTGATCCCTGGCTTGCGCATTATGCCTCTTCGACTGGCAGAGCGCCCGTACACTCGTTTCGTTGGTTGACTTAGGCATACGAAGTTCATCCCCAGTCTAAGCATACGAGTTCATTCCCAGTCTAAGATCAGACCAGACCGAGGGTTGCAATAGCGAGATCGGTAGCACGCAGGAGGGACCAGGCCGATCCTCGGCTTGCACATTCTGCCTCTCCGGTCGACTGAGCGCCCGCACGTCCATTTCGTGGGTTGGCTTAGGCATAGGGACTTCATTCCATGTCTAAGCCCCAGTCGGATCGAGGGTTGTGGCAGCAGGACCTACAGCATGCAAAAGGGGATCGGGCCCTTTTGCATAGGGGGACTGGGGGGTGTGCGCACATGATGTGCTATGGGTGCTGGTACTTGGCCCTTATATTGGCCCCTTATCCCTCATCAAACCTCCAAAACTCACACCCCCTTAAAGAGCATTTGAGATTTTATAGGTTTGCTGCCAGAAGCCATCAAAGTGTCTGAAATGGGGACACTTTTTTCAAACGGTCACAAAATATTCTCCACCTTAAGTTTTTAGCTGATTTTTTTTTGAATGCCAACAAAAATACAAGGATCACCTTTACCAAATTTGGGGACAAAACTCTTTCTAAAAAAATTAAAAAAAAACCCGAACCGGAAAAGGTTTTGAAGATAGTGAAAAATAGAAAATAGGTCGTCTTGCCATGAAACTTCACATGAAGGCTTAGGGGACCGTTGTATGAATTTACAAGCCATAAAAATGGCATTGACATGGCAAAAATATGAAGATGTGCTTGAACCCACCTACCACCCGTTCGATCCCCGGCTTGCGCATCTGTCTCTTTGGTTGGCTGAGCGCCCGCACACTTGTTTCATGGGTTGACTTAGGCATACGGAGTTTATCCCAGTCTAAGCATACAGAGTTGATTCCCAATCTAAGATAAGACCGGACCGAGGGTTGCGACAGCAGGATCGGCAGCATGCAGGGGGGACTAGATCGATCCTCGGCTGGCGCATTCTGCCTCTCCGACCGGCTGAGCGCTCGCACTCCCGTTTCATGGGTTGGCTTAGGCATAAGGAGTTCATTCCATGTCTAAGCCCCAGCCAGACCGAGGGTTGTGGCAGCGGGACTGACAGCACGCAGAGGGGGACCGCGCCGATCCCTGGCTTGCGCATTATGCCTCTCCGACCGACTCAGTGCCCGTACGCTTGTTTCGTGGCTTGACTTAGGCATACGGAGTTTATTACCAGTCTAAGATCGGATCGGATCGAGGGTTACGGCAGCAAGATCGATAGCACGCAGGAGGGAACTAGGTCGATCCCCGACTTGTACATTTTGCCTCTCCGATCGGCTAAGCTCCCGCATGCTCATTTCGTGGGTTGCCTTAGGCATACGGAGTTCATTCCATGTCTAAGCATACGGAGTTCATTCCCAATCTAAGATTGGACCGGACCAAGGGTTGCGACAGCAGGACCAACAGTAGGATCAATAGTACGCTGGGGGGACCAGGCCAATCCCCAACTTGCGCATTCTGCCTCTCCGGTCGACTGAGCGCCCGCACGCCCGTTTCGTGGGTTGGCTTAGGCATAGGGAGTTCATTCCATGTCTAAGCCCTAGCCGGACCGAGGGTTGTGGCAGTGGGACTGGCAGCACGCAGAGGGGAACCGAGCCGATCCCTGGCTTAAGCATTATGCCTTTCCGACCGGATCAAAGCTTGCATGCTCATTTCGTGGGTTGACTTAGGCATACGAAGTTCATTCCCAGTCTAAGATTGGACCGGGCTGTGGATTGCGGTAGCAGGATCGACAGCACGTAGGAGGGGACCGGGCTGATCTTTGGCTTACGCATTCTACCTCTCCGGTCGGCTGAGCACCCACACGTTCGTTTCGTGGGTTGGTTTAGGCATACGGAGTTCATTCCATGTCTAAGCATACGGAGTTCATTCCCAGTCTAAGATAGGACCGAGCTGATGGTTGCAACAGTAGGACCAGCAGCAGGATCGATAGCACACAGGAGGGACCAGGCTGATCCCCGGCTTGCACATTTTGCCTCTCCGATCGGTTGAGCACCCACACACTCGTTTCGTAGGTTGGCTTAGGCATACGGAATTCATTCCATGTCTAAACCCCAGTCGGATCGAGGTTTGCCAGTAGGACCGACAGCAGGTCAGCAGCACGCAAGAGGGGATCGGTGATCCCCGGCTGACGTATTATCCTCTTCCGGTCGGCTTCTCCGACCGACTGAGGGCCCCGTACCTCATTTCGTAAGGTGACTTAGGCATACGGAGTTCGGGTGATCACCAGTCTAAGCATTACAGATTCATCCCAGTCTAAGATCGGACCGGACCAAGGTATCGACCAGCAGGATCGGTAGTACGTATGGCGACCGGGCTGATCCCTGGCTTGTGCCATCTGCCACTCTGGCCGGTGAGCA
>NW_019167949.1:16755190-16978311 GCF_002303985.1 Durio zibethinus | reverse complement strand
GATAGTAGCCTAACCTCAAATCCAGCTTGGTGAACCACCTTGCGCTCCCAAGTTGATCGAACAAGTCTACAATGAGTGGGATGGGGTACTTGTTCTTGATGGTCAGTTCTTCAAAGCCTGGGTAGTCTATGCCACAGTCGTAACGACCATTCATGCGTTGCGCTGAAATAGATCGGTGCACCCATAGTAACTTTCGAGTGGCCTATGAACCAGCATTCAACTAACTTTTTGAGCTGACTTCCTCAACTCTCCTCCAACTTAGTGGGACAATTCCGGTAAGGGGCTATAGACTGTGGGCTTGGCCCCGGACACCAGGCTTGATCTTGTGGTCCACCTCCCTCTAGGTGGTAGCTTGCTAGGTAGCTTTACAGGCATCACATCACTAAAGGTCTTCAGCACCTTTAAGCACCATCCAAAGGTGACTCGATCTCTTTCTCTCTTGGCTCATCATTATTTTAGGGCTGCCAAGAAGGTGTCTTCTTATCTGCTTACCGCTTTGGCAAATTGGATGGCTGACACCACCCGCGACCGAAATCTCCAAACCCTCTCCTCAATGGCACTAGGGCATTGGCACCGTGCATCCCAAGATGCAAAACACAATCGGCCAAAAGGCACAAGGAGGGCATAATCCGAAACAAGGAAATCCAACCAAATCATAAACTCATAGTCGTCAAGGGGTATTAACCTCAATGGTCTCCTTGCCTTTCCAGTCTCCAAGCTGTAACTCACTCCCCGCATTACTCCAATGGCTGGAACTTCATTGGAGTTCACCGTTTTGATGGTACCAGTCCCTTTCTGCACCTTTAGTCTGAGCTTCCGGGCTCTATCACCGAAGTAAAAAGATGTGAGGCACCTGTGTCCACTAGTACGCTTACCTTCTGACCCGCAACCATTAGATCCGTAAACATCAAGCCCTTTGGCTTGCAAGCTCCCCTTACTCTGGACAGCATTGAGCACCAACGACCTAAGCTTTGCTGCCCCTAACTCTGGCTCCTTGTCAGACTCCTTGTCTTCAACCAGCCAGCTTAACCCTTTTGCGGGTAATTGCGGCGCTATGTGGCTTCCCTCCACTAATAGGTAGCATGCTAGTGGCTCGTCGGTCCCCCTTTGCTTTCTCCACTTGCCTACTAGTGGCTTCCCTCGGCCATTCCTTGGTTTGAACGGTCTCGGTCATCTATCCTTAACTCCTCTCGTCACGGTCCGATCCCCTTGGACCTTGGCTTCTTCAATCCCTATCGTCCCCTGGCCCTTCCCTTGGGCCCTTGGTAGACTCAACTTGTTCAGACGGCTTGAACTCTATCAAGGCCTCGGCAGTAGTCATGGCTTTAGCCAGTCCATGAACTCCTCTCCCCCTTTGTAGCTTCATGCCTTCACCCACGGCTTTAGCCCATCGCATGAAAGCAATAAGGCATCTTTCTCACCTAGATTCGAGATCTGTAGCATCAACTTAGAGAATTTTTAGACCTACTCCCTTATGTCCCCTTGCTAGCTAGCCTGCGCAACTTTGCCCGCGCCTCATCACCGGCATACTCCGAGTAAAATTGTTCTCTAAACTCCTTTTGAAACTCTGGCCCAAGTTCCAATCTTGGCGCTCCCAAGCCTGACATCATCACACCTGCGCCTCTACCATAATAAGGCTACATCAGTGAGATACATAGCAGCGGTGCTTACCTTTATCGCCTCGTCTTGCATGCCCATGGCCTGGAAGTACTGCTCCATACCCCAAAGGTAGTTATCTACTTCCTTGGCCACCCTAGTCCCCTTGAACTCCTTAGGCTTGGGGACATCCAATATGAACTTGGACACTCCAGCAAACATGCCATTCCCAAAGGCAATCTTACAAGCAACAAGCTCACTGGTAAGCTCTTCCATCCGCTGGCGCATGGCCTCCATGCCATCGTGCAAGGTCAGCACTTCAACCTCCAAGGTCTGATTCTTTTGGGTGAACACGTCCAAACCTTTGTTGAGAGCAGCTTGTAGCTCACTTTGGATCTCCTCCCCCATGGAGTCTAGAGATGCAATGTGAGTCTCTACCCCTTCAAGCTTTTCCCTATGTCACCCATGGTAACCTCCACCTTGGCCAGCCTACCATCCATGGTAGACCAGATATCTCTAGAACTAGCTTTCCTCCTTCTTCCACACCCATGCTCCTGGGCCTCTGGTTGTTGGTTAGCAGCGTCACTTTGGGATGCCATCTCCTCTAACCTGCATAACACAAAGAAGTAGAATCAAACTTGCTCTGATACCAACTGTCACGGGCTCCGACCTTAGACTCAGAAACCGTACGACATTAGGCTTGGAATCTCCTCCTTTATGCTTAAGTCAGCCTAAAACACAAGCGTATGGGCACTAGAACAACAGGAAGGGCAGATTACGCAAGTTAAAGAGAAACAGGATAAGAAGGCAGAATTCTAGAAATGCTCTTGTATTCACTGAAACAGAAGCGTTTGATAGTGTACAAATGAGGGAAGAGCAGCCCTCTATTTATAGTTGAGGCTCCAGCTTACATTTAATGGCAATATCCCTAGAATAAAGGCTAAAATCATGGGATTATATAGATTACATCAATCAGGATGCTAACTCTTGATTTTCAGGATCAACCAAATCTGCCAGGATGCTGCTGCTGATCCTGCCTGCTTCCAGAAGCTTCCCTTGCGTGTCCAGCACCTTTGGCCCTTCTAGATGTGGTGCGGGCAGCTTGTATGCCAGGCCTTGATCTCACGGGCTGGCCAGAAAGTTGGGCGGGCGTTCTGAACTCGTTTGCTAGTCTTTGCACACAGAAACCCGCCAGCACACCTGGTCTGCGGGCCTCAACCTCTGGCTCGCCTGCTGGTGTGCCTGATGTGCCTAGTGCACCCACCCAGGGTGTGACACTTGGCCCTTATATTGGCCCCCTATCCCTCATCAAACCTTAAGAACTCACACCCGCTTAAAGAGCATTTGAGATTTTATAGGTTTGCTACCAGTAGCCATTAAAATGTCTGAAATGGGGATAATTTTTTCAAACGGTCACAACATCTTCTCCACTTTGAGTTTTTAGCTTAATGTTTTTGTGCATGCCAAAAAAAAATACAACGATCACCTCTACCAAATTTGGGGGCAAAACTCTTTCTAAAAAAATTTGAAAAAATCTCGAACCGTAAAATGTTTCAAAAATCATGAAAAATCGAAAATGAGTCGTCTTGCCACGAAACTTCACATGAAGGCTTAGGGGACCATTGTATGAATTTACAAGCCATAAAAATGGCATTGGCATGGCAGAAATATGAAGATGTGCTTGGATCGACCTACCACCCGTTCGATCCCTGGCTTGCGCATCCTGCCTCTCTGGTCGGGTGAGCGCCCGCATGCTCGTTTCGTGGGTTGACTTAGGCATACGGAGTTCATCCCAGTCTAAGCATACGGAGTTCATTCTCAGTCTAAGATCGGATCGGACCGAGGGTTGCGGCAGCAGGATCGACAGCACGCAGGGGGGATCGGGCCAATCCCTGGCTTACGCATTCTACCTCTTCGATCAGTTAAGCACCCACACGCCCGTTTCGTGGGTTGGCTTAGGCATAGGGAGTTCATTCCATGTCTAAGCCCCAGCCGGACCGAGGGTCGTGGCAGCGGGACCGGGCGCACACAAAGGGGGGACCGGGTTGATCCCCGGCTTGTGCATTATGCCTCCTTGGCCGGCTCAGTGCCCGCACGCTTGTTTCGTGGGTTGACTTAGGCATACGGAGTTCATTCCTAGTCTAAGGTCGGATCGGATAGTGGGTTGCAGCAGCAGGATCGATAGCATGTAGGGAGGATCGAGTTGATACCTGGCTTGTGCATTTTGCCTCTCCGGTCGGCTGAGCGCCCGCACGCTCGTTTTGTGGGTTGGCTTAGGCAAACGGAGTTCATTCCATGTCTAAGCATACGGAGTTCATTCCCTATCTAAGATTGGATTGGATTGAGGGTTGCAGCAGCAGGACCAATAACAGGATCGGTAGCACGCAGGGGGGACCGGGCCCATCCCCGGCTTGTGTATTCTGCCTCTCCGATCGACCAAGCGCCCGTACGCTCGTTTCATGGGTGGGCTTAGGTATACGGATTTCATTCCATTTCTAAGCCCTAGCTGGACTGAGGGTTATGGCAGTAGGACCGATAGCGGGATCGACAGCATGTAGAGGGGGACCGAGCTGATCCTCGGCTTGCGCATTATGGCTCTCAAGCCAGCCTCCCCGGTTGGTTGAGCGTCCGCACGCTCGTTTCATGGGTTGACTTAGGCATACGAAGTTCATCCCCAATCTAAGCATACGGAGTTCATTCCCAGTCTAAGATCAGACCAGATCGAGGGTTGTGGCAGCAGGATCGGCAGCATGCAGGGGGGACCGGGTCGATCCCCAGCTTGCGCATTCTGCCTCTCCGGTCGACTGAGCGCCCGCACGCCCGTTTCATGGGTTGGCTTAGGCATAGGGAGTTCATTCCATGTCTAAGCCCCAACTGGACCGAGGGTTGTGACAGCGGGACAAGCGGCACACAGAGGGGGATCGGGGCGATCCTCGTCTTGTGCATTATGCCTCTCCGGTCGGCTAAGCGCCCGCACACTCGTTTCATAGGTTCGCTTAGGCATACGGAGTTCATTCCATGTCTAAGCATACGGAGTTCATTCCAATCAAGATTTTGAGCCAGGGTGCACATGCTGGGCTCAGGCATGTGCTGGTATCACATTTTTTTCGCCCAGGGCACCATCGTCGGAGCATCGTCGGAGAGCCTAACCGACGGCATTGGGGGTTCCGACGATTGGGGGGGTCGGGGGGGGTGTGCGCACATGATGTGCGATGGGTGCTAGTACTTGGCCCTTATATTGGCCCCCTATCCCTCATCAAACCTCGAGAACTCTCACCCCCTTAAAGAGCATTTGAGATTTTATAGGTTTGCTGCCAGTAGCTATTAAAGTGTCTGAAATGAGGATACTTTTTTCAAATGGTCGCAAAATCTTCTCCACTTCGAGTTTTTAGCTGAATTTTTTTGTGCATGCCAACAAAAATACAAGGATCACCTCTACCAAATTTGGTGACAAAACTCTTTCTAAAAAAATTTAAAAAAATCCCAAATCGTAAAACGTTTCAAAAATCGTGAAAAATAGAAAACGGGTCGTCTTGCCATGAAACTTCACATGAAAGCTTAGGGGACCATTGTATGAATTTACATGCCATAAAAATGGCATTGGCATGGCAGAAATATGAAGATGTGCTTGAACCCACCAACCACCCATTCGATCCCCCGCTTGAGCATCCTACCCCTCTGGTTGGCTAAGCGCCCGCATGCTCGTTTCATGGGTTGACTTAGGCATACGGAGTTCATCCCCAGTTTAAGGATACAGAGTTCATTCCCAGTCTAAGATCGGACTGGACTGAGGGTTGCGGTAGCAGGATCGACGGCACGCAGGGGGGGACCGGGCCGATCCCTGGCTTGCGCATTCTGCCTCTTTGGCCGACTGAGCACCCGCACGCCCATTTCATGGGTTGGCTTAGGCATAGGGAGTTCATTCCATGTCTAAGCCCCAGTCAGACCGAGGGTTGTGGCAGCGGGACCGACAGCACAGAGGGGGATCGGGCCGATCCTCGGCTTGCGCATTATGCCTTTCCGACTGGCTCAGCGCCCGCACGCTCATTTCGTGGGTTGACTTAGGCATACGGAGTTCATTACCAGTCTAAGATCAGACCGGATTGAGGGTTGCGGTAGCAGGATAGACAGCATGCAGGGGGGACCAGGCTAATCCCCGGGCTTACGTATTCTGCCTCTCTGACTGGCAGAGCACCCGCACGCTCGTTTCGTGGGTTGGCTTAGGCATACGGAGTTCATTCCATGTCTAATCATATGGAGTTCATTCCCAATCTAAGATCAGACCAGACCGAGGGTTACGATAATAGGACTAGCAGTAGGATTAACAGCACGCAGGGGGATCGGTAGCATGCAGAGGGGGATCAGGCTGATCCCCGGCTTATGCATTACTCTCCATTCTGCCTCTCTGACCGGCTGAGCGCCTGCACGCTCGTTTTGTGGGTTGACTTAGGCATACAAAGCTCATCCCAAATCTAAGCATACGGAGTTCATTCCCAGCCTAAGATCGGTCCGGACCGAGCCGATCCCTGGCTTGTGCATTCTGCCTCTCCGGCTGGCTGATCGCCCGTACGCCCGTTTTAAGGGTTGGCATAGGCATAGGAAGTTCATTCCATGTCTAAGCCCTAGCTGGACCAAGGGTTGTGGTAGCGGGACCGACAGCACGTAGAGGGGGATCGGGCCGACCCACGTCTTGCGCATTATGCCTCTTCGGTCGGTTGAGTGCCCGCACATTCATTTCGTGGGTTGACTTATGCATACAGAGTTCATTCCCAGTCTAAGATCCGATCGGACGTAGGGTTGTGGCAGTAGGATCGACAGCACGCAAGGGGGACCGGGCTGATACCTGACTTGCTTATTCTACCTCTCTGGTCGACTGAGTGCCCGCATGCTCGTTTCATAGGTTGGCTTAGGCATACGGAGTTCATTCCATGTCTAAGCATACGGAGTTCATTCCCAGTCTAAGATTTTGAGCCACGGTGCACATGCTGGGCTTGGGCATATGCTGGTGCCACATTTTTTTCACCCGGGGCACCATCGTCGGAGCATCGCCAGAGAGCCTAACCGGAGGCATTGGGGTTTTCGGTGATTGGGGGGCCGGGGGGTGTGCACACATGATGTGCGGTGGGTGCTGGTACTTGGCCCATATATTGGCCCCCTATCCCTCATCAAACCTCGAGAACTCACACCCCCTTAAAGAGCATTTGAGATTTTATAGGTTTGCTGCCAGTAGCCATTAAAATGTCTGAAATGGGGACACTTTTTTCAAACGGTCGCAAAATCTTCTCCACTTTGAGTTTTTAGCTAAATTTTTTTGTGCATGCCAACAAAAATAAAAGGATCAGCTCTATCAAATTTAGGGACAAAAATCCTTCTAAAAAAATTTTAAAAAATCCTGAACCGCAGAAAGTTTCAAAAATCATGAAAAATAGAAATGGGTCGTCTTGCCACTAAACTTCACACGAAGGCTTAGGGGACTATTGTATGAATTTACAAGCCATAAAAATGGCATTGACACAGTAAAAATATGAAGAGGTGCTTGAACCCACCTACCACCCGTTCGATCCCTGGCTTGAGCATCCTGCCCCTCTGGTAGGTTGAGCGCCCGCACGCTCATTTCATGGGTTGACTTAGGCATACGGAGTTCATCCCCAGTCTAAGCATATGGAGTTCATTCCTAGTCTAAGATCGGACTGGACCGAGGGTTGCGGCAGCAAGATCGATAGTACGCAGGGGGGAACAGGTCGATCCCATGCTTGCGCTTTCTACCTCTCCAGCTGGTTGAGCGCCCGCACGCCCGTTTCATGGGTTGGCTTAGGCATAGGGAGTTCATTCCATGTCTAAGCCCTAGCCAAACCGAAGGTTGTGGTAGCGGGACCGGCAGCACACAGAGGGGGACTGGGCCGATCATTGGGTTGCGCATTATGCCTCTTCGGCTGGCTCAATGCTCGCACGCTCATTTCGTGGGTCGACTTGGGCATATGGAGTTCATTCTCGATCTAAGATCGGATCAGATCGAGGGTTGCGGTAGTAGGATCGACAGCGCGTAAGGGGGGATCGGGCTAAACCCCGGCTTGCGCATTCTGCCTCTCCGGTCGGCTGAGCGTCCATACCCTCGTTTCATGGGTTGGCTTAGGCATACGGAGTTCATTCCAAGTCTAAGCATGCAGAGTTCATTCCCAGTCTAAGATCAGACTGGACCGAGGGTTGCGGCAGTAGGACCAGCAGCAGGATCGACAGCATGTAGGAGGGACCGGGCTGATCTCCGGCTTGCGCATTCTGCCTCTCCGGTCGGTTGAGCGCCCGTACGCTCGTTTCGTGGGTTGGCTTAGGCATACGGAGTTCATTCCATGTCTAATCCCCAATCGGACCAAAGGTTGTGGCAGCAGGACCGGCAGTGGGATCGACAGCACGCAGAGGGGGACCGAGCTGATCCCCGGCTTGTGTATTATGCCTCTTCGGCCGACTGAGCACCCGTACGCTCATTTTGTGGGTTGACTTAGGCATACGAAGTTCATGCCTAGTCTAAGCATACGGGGTTCATTCCCAGTCTAAGATCGGATCAGACCGAGGGTTACGACAGCATGATCGGCAGCACGCAGGGGGGATCGGGCCTGTCCCTGGCTTGTGCATTCTGCCTCTCTAGCCGGCTGGGTGCCTGCACGCCCGTTTCGTGGGTTGGCTTAGGCATAGGGAGTTCATTCCATGTCTAAGCCCTAGCCGGACCGAGGGTTGGGGTAGCGAGACCGGCAGCATGCAGAGGTGGACCGGGTCGATCCCTGACTTGCGCATTATACCTCTTCGGCCAACTCAGCACCCGTACGCTCGTTTCATGGGTTGACTTATGCATACGAAGTTCATTCTCAGTCTAAGATCGGACCAGATCGAGGGTTGTGGCAGCAGAATCGACAACACGTAGGGGGGACTGGGCCGATCCCTGGCTTGCGCATTCTGCCTCTTCGGTCGACTGAGCGACCACACTTTCGTTTCATGGTTTTGCTTAGGCATACAGAGTTCATTCCATGTCTAAGCATACGAAGGCATACGAGCATGTGCTAGTGCCGTATTTTTTTCGCTCGGGGCACCATTACCGGAGCATCATCGAAGAGCCTAACCGGTGGCATTGGGGGTTCCGACGATTGGGGGGGCCGGGGGGTGTGCACACATGATGTACGATGGGTACTGGTACATGGCCCTTATATTGGCCCCCTATCCCTCTTCAAACCTCAAGAACTCACACCCCCTTAAAGAGCATTTGAGATTTTATAGGTTTGCTGCCAGTAGCCATTAAAGTGTCTGAAATGGGGACACTTTTTTCAAACGGTCACAAAATCTTCTCCACTTCGAGTTTTTAGCTAAATTTTTTTGTGCATGCCAAAAAAAATAAAAGGATCACCTCTACCAAATTTGGGGACAAAACTCTTTCTAAAAAAATTTTTAAAATCCCGAACCGTAAAAAGTTTCAAAAATCATGAAAAATAGAAACGGGTCGTCTTGCCACTAAACTTCACATGAAGGCTTAGGGGACTATTGTATGAATTTACAAGCCAAAAAAATGGCATTGGTACAGCAGATATATGAAGATGTGCTTGAACCCACCTACCACCCGTTCGATCCCCAACTTGCGTATCCTGCCTCTCTGGTCGACTGAGTGCCCACACACTCGTTTCGTGGGTTGACATAGGCATACGGAGTTCATCCCCAGTCTAAGCATATGGAGTTCATTCCCAGTCTAAGATTGAACCAGATCGAAGGTTATGGTAGTAGGATCAGCGGCATGCAAGGGGGACTGGACCGATCCCCAGCTTACGCATTCTGCCTCTCTAGCCCGCTGAGCGCCCGCACGCCTGTTTTGTGGGATGGCTTAGGCATAGGGAGTCCATTCCATGTCTAAGCCCCAGTTAGATCGAGGGTTGTGGTAGCGGGACTGACAACACGTAGAGGGGGATTGAGTCGATCTCGGTTTGCGCATTCTGCCTCTCTGACCAATTGAACGACCGCACGTTCATTTCGTGGGTTGACTTAGGCATACAGAGTTCATTCCCAGTCTAAGATCAGATCGAACCGAGGGTTGTGACAGCAGTATCGAAGCACACAGGAGGGGATCGGATAGGTCCCCTCCTGTGTGCTTCGATACTGCTATCGTAACCCTCGATCCGGTCCGATCCGATCTTAGACTGGTAGGTCCCCGGCTTGTGCATTCTACCTCTCCAGCCAGCTGAGCACCCACATGCTCGTTTCGTGAGTTGGCTTAGGCATACAAGGTTCATTCCATGTCTAAGCCCCAGCCAGACCGAGGGTTGTGGCAGCAGGACCGATAGCGGGATCGACAGCACGTAGAGGGGGACCGAGCTGATCCCTGGCTTATGCATTATGCCTCTCTGGCTAGCCTCTTCGATCGACTGAGTACCCGTACGCTCGTTTCGTGGGTTGACTTAGGCATATAGAGTTCATCCCCAGTCTAAGCATACAGAGTTCATTCCCAGTCTAAGATCGGATTGGACCGAGGGTTACGGCAGTAGGATCGGCTGTACGAAAGGAGGATCGGGTCGATCCCTGGCTTACGCATTCTGCCTCTTCGATCAGTTGAGTGCCCGCACGTCCGTTTCATGGGTTGGCTTAGGCATAGGGAGTTCATTCCATGTCTAAGCCCCAGCAGGATCGAGGGTTGTGGCAGCGGGAATGATAGCACGTAGAGGGGGATCGGGCCGATCCCTGACTTGCGCATTATTACTCTCCGATCGGCTCAGTGCCCGCACACTCGTTTCATGGGTTGACTTAGGCATACGAAGTTCATTCCCAGTCTAAGATCAGACCGGATTGAGGTTACGGTGACAAGATCGATAGCACGCAGGAGGGACCGGGCCAATTCCCGGCTAGCACATTTTGCCTCTCTGGTCGACTGAGCGCCCGTACGCTCGTTTTGTGGGTTGGCTTAGGCATACGAAGTTCATTCCATGTCTAAGCATATAGAGTTCATTTCCAGTCTAAGATCAGACTGGATCGAGGGTTGTGATAGTAGGACCAGCAGTAGGATCGGCAGCACGCAGGGTGGACTAGGCCGATCCTCGGCTTGTGCATTCTGCCTCTCCGATCGATTGAGCACCGGCACGCTCGTTTCGTGGGTTGGCTTAGGCATACGGAGTTCATTCCATCTCTATGCCCCAGCTGGATCGAGGGCTGTGGCAACAGGATCGGTAGCCGGATTGACAGCACGTAGAGGGGGATTAGGCTGATCTTCGGCTTGCGCATTATGCCTCTCCGACCGGCTAAGCACCTGCATGCTCATTTTGTGGGTTGACTTAGGCATATGGAGTTCATTTCCTGTCTAAGATCAGATCGGACCGAAGGTTGCGGCAGCACGTAGGGGGGATTGGGCTGATGCCCAGCTTGCGCATTCTACCTCTCCAGCCGACGGAGCGTCTGTACGCCTGTTTTGTGGGTTGGCTTAGGCATCGGGAGTTCATTCCATGTCTAAGCCCTAGCCAGACCGAGGGTTGTGGCAGCGGGATCGACAGGATGCAGAAGGGGATTGAGTCGATCCCCGGCTTACGCATTATGCCTCTCCGGTCGGCTCAATGCCCAAACGCTCATTTCTTGGGTTGACTTTGGCATACGAAGCTCATTCCCAATCTAAGATCAGACCGGATCGAGGGTTGCGATAGCAGGATCGATAGCATGTAGGGTGGAATCGAGCTGATCCCCGGCTTGTGCATTCTGCCTCTCCGGCTGACTAAGCACCCGTACGCTCGTTTCGTGGGTTGGCTTAGGCATACGGAGTTCATTCCATGTCTAAGCCCCAGTCAGACCGAGTGTTGTGGCTGCGGGATCGGTAGCTCGCAGAGGGGGATCGGGCGGTTCCTCGCTTGCGCATTATGCCACTTTGGCTGGCTCAGCGCCCGCACGCTTGTTTCGTGGGTTGATATAGGCATATGCAGTTCATTCCCAATCTAAAATCGGACCGGACCGACGGTTGCAGCAGTAGGATCGACAGCACGCAGGGGGGATCGGGCCGATCCCCAACTTGCGCATTATGCCTCTCTGGCTGACTGAGTGTCTGCACGCTCATTTCGCGGGTTGACTTAGGCATACGGAGTTCAACCCTAGTCTAAGCATACAGAGTTCTTTCCCAGTCTAAGATCAGATCGGACCGAAGGTTGCGACAGCAGGATCGATAGCACACAGGGGGGACCGGGCTGACCCCCAGCTTACACATTCTGCCTCTCCGGCCGACTGAGTGCCCGTACGCCTGTTTCGTGCGTTGGCTTTGGCATAGGGAGTTCATTCCATGTCTAAGCCCTAGCCAAACCGAGGGTTGTGGCAGCGGGACCGGCAGTACGCAGAGGGGGTCCGGGCCGATCCCCAGCTTGCACATTATGCCTTTCTGACAGGCTCAGTGCCCGAACGCTCATTGCGTGGGTTAACTTAGGCATACGGAGTTCATTCCCAGTTTCAGATCGGAGCAGACCGAGGGTTGCGACAGCAGGATCGATAGCACGTACGGGGTGATCGGGTCGGTCCCTGGCTTGCGCATTCTGCCTCTCCGGCCGACTGGCTCGATCCCCGACTTGCGTATTCTATCGCTCTGGTCACCTGAGGGTTGTGGCATAGGGAGCTAATTCCATGTCTAAGCCCCAACCGGACCGAGGGTTGTGGGAAAGAGATCAACAGCACACAGAGGGAGATCGGGCCGATCCCCGACTTACGCATTATGCCTCTCCGATCGGCTCAGTGCCTGCACGCTCATTTAGTGGGTTGACTTAGGCATACGGAGTTCATTCCCAGTCTAAGATCGGACCAGACCAAGGGTTGCAGTAGTAGGATCGACAGCACGCAAGGGGGACCGGGTCGGTCCCCAGCTTGTGCATTCTGCCTCTTCGGCCAGTTAAGCGCCCGTACGCTCATTTCATGGGTTGGCTTAGGCATACGAAGTTAATTCCATGTCTAAGCATACAGAGTTCATTCCCAGTCTAAGATTGGATCAGACTGAGGTTTGCGGTAGCATGACCAGCAGCAGGATCGATAGCACGCTAGGGGGGACCGGGTCGATCCCTGGCTTACGCATTCTGCCTCTTCGGTTGGCTGAGCCCCCACACGCTCGTTTCATGGGTTGGCTTAGGAATACGAAGTTCATTCCATGTCTAAGCCCCAGCCAGATCGAGGGTTGTCGCAGTAGAATCGGTAGTGGGATCAACAGCACGCAGAGGGTGACCAGGCTGATCCTCGGCTTGTGCATTATGCCTCTTCGGTCGATCGAGCACCCGTACGCTCATTTTATGGGTTTACTTAGGCATATGGAGTTCATTCCCATTCTAAGATCAGACCAAACCGAGGGTTGTGGTAGCAGGATCAACAGCATGCAGGGGGAACCGGGTCGATCCTCAGCTTATGCATTCTACCTCTCCAACCTGTTGAGCACCCGTACGCTCGTTTCGTGGTTTGGCTTAGGCATATGGAGTTCATTCAATGTCTAAGCATACAGAGTTCATTCCCATTCAAAGATCGAACTAGACCGAGGGTTACGATTGCAGGACCAGCAGTAGGATTAGCAGCACGTAGGGAGGACCGGGCCAATCCTCAACTTGCGAATTCTGCCTTTCCTACCGGTTGAACACCCTCACGTTTCTTTCCTGGGTTGGCTTAGGCATGCGAATTTCGTTCCATGTCTAAGCCCCAGCCGGACCGAGGGTTGTGGCAGCAGGACCGACAATCAGATTAGTAGCACGTAGAATGGGACCGAGCTGATCCCCGACTTACGCATTGTGCCTTTTCGACTGACCTTCCAGGTCGACTGAGCAACCGCACGCTCGTTTCATGGGTTGACTTAGGCATACGGAGTTCATCCCCAGTCTAAGCATACAGAGTTCATTCCCAGTCTAAGATCAGATCGAACCGAGGGTTGCCATAGCAGGATCAACAGCACGCAGGGGGGATCGAGCCGATCTTCGACTTACGCATTCTGCCTCTCCGTTCGACTGAGTGCCCGCACGCTCGTTTCATGGGTTGGCTTAGGCGTAGGGAGTTCATTCCATGTCTAAGCCCCAGCCGGATCGAGGGTTGTGGCAGTGGGACCGGCAGCACGCAGAGGGGTATCGAGCCGATCCCCGACTTGCACATTATGCCTCTCTGGTGGCTCAACACCCGCACATTTGTTTTGTGGGTTGACTTAGGCATGCAAGAGTTCATTCCCAGTCTAAGATCAGACCAGACTGAGGGTTACGATAGCAGGATCGACAACACGTAGGAGGGACCGGGCCAATCCCCGACTTGCACATTCTGCCTCTCTGACCGGCTGAGCACCCGCACTCACGCTTGTTTCATGGGTTGGCTTAGGCATACGGAGTTCATTCCCAGTCTAAGGTCAGATCAGATCAAGGGTTGCAGCAACAGGACCAGCAGCAGGATTGGCAGCACACAGGGGGGACCGGGCCGATCCCTGGCTTGCGCATTCTGCCTCTCCGGCCGGTTAAGTGCCCGTACGTTCATTTCGTGGGTTAGCTTAGGCATACAGAGTTCATTTCATGTCTAAGCCCCAACTGGATCGAGGGTTGTGGTAGCCAGATCGGCAGCATGCATACGGGTACCGGGCTGATCCCTGGCTTGTGCATTATGCCTCTTCGGTCAGCCTTTCCAATCGGTTGAGTGCCCGCACGCTCGTTTCATGGGTTGACTTAGGCATACGGAGTTCATCCCAAGTCTAAGCATAGGGAGTTCATTCCCAGTCTAAGATCAGATCGGATCGAGGGTTGCGACAGCAGGATCGACAGCATGCAGGAGGGATAGGGCCAATCCTCGGCTTGTGCATTCTACCTCTCCGACCGGCTGAGCGCCCGTACGCCCGTTTCATGGGTTGGCTTAGGCATAGGGAGTTCATTCCATGTCTAAGCCCCAGTTGGACCAAGGGTTGTGGCAGCGGGGACCAGTAGCACGCAGAGGGGGATCGGGCCAATCTTTGACTTACGCATTATGCCTCTTCGATCGGCTCAGCGCCCGCACGCTCGTTTCGTTGGTTGACTTATGCATACGGAGTTCATTCCCAGTCTAAGATCAGATCGAACCGAGGATTGTGGTAGCAGGATCGACAGCACATAAGGGGGGACCGAGCTGATCCCCGGCTTGCGCATTCTGCCTCTCTGTTGGCTGAGCACCCGCACGCTCCCTTCGTGGGTTAGCTTAGGCATACGGAGTTCATTCCATGTCTAAGGATACGGAGTTCATTCCCAGTCTAAGAATTTGAGCCATGGTGCACATGCTGGGCTTGAGCATGTGCTGCTGCCGCATTTTTTTGCCCGGGGCACCATCGTCGGAGCATCACCGGACAGCCTAACCGACGGCATTAGGGGTTCCGGCGATTGGGGGGGCCAGGGTGGTGTGCGCACATGATGTGCGATGGGTGCTGGTACTTGGCCCTTATATTGGCCCCCTATCCCTCATCAAACCTCAAGAACTCACACCCCCTTAAAGAGCATTTGAGATTTTATAAGTTTGCTGCCAGTAGCCATTAAAGTGTCTAAAATAGGGATACTTTTTTCAAAGGGTCACAAATTCTTCTCCACCAAGTTTTAGCTGAATTTTTTGGTGCATGCCAACAAAAATACAAGGATCTCCTCTACCAAATTTGGGGACAAAGCTCTTTCTAAAAAAGTTTTAAAAAATCCTGAACCGTAAAAAGTTTCAAAAATCGTTAAAAATAAAAAACGGGTCGTCTTGCCACGAAACTTCACATGAAGGCTTAGGGGACCATTGTATGAATTTACAAGCCATAAAAATGGCATTGGCATGGCAGAAATATGAAGATGTGCTTGAACCCACCTACCACCCGTTCGATCCCCGGTTTGCGAATCCTGCCTCTCTGGTCGGCTGAGCACCCGCACGCTCATTTCATGAGTTGACTTAGGCATACGGAGTTAATCCCCAGTCTAAGCATACAAAGTTCATTCCCAATCTAAGATCGGATCAGACCGAGGGTTGCGGTAGCAGGATCGACAGCACCCAAGGGGGATCAGGCCGATCCCCGGCTTGCGCATTTTGCCTCTCCGGTCGGCTGAGTGCCCATTCTCCCATTTCATGGGTTGGCTTAGGCATAGGGAGTTCATTCCATGTCTAAGCCCCAGCCAGACCGAGGGTTGTGGCAGCGAGATCGATAGCACACAGAGGGGGACCGGGCTGATCCTCAGCTTGTGCATTATGCCTCTCCGCTCAGCTCAACGAACGCATGCTCATTTTGTGGGTTGACTTAGGCATACGAAATTCATTCCCAGTCTAAGATCGGACCAGACCGAGGGTTGCGGTAGCAGAATCGACAGCATGCAGGGGGGACCGAGCCAGTCCCTGGCTTACACATTTTGCCTCTCCATCTGGCTAAGCGCCTGCACGCTCGTTTCGTTGGTTGGCTTAGTCATACGGAGTTTATTCCATGTCTAAGCATACGGAGTTCATTCCCAGTCTAAGATCGTATCGGACCGAGGGTTACGGCAGCAAGACCAGCACAGGATCAACAGCACGCAGGGGGGGATCGAGTCGATCCGTGACTCGCGCATTCTACCTCTCTGGTCGATTGAGTGCCCGCACGCTCATTTCATGGGTTGGCTTAGGCATACGGAGTTCATTCCATGTCTAAGCCCCAGCCGGACCGAGGGTTGTGGCAGCAAGATCGGCAGCGGGATCGGCAACATGTAGAGGGGGACCAAGCTGATCCCCGACTTGTGCAATATGCCTTTTCCGTCGGCCTTTTCGACCGACTAAGCGCCCGCACGCTCATTTCGTGGGTTGACTTAGGCATACGGAGTTCATCCCAAGTCTAAGCATACGGAGTTCATTCCCAGTCTAAGATTAGACCAGACCGAGGGTTGCGGTAGCAGGACTAGTAGCATGATCGATAGCATGCAGGGAGACCAGGCCAATCCCCGGCTTGCATATTCTGCCTCTCTGGTCGGCTGAGCGCCCGTACGCTCATTTCATGGGTTGGCTTAGGCATACGGAGCTCATTCCATGTCCAAGCATACGGAGTTCATTCCCAGCCTAAGATTTTGAGCCACGGTGCACATGCTAGGCTCGAGCATGTGCTAGTGTCACTTTTTTTTCGCTCGGAGCACCATCGTCGGAGCATCGGCAGAGAGCCTAACTGGCGGCATTGGGGGTTTCGGCGATTGAGGGGGCCGGGGGGTGTGTGCACATGATGTGCAATGGGTGCTAGTACTTATGTCACGGGCTCCAACCTTAAACTCAGAAATCGTGCGGCCTTAGGCTTGGAATCTCCTTCTTTATGCCTAAGTCACCCTAAAACACAAGCGTACGGGCACTAGAACAACGGGAAGGGCTGATTAAGCAAGTTAAAGAGAAACAAGATAAGAAGGTAGAATTCTGGAAATGCTCTTGTATTCACTGAAACGAAAGTGTTTGATGGTGTACAAATGAGGGAGGAGCAGCCCTCTACTTATAGTTGAGGCTCTAGCTTACACTTAATGGCAATATCCCTAGAATAAAGGCTAAAATCATGGGATTATACAGATTACAATCAATCAGGATGCTAACTCCTGATTTTCAGGGTCAACCAAATCTACCAGGATGCTGTTGCTGATCCTGCCTGCTTCTAGAAGCTTCCCTTGCTTGTCCAGCACCTTGGGCCCTTCTGGATGTGGTACGGGTAGCTTGTATGCCAGGCCTTGGTCTCACGGGCTGGCATGCAAGTTGGTCAGGCATTCTGAACTCGTTTGCTACGCTTTGCGCGTAGATACCGCCAGTACACCTGGTCTGCGGGCCTCAACCTCTAGCTCACTTACTGGTGCACCTGATGTGCCTGGTGTGCCCACTCAGGGTGTGACATTCTCCCCCACCAGATTGCACAACGCCCTCGTTGTGTCTTCTGCATGGTACTACCTGATCTAGTCCTTGAACTGCCATAAGTCATCTGCTGGTTCCCAGCTCACCTCACTATCTGGAAGTCCCTTTTAGCGCACCAAGTGCTCTTATCTTGGCTAATAGTTCTTCTGTCTCACCTTTCGGTCAGCTATGATGCTGTGGACCTCCTTCTCATATGAGGCCCTTGGTCCCAATGGCACACGCTTTGACTCTTCCCATCCTGGATCTCCCTCATCCTCATGGAACGGCTTGAGCATGCTCACATGGAACACCGGGTGTACCCTCAGCTTGGGTGGCATATCTAGCTTGTAGGGAACCTTGTCTACCCTCTTGACTACTCGAAAAGGTCCCTCATACCTCCGGACTAGGCCTTTGTGCAGTCCCCTATGGTGCACAATGGGATGCAGCTTCACCAACACCAAGTCTCCAACCTAGAACTACACGTCCCGCCTATTCTGGTCTGCCCACTTCTTCGACCTCTTGGCCGCCTTATGTAGACAAACTCTGGCCAAGTTAGTTTGCTCCTGCCATGCCTTGGCAAACTTGTATGTTGCTGGATTTAGCCCTGTATAACCTGCAGCAATCGAACCAGGTGTTAGTGGTTGTTGCCCTATCACAACCTCAAATGGGCTCTGGTTCATTACCTCGCTCTTTTGCAAGTTGTAGGAAAACTACGCAATATCTAGCAGCTTTGGCCAGTCCCTTTGTATGGCACTCACGTAGTGCCTAAGGTAGACCTCCAATAGTCCATTCACTCGTTCTATCTGCCCATCGGTCTGCGGATGCATGCTGGTGGAAAAGTTCAAGTCTGACCCCAACAGCTTGAACAACTCAGTCCAGAACCTGCCCGTGAAATGCCCGTCCTGATCACTAACAATGGTCCTCGACACTCCCCAGTACTTAACCATGTTCTTTAGGAACAATCGAGCTGCCTCCTCGGCTGGGCACTCCTTGGTTGCTGAAATGAAGATTCCATACTTGGAAAACCTGTCCACCACTACCATGATGCTTCCAAACCCTTCTGCTTTGGGTAGACCGCCTATAAAGTCCAAAGAAACACTCTCCCATGGTCACTATGGCACTGGCAATGGCTCCAAGAGACCGCCTGGTTTTTGAACTCCACCTTGTCCTGTTGGCACACAAGACAAGTCTTCACATAGGCTTCCACATCATCCCTCATGTGCGGCCAGTAGTATCGGTCCTCGATCAACGTTAAGGTATGGCTCACTCTGAGGTGTCCAGCCCACCTTGAATCATGGCATTCTTGCAAAACTTCCTTGCGGAGCTTCCCGTGCTATGGCACAAATAGTCTACTTCCCCTGGTGTACAGCAAGCCATCCTGCAACCAAAATCGCCTAGACTTACCTTGCTGGGCGTACTCCATCAAAGCCTTGGCTGTAGGATCATGCATAAGTCCCTCCTTGATGTGCGGCACCAGTGACCCATCTGGTTGGCTAATGGTAAGCAAGGTTAGCCTTCCTACTCAGGGCGTCTGCCACTAGGTTCTCCTGCCTTGACTTGTACTCCATCTGGAAATCAAATTTCACAAGAAAATCTTGCCATCTCGCCTGCTTGGGGGATAGCTTCTTCTGCATCTGGAAGTAGCTGGTCACTACATTATCCATCCTAACCACAAACCTCGGCCCCAACAGGTAATGGCGCCATATGCGCAAGTAGTACACCACTGTAGTCATCTCTTTCTCTTGGATCGTGTACTTGCGCTCAGTCTCGTTCAGCTTCCTGTTCTCGAACGTAACTGGACATCCCTCCTGCATCAACATGTCCCCTATGGCAAAGTCTGATGCATCCGTATGCACCTCATATGGCTTGGCATGGTCTGGCAAGGCCAAGACTGGCTCCTCGATCATAGCCCGCTTCAACCTATCAAAGGCTTCCTGGCACCCTGTGCTCCACTCCCATGCTTTCCCTTTCTTGAGCAAGTTAGTCAATGGCGTGGCTATTGCTGAGTGGCCTTTGATGAAGCGCCTGTAGTAGTTAACCAGCCCAAGGAATGATCTCAACTCAGTGACCTTGGCTGGCGGTTGCCACTCCAGGATGGCATGTATCTTGCCTTCATCCATGCGTATCCTGCCACCCCCACTATGTGGCTAAAGAACGGGATCTCCTGCTGATGAGCACTTCTCCCTCTTGACAAATAGCTTGTGCACCTGCAACACCTTGAACACCTGTCTTAAGTGGTCTACATGCTCTCCTAAAGTCTGGCTGTAGATCACAATGTCATCCAAATAAACCATAACAAATCGATCAAGGAATGACTGAAATACCTTGTTCATAGGGGTGCAGAATGTTGCTGGGGCGTTCATGAGTCCGAAAGGCATCATTAACAACTCATACGAACCATACCGAGTGACACATGCTGTCTTTGGCTCATCTCCCTCCGCGATCCTGACTTGATAGTAGCCTGACCTCAAATCCAGCTTGGTGAACCACCTTGCGCTCCCAAGTTGATCGGACAAGTCCGCAATGAGTGGGATGGGGTACTTGTTCTTGATGGTCAGCTTGTTCAAAGCCCGGTAGTCTATGCACAGCCGCAACGACCCATCATGCTTGCGCTGAAATAGAACCGGTGCACCATAGGGTGCCTTCGATTGCCTGATGAAGCCAGCATCAACTAACTCTTTAAGCTACTTCCTCAACTCCTCCAACTCTGGTGGAGACATTCGGTAAGGGCTCTAGCTGGTGGTTTGGCCTCAGACACCAACTCGATCTTGTGGTCCACCTCTCTCTTAGGTGGTAGCTTGCTAGGTAGCTTTGCGGGCATCACATCACTAAAGGTCTTCAGCACCTTTAGCACATCCAAGGGTGACTCGATTTCCTTTTCCCTTGGCTCATCATATTTTAGGGCTGCCAAGAAGGTGTCTTCTTGTCTGCTTACCACCTTGGCAAATTGGATGGCTGACACCACTCGTGACCCAACTCCAGACCCTCTCTTCAATGGCATTAGGCATTGGCACCGTCCATCCAAGATGCAAACACAATCGGCAAAAGGCACAAGGAGGGCATTAATCCGAACAAGGAAATCCAACCCAATCACAAACTCATAGTCGTCAAGGGGTATTACCTCAATGGTCTCCTTGCCTTTCCAGTCTCCAAGCTACAACTCCACTCCTCGCACTACTCCAATGGCTGGAACTTCCTTGGAGTTCATCATTTTGATGGTACCAGTCCCTTTCTGCACCTTTAGTCTGAGCTTTCGGGCTCTATCACCTGAAATAAAAAGATGTGAGGCACCTGTGTCCACCAGTGCGCTCACCTTCTGACCCGCAACCATCAGATCCGCAAACATCAAGCCCTTTGGCTTGCGACTCCCCTTACTCTGGACAACATTGAGCACCAACGACCTAAGCTTTGCTGCCCCTGACTCTGGCTCCTCATCAGACTCCTTGTCTACAATAGCCAGCTTGCCCTTCCACGGGTAATTACGCGCTATGTGGCTCCCTCCACATAGGTAGCAGGCTAGTGGCTCTCGATCCCCTTTTGCTTTCCACTTGCCTGCTGGTGGCTTCCTTTCGCCATCCTTGGTTGAACTGTCTCGATCTCCATCCTTGGACTCCCGGTCACAGTCCCTCCCCTTAGACTGCTTCTTTCAGTCCCTATCATCCCTGCCCTTACCCTTGGGCTTGGTAGACTCGAACTTGTTCAGAGGCTCGAACTCTATCAAGGCCTCGGTAGTAGTCATAGTGTTAGCCAAGTCATGAACTCCTCTCCTTTGTAGCTTATGCTTCACCCATGGCTTCAGCCCATCCATGAAAGCAGATACGGCATCCTTCTCACCTAGATCTGAGATCTGTAGCATCAGTTCAGAGAATTTTTGGACATACTCCCCTATGTCCCCTTGCTAGCTCAGCCTGTGCAACTTTGCCTGCGCCTCATCATCAGCATACCCGGGTAAAATTGTTCTCTGAACTCTTTTTGGAACTCTGCCTAGGTTTCAATCTTGGCCCTCCCACACCTGACATCATCACACCTGCGCCTCTACCATAATAAGGCTACATCAGTGAGATACATAGCAGCGGTGCTTACCTTTATCGCCTTGTCTTGCATGCCCATGGCCTGGAAATACTGCTCCATACCCTAAAGGTAGTTATCTACTACCTTGGCCACCCTAGTCCCCTTGAACTCCTTAGGCTTGGGGACATCCAATCTGGACTTGGACACTCCAGCAAACATGCCATTCCCAATGGCAGTCTTTTAAGCAACGAGCTCACTGGTAAGCTCTTCCATCCACTGGCGCATGGCCTCCATGCCATTGTGCAAGGTCAGCACTTCAGCCTCCAAAGTCTGATTCTTTTGGGTGAACACATCCAAGCCTTTATTGAGAGCAGCTTGCAGCTCACTTTTGATCTCCTCCCCCATGGAGTCTAGCAATGGAATGTGAGTCTTTACCCCCTCAAGCTTTTCCCCTATGTCGCCCATGGTCACCTCCACCTTGGCCAGCCTACCGTCCATGGTAGACCAAATATCTCTAGAACTGGCTTTCCTCCCTCTTCCACGCCCATGCTCCTGGGCCTCTGGTTGTTGGTTAGCAGCGTCACTTTGGGATGCCATCTCCTCTAACCTGCACAACACAAACACGCAGAATCGAACTTGCTCTGATACCAACTGTCATGGGCACTAGAACAACAGGAATGGCTGATTATACAAGTTAAAGAGAAACAGGATAAGAAGGCAGAATTCTGGAAATGCTCTTGTATTCACTAAAATAGAAGTGTTTGATGGTGTACAAATGAGGGAGGAGAAGCTCTCTATTTATAGTTGAGGCTCCAGCTTACACTTAATGGCAATATCCCTAGAATAAAGGCTAAAATCATGGGATTATACAGATTACAATCAATCAGGATGCTAACTCCTGATTTTCAGGGTCAACCAAATCTGCCAGGATGCTGCTGCTGATCCTGCCTGCTTCCAGAAGCTTCCCTTGCGTGTCCAGCACCTTGGGCCCTTCTAGATGTGGTGCGGGCAGCTTGTATGCCAGGCCTTGGTCTCACGGGTTGGCCTACAAGTTGGACGGGCGTTCTGAACTCATTTGCTAGGCTTTGCGCGCAGATACCCACCAGTAAGCCTGGTCTGCGGGCCTCAACCTCTGGCTCACCTACTGGTGCGCCTGATGTGCCTGGCACACCCACCCAGGGCATGAAACTTGGCCCTTATATTGGCCCCCTATCCCTTATCAAACCTTGAGAACTCACACCCCCTTAAAGTGCATTTGAGATTTTATAGGTTTGCTGCCAGTAGCCATTAAAGTGTCTGAAATGGGGACACTTTTTTCAAACGGTCACAAAATCTTCTCCACTTCGAGTTTTTAGTTGAATTTTTTTCCATGCCAACAAAAATAAATGGATTAATTCTACCAAATTTGGGGACAAAATTCTTTCGAAAAAAATTTTAAAAAATCTCGAGCCGTAAAAAGTTTCAAAAATTGTGAAAAATAGAAAACGGGTCGTCTTGCCACGAAACTTCACATGAAGGCTTAGGTGACCATTTTTTGAATTTACAAGCCATAAAAATGGCATTGGCATGGCAGAAATATGAAGATGTGCTTGAACCCACCTACCACCCGTTCGATCACCGGCTTGCGCATCCTGCCTCTCTGGTCGGCTGAGTGCCCGCACGCTGGTTTCATGGGTTTACTTAGGCATATGGAGTTCATCCTCAGTCTAAGCATAAAGAGTTCATTTCCAGTCTAAGATAGGACTGGACCGAGGGTTGCGGCAGCAGGATCGACAGCACGCAGGGAGGACCGGGCCAATCCCTGGCTTACGCATTCTGCCTCTCCGACCGGCTGAGCGCCCGCACGCCCGTTTCATGGGTTGGCTTAGGCATAGGGAGTTCATTCCATGTCTAAGCCCCAGTTGGACCGAGGGTTGAGGCAGCGGGACCGACAGCACGTAGAGAGGGATCGGGCCGATCACTGACTTGCGCATTATGCCTCTCCGGCCGGCTCAGCACCCACACGCTCATTTCGTGGGTGGACTTAGGCATACGGAGTTCATTCCCAGTCTAAGATCAGACCAGACCAAGGGTTGCAGTAGTAAGATCGACAGCACGGAGGGGGGGACTGGGCCGATCCCCGGCTTACGCATTCTGCCTCTCCAGCCGGCTGAGTGCCCGCACGCTCGTTTCGTGGGTTGGCTTAGGCATACGGAGTTCATTCCATGTCTAAGCATACAGAGTTCATTCCCAGTCTAAGATTTTGAGCCACGGTCCACATACTGGGCTCGGGCATGTGCTGGTGCCACATTTTTTTGGCCCGGGGCACCATCGTCGGAGCATTGTCGGAGAGCCTAACTGGCGGCATTGGGGGTTCCGGCGATTGGGGGGGCCGAGGGGTGTGCGCACATGATGTGCAATGGGTGCTGGTACTTGGGCCTTATATTGGCCCCCTATCCCTCATCCAACCTCGAGAACTCACACCCCCTTAAGGAGCATTTGAGATTTTATAGGTTTGCTGCCAGTAGCCATTAAAGTGTCTAAAATGGGGACATTTTTTTCAAACGGTCAGAAAATCTTCTCCACTTCGAGTTTTTAGCTGAATTTTTTTGTGCATGCCAACAAAAATACAAGGATCACCTCTGAAAATTTAGGGACAAAACTCTTTCTAAAAAAATTTTAAAAAATCTTGAACCGTAAAAAGTTTTGAAAAATTATGAAAAATAGAAAATGGGTCGTCTTGCCACGAAACTTCACATGAAGGTTTAGGGGACCATTGTATGGATTTGCAAGCCATAAAAATGGCATTGGCATGGCAAAAATATGAAGATGCGCTTGAACCCACCTACCACCCGTTCGATCCCCGGCTTGCGCATCCTGCCTCTCTGGTCGACTGAGCGCCCGCACGCTCGTTTCGTGGGTCGACTTAAGCACACGGAGTTCATCCCTAGTCTAAGCATATGAAGTTCATTCCTAGTCCAAGATCGGACCGGACCGAGGTTTGCAACAGTAGGATCGGTAGCACGCAGGGTGGACCGAGCCGATCCCTGGCTTGTGCATTCTACCTTTCCGACCGGCTGAGCGCCCGCACGCCTGTTTCGTGGGTTGGCTTAGGCATAGGGAGTTCATTCCATGTCTAAGCCCAGCTAGACCGAGGGTTGTGGTAGCGGGATCAGTAGCACGTAGAGGGGACCGTGCCGATCCCCGACTTGTGCATTATGCCTCTCCGATCGGCTCAACGCCTGCACGCTCGTTTCATGGGTTGACTTAGGCATGCGAAGTTCATTCCCAGTCTAAGATCGGACCGGACCGAGGGTTGTAGCAGCAGGATTGAAAGCACGTAGGGGGGACCGGGCTGATCGCCGGCTTGCGCATTCTGCCTCTCTGGCCGGCTGAACACCCGCACGCCCGTTTCGTGGGTTAGCTTAGGCATAGGGAGTTCATTCCATGTCTAAGCCCAACCAGAAAGAGGGTTGTGACAGCGGGACCAGCAGCACGCAGAGGGGGACTGGGCCAATCCCCGACTTACTCATTAGGCCTCTCCGGCCGAGTCAGCGCCTGCACGTTCATTTCGTGGGTTGACTTAGGCATAAAGTTCATTCCCAGTCTAAGATTGGATCGGACTGAGGGTTGTAGTAGCAGGATCGGCAGCATGCAGGGGGACCGAGCCGATCCCCAACTTTCGCGTTCGTTTCATGGGTTGGCTTAGGCATACGGAGTTCATTCCATGTCTAAGCATACAGAGTTCATTCCTAGTCTAAGATCAGACCAGACCGAGGGTTGCGGTAGTAGGACCGACAGTAGGATCGGTAGCATGAAGGGGGGATTGGGTTGATCCCCGACTTACGCATTCTGCCTTTTTGACCGGCTGGGTGCCCGCACGCTCGTTTTATGGGTTGACTTAGGTATACGGAGTTCATCCCCAATCTAAGCATACGAAGCTCATTCCCAGTCTAAGATTGGATCGGACCGAGGGATGCGGCAGCAGGATCGACAGCACGCAGAAGGGACCGGGCCAATCCCCAGCTTGCGCATTCTACCTCTTCGACCGGCTGAGCGCCCGCACGCCCGTTTCATGTGTTGACATACTCAGACAGAGTTCATCCCCAGTCTAAGCATACAGAGTGCATTCCCAGTCTAAGACTGGACCGGACCGAGGGTTGCGGTAGCAGGATTTGTAGCACATAGGGGGGATCGGACCGATCCCCAACTTGCGTATTCTGCCTCTTCGGTCAGCTGAGCGTCCGCATGCCCATTTCGTGGGTTGGCTTAGGCATAGGGAGTTCATTCCATGTCTAAGTTCCAGCCAGACTGAGGGTTGTGGCAGCGGGACCGACAGCACGCAGAGAAGGATCGGGCCGATCCTCGGCTTGTGCATTATGCGTCTTCGATCGGCTCAGTGCCTACACACTCATTTCATGGGTTGACTTATGCATATGGAGTTCATTCCCAGTCTAAGATCGAACCGGATCGAGGGTTACGGCAGCAGCATCGACAGCACGCAGGGGGGATTGGGTCGATCCCCGGCGTGTGCATTCTGCCTTTCTGACCGGTTGAGCACCCGTACGCTCGTTTCAGAGGTTGGCTTGGGCATACCGAGTTGATTCCATGTCTAAGCATACGGAGTTCATTCCCAGTCTAAGATCGAACCGAACCAAGGATTATGGCTGTAGGACCAGCACCAGGATCGATAGCACATAGGAGGGACCGGGCCGATCCTCGACTTGCACATTCTGCCTCGCCAGCTGGCCTCTCCGATCGGCTGAGCGTCTACGCGGTCATTTTACGGGTGGACTTAGGCATACGGAGTTCATTCCCAGTCTAAGCATACGGAGTTTATTTCAGTCTAAGATCGGACTGGAGTAAGGGTTGCGGCAGCAGGATCGACAGCACGCAGGAGGGACCGGATCGATCCCCGACTTGCACTTTCTACCTCTCTGACTGGCTGAGCACCCACATGCCCATTTCATGGGTTGGCTTAGGCATAGGGAGTTCATTCCATGTCTAAGCCCCAGTAGACATTTGAGATTTTATAGGTTTACTGCCAGTAGCCATTAAAGTGTCTGACATGGGGACACTTTTTTCAAACGGTCACAAAATCTTCTCCACTTTGAGTTCTTAGCTGAATGTTTTTGTGCATGCCAACAAAAATAAAAGGATCACCTCTACCAAATTTGGGGACAAAACTCTTTCTGAAAAAATTTAAAAAAATCCTGAACTGTAAAAAGTTTCAAAAATTGTGAAAAATAGAAAACGGGTCGTCTTGCCATGAAACTTCACATGAAGGCATAGGGGACCATTGTATGAATTTACAAGCTATAAAAATGGCATTGGCATGGTAGAAATATGAAGATGTGCTTGAACCCACCTACCATCCGTTCGTGGGTTGGCTTAGGCATAGGGAGTTCGTTCCATGTCTAAGCCCCAGTCGGATCGAGGGTTATGGTTGCGGGACAGATAGCACGTAGAGGGGGATCGGGCCAATCCCCAGCTTGCGTATTATGCCTCTCCGGCCGGCTCAGCACCCGCACGCTCATTTCGTGGGTTGACTTAGGCATATGGAGTTCATTCTCAGTCTAAGATCGGACCGGACCGAGGGTTATGGCAGCAGAATCGATAGCACGCAGGGGGGATCAGGCCAGTCCCTGGCTTGTGCATTCTGCCTCTCCGGTCGGTTGAGTGCCCGCACGCTCATTTCGTGGGTTGGCTTAGGCATACAAAGTTCATTCCATGTCTAAGCCCTAGTCAGACTGAGGGCTGTGGCAGCAGGACCGACAGTGGGATCGACAGCATGCAGAGAAGGATCGGGCTGATCCTCGACTTGCGTATTATGCCTCTCCAGCCGACCTCTCCGGCCAGCTGAGTGCCCATACGCTCGTTTCATGGGTTGACTTAGGCATACGGAGTTCATCCCCAGTCTAAGCATACGGAGTTCATTCCCAGTCTAAGATCAGACCGGACTGAGGGTTTTGAGCAGTGGGATCGACAACACGCAGGGGGGACCGGGCCGATCCCCGGCTTGCGCATTCTACCTCCCCGGCTGGCTGAGTGCTCGCACACCCATTTTGTGGGTTAGCTTAGGCATAGGGAGTTCATTCCATGTCTAAGCCCCAATCGGACTGAGGGTGGTGGCAGCGGGACCGGCAGCACATAGAGGGGGACCGAGGGTTGTGACATACGGAGTTCATTCCATGTTTAAGCATACGGAGTTCATTCCCAGCCTAAGATCGGATCGAACCGAGGGTTACGACAGCAGGACCAGTAGCAGGATCGACAGCACGCAGGAGGGATCGGGTCGATCCCTGGCTTGCACGTTTTGCCTCTCTAGCCGACCTCTCCGACCGGCAGAGCGACCGCATGCTCATTTCATGGGTTAACTTAGGCATACGGAGTTCATCCCCAGTCAAAGCATACGGAGTTCATTTCCAGTCTAAGATCAAACCGGACCGAGGGTTGCGACAGCAAGATCGGTAGCACGCAGGGGGGACCAAACCGATCCCCGGCTTACACATTCTACCTCTCGGGTTGGCTGAGTGCCCGCACGCCTGTTTCGTGTGTTAGCTTAGGCATAGGGAGTTCATTCCATGTCTAAGCCCCAGCCGGACCAAGGGTTGTGGCAGCGGGACCAACAGCACGTAGAGGGGGATCGGGTCGATCCCCAGCCTGTGTATTCTGCCTCTCCGACCGGCTGAGTGCCCGCATGCTTGTTTTGTGGGTTGGCTTAGGCATACAGAGTTCATGCCCAGTCTAAGCATACGGAGTTCATTCCCAATCTAAGATCGAACCGGACCGAGGGTTGCGACAGCAAGATCGATAGCACACAGGAGGGACCAAGCCGATCCCTGGCTTGCGCATTCTGCCTCTCCGACCGGCTGAGTGCCCGTACGCCCATTTCATGTGTTGGCTTAGGCATAGGGAGTTCATTCCATGTCTAAGCCCCAGCCGGATCGAGGGTTGTGGCAGCGGGATCGACAGTACGTAGAGGGGGACCAGGTCGATCCCCGGCTTGTGCGTTCTGCCTCTTCGGTCGGCTGACCGCCCGTACGCTCGTTTCGTGGGTTGGCTTAGACATACAGAGTTCATTCCTAGTCTAAGAGTTTGAGCCATGGTGCACATGCTGGGCTCGGGCATGTGCTGGTGCTGCATTTTTTTCGTCGGGGCACCATCGCCGGAGCATCGTCGGAGAGCCTATCCGGCAGCATTGGGGGTTCCGGCGATTGGGGGGGTCGGGGTGTGCGCACATGATGTGTGATGGGTTCTGGTACTTGGCCCTTATATTGGCCCCCTATCCCTCATCAAACCTCAAGAACTCACACCCCCTTAAAGAGCATTTGAGATTTTATAGGTTTGCTGCCAATAGCCATTAAAGTGTCTGAAATGGGGACACTTTTTTCAAACGGTCACAAAATCTTCTTCACTTTGAGTTTTTGGTTGAATTTTTTTGTGCATGCCAATAAAAATACAAGCATCACCTCTACCAAATTTGGGGACAAAAATCTTTCTAAAAAATTTTTAAAAAATCCCGAACCGCAAAAAGTTTCAAAAATTGTGCAAAATAAAAAATGGGTCATCTTGCCACGAAACTTCATGTTAAGGTGAACGGGACCATTGTATGAATTTACAAGCCATAAAAATGGCATTGGCATGGCAGAAATATGAAGATGTGTATGAACCCACCTACCATCCGTTCGATCCTTGGAATACGCATCCTGCCTCTCTGGTTGGCAGAGCGTCCGCAAGCTCGTTTCGTGGGTTGGCTTAGGCATACGGAGTTCATTCCATGTCTAAGCATACGAAGTTCATTCTTAGTCTAAGATCGAACCGGACCGAGGCTTGCGGTAGCAGGACCAGCAGTTGGATCGATAGCATGCAAGGGGGATCAGGCCGATCCCCAGCTTACGTATTTTGCCTCTCCGGTCGGTTGAGCGCCCGCACGCTCGTTTCGTGGGTTGACTTAGGCATATGGAGTTCATCCCCAGTCTAAGCATACGGAGTTCATTCCTAGTCTAAGATCAAATCGGACTGAGGGTTGCGGCAGTAGGATCAGTAGCACGCAGAGGGGGACCGGGCCGATCCCCGGCTTAGGCATTTTACCTTTCTGACCGGCTGAGCACCCGCACACCCGTTTCGTGGGTTGGCTTAGGCATAGGGAATTCATTCCATGTCTAAGCCCAAGCCAGACTGAGGGATGTGGCAACGGGACCGGTAGCACGCAGAGGGGGACTGGGCCAATCCCCGGCTTGCGCATTCTGCCTTTCTAACTGGCTGAGCACCCGCACGCTCGTTCCATGGGTTGGCTTACGCATACGAAGTTCATTGCATGTCTAAGCATACGGAGTTCATTCCCAGTCTAAGAGTTTGAGCCATGGTGCATATGCTAGGCTCGAGCATGTGCTGGTGCGGCATTTTTTTCGCCCGGGGCACCATCGTCGGAGCATCGTCGGAGAGCCTAACCGGTAGCATTGGGGGTTCCGATGATAGGGGGGCCGAGGGGGTGTGCGCACATGATGTGCGATGGGTGCTGGTACTTGGCCCTTATATTGGGCTCCTATCCCTTATCAAGCCTCGAGAACTCACACCCCTTTAAAAAGCATTTGAGATTTTAAAGGTTTGTTGCCAGTAGCCATTAAAGTGTTTGAAATTGGGACACTTTTTTCAAATGGTCACAAATCTTCTCCACTTTGAGTTTTTAGCTGAATTTTTTGTGCATGCCAACAGAAATACAAGGATCACCTCTACCAAATTTGGGGACAAAACTCTTTCTAAAAAAATTTTAAAAAATCTCGAACCATAAAAAGTTTCAAAAATCTTGAAAAATAGAAAACAGGTCGTCTTGCCACGAAACTTCAAATGAAGACGTAGGGGACCATTGAATGAATTTACAAGCCATAAAAATGGCATCGGCATGGCAGAAATATGAAGATGTGCTTGAACCCACCTACCACCCGTTTGATCCCCGACTTGCGCATCCTGCCTCTCTGGTCGGCTGAGTGCCCGCACGCCCGTTTCATGGGTTGGCTTAGGCATAGGGAGTTAATTCCTTGTCTAAGCCCCAGCTAGACTGAGGGTTGTGGCAGCGGCACCGACAGCATGCTGAAGGTGATCGGGCCGATCCTCGACTTGCGCATTATGCCTCTCCAGTCGACTCAGCACCCGTACGCTCGTTTCGTGGGTTGACTTAGGCCACAGAGTTCATTCCTAGCCTAAAATCGGACCGGACCAAGGGTTGCGATAGCAGGATCGATAGCACGTAGAAGGGGATCGAGCTGGTCCTCGGCTTACGCATTTTGCCTCTTCGGCTGGCTGAGCACCTACATGCTCGTTTCGTGGGTTGGCTTAGGCATACGGAGTTCATTCCATGTCTAAGTGTACGGAGTTCATTCCCAGTCTAAGATCGGACCAGACTGAGGGTTGTGGTAGCAGGACCAGCAGCAGGATTGGTAGCACGCAGGGGGGGATCGAGCCGATCCCCTGCTTGTGCATTCTACCTTTTCGACCAGCTGAGCACCAGCACGCTCGTTTTGTGGGTTGCCTTAGGCATATGAAGTTCATTCCTTGTCTAAGCCCCAGTCGGACCGAGGGTTATGGTAGCAGGACCAATAACAGGATTGGCAACACACAGAGGTGGACCAAACTGATCCTCGGCTTGCACATTATGCCTCTTCGATCGACCTCTCCAGCTAGCTGAGCACTCGTACGCTCGTTTCATGGGTTAACTTAGGCATACGGAGTTCTTTCCTAGTCCACGATCGGATCGAATCGAGGGTTATGACAGCAAGATCGACAGCATGCAGGGGGGACTAGGCTGATCCCCGACTTACGCATTCTGCCTCTTCGGTTGGCTGAGCGCCCGCACGCCCGTTTTATCAGTCGGCTTAGGCATAGGGAGTTCATTCCAATGTCTAAGCCCCAGTCAGACTGAGGGTTGTGGCAGTGGGACCGGTAGCACACAGAGGGGGACCGAGCCGATCCTTGGCTTACGCATTATGCCTCTTCGACCGGTTCAGCGCCCGAACACTCGTTTCGTCGGTTAACTTAGGCATACGAAGTTCATTCCCAGTCTAAGATCAGACCGGACTAAGGGTTGCGCCAGCAAGATCGACAGCATGTAGGGCGGACCGAGCCAGTCCCCGCTTGCACATTATGCCTCTTCGACCGGTTGAGCACCCGTACGCTCGTTTCGTGGGTTGGCTTAGGCATACGGAGTTCATTCCATGTCTAAGCATACGGAGTTAATTCTTAGTCTAAGATCGGACTGGACTGAGGGTTACGATAGCAAGACCAGCAACAGGATCGACAGCACACAGGGGGGACTGGGCTGATCCCTGACTTGCTCATTCTGCCTCTCCGATCGACCTCTCCAGCCGGCTGGGCGCCGCGCGATCATTTCGTGGGTTGACTTAGGCATATGGAGTTCATCACCAGTCTAAGCATACGGAGTTCATTCCTAGTCTAAGATTGGATCGGACCGAGGGTTATGGCAGCGGGATCGACAGCACATAGGGGGAACCAGGCTGATCCCCGACTTGTGCATTCTGCCTCTCCGATCGACTGAGTGACCACACGCCCATTTCATGGGTTGGCTTAGGCATAGGGAGTTCATTCCATGTCTAAGCCCCAGTCGGATCAAGGGTTGTGGCAGCAGGACCGGTAGCACGCAAAGGGGGATCGGGCCAATCCCTGGCTTACGCATTATGCCTCTCCGGTGGGCTCAGTGCCCGCACGCTCATTTTGTGGGTTGACTTAGGCATACGGAGTTCATTCCCAGTCTAAGATCGAACCAGACCAAGGGTTGCGGCAGCAGGATCGACAGCACATAGGGGGGAATGGGCTGGTCCCCGACTTACGCATTCTACCTCTCCGACCGACTGAGCGCTCGCACGCTCATTTCATAGGTTGCCTTAGGCATACGAAGTTCATTCCATGTCCAAGCATACGGAGTTCATTCCCAATAGAAGATCGGATTGGACCGAGGGTTGTGGCAGTAGGACTAGGAGCAGGATCGGCAGCACGCAGAGGGGGACCAGGCCGATCCCTGGCTTGCGTATTCTGCCTCTCTGGTCGGCTGAGCACCCGCACGCTCGTTTCATGGCTTGGCTTAGGCATAGGGAGTTCATTCCATCTCTAAGCCCCAGCTGGACCGAGGGCTGTGACAGCGGGACTGGCAGCACGCAGAGGGGGACCGGGTTGATCCTCGGCTTACGCATTCTACCTCTCCGGTCGGCTGAGCGCCCGTACGCTCATTTGGTGGGTTAGCTTAGGCATACAGAGTTGATTCCATGTCTAAGCATACGGAGTTCATTCCCAGTCTAAGAGTTTGAGCCACGGTGCACATGCTGGGCTTGGAGAGCCTAACCGGCGGCATTAGGGGTTCCGGTGATTGGGGGGCCGGGGGTGTGCGCACATGATGTGCGATGGGTGCTGGTACTTGGACCTTATATTGGCCCCCTATCCCTCATCAAACCTCGAGAACTCACAACCCCCTTAAAGAGCATTTGAGATTTTATAGGTTTGCTACCAGTAGCCATTGAAGTATCTGAAATGGGGACACTTTTTTCAAACGGTCACAAAATCTTCTCCACTTCGAGTTTTTAGCTGAAATTTTTTGTGCATGCCAACAAAAATACAAGGATCACCTCTACAAAATTTAGGACAAAACTCTTTCTAAAACAATTTAAAAAAATCCTGAACCGCAAAAAGTTTTAAAAATCATGAAAAATAAAAAATGGGTCGTCTTGCCACGAAGCTTCACATGAAGGTGTAGGGGACCATTGTATGAATTTACAAGCCATAAAAAAGGCATTGGCATGGCAAAAATATGAAGATGTGCTTGAACCCACCCACCACCCGTTTGATCCCCGGCTTACGCATCTTGCCTCTCTGGTCGGCTGAGCATTCGGACGCTCATTTGATGGGTTGACTTAGGCATACAGAGTTCATCCCTAGTCTAAGCATTCAGAGTTCATTCCCAGTCTAAGATCGAACCGGATCGAGGGTTGCGTAGTAGCATCCATAGCATGCAGGAGGGATCAGGCCGATCCCCGGCTTGCGCATTCTGCCTCTTTGACTGGTTGAGCACCCGCACGTTCGTTTCGTGGGTTGGCTTAGGCATAGGGAGTTCATTCCATGTCTAAGCCCCATCCGGATCGAGGGTTGTGGCAGCGGGACCGATAGCACGCAGAGGGGGATTGAGCCGATCCCCGACTTACTCATTATGCCTCTTCGGCTGACTCAGCACCTGCACGCTCATTTCATGGGTTGACTTAGGCATACAAAGTTCATTCCTAGTCTAAGATCGGATCGGACCGAGGGTTGTAGTAGCAGGATCGACAGCACGTAGGGAAGATCAGGCCGGTTCCCGACTTGGGCATTCTGCCTTTCCGATCGGCTGAGCTCCCGCACGCTCGTTTCATGGGTTGGCTTAGGCATACGGAGTTCATTCCATGTCTAAGCATATGGAGTTCATTCCTAGTCTAAGATCAGATCGAACCAAGGGTTGCGGTAGCAGGACCAATAGTAGGATCAACAGCACGCAGGGGGGATCGGGCTGATCCCCGACTTGTGCATTCTACCTCTTCAATCGGTTGAGCGCTCGCATGCTCGTTTCATGGGTTGGCTCAGGCATACGGAGTTAATTCCATGCCTAAGCCCCAGTCGAACCGAGGGTTGTGGCAGCAGGACCGGCAGTGGGATCGACAGCACGTAGAGGGGGACCAGGCTGATCCCCGACTTGGGCATTATGCCTCTCTGGTCAGCTCAGCGCCCGAACGCTCATTTCGTGGGTTGACTTAGGCGTACGGAATTCATTCCCACTCTAAGATCGGACCAGATTGAGGGTTATGGTAGCAGGATCGACAGCACGCATGGGGGATCGAGTCGGTCCCCGACTTACGCATTCTGCCTCTCCGACCGGCTGAGTGCCCGCACGTTCGTTTCGTGGGTTGGCTTAGGTATACGGAGTTCATTCCATGTCTAAGCATACGGAGTTCATTCCCAGTCAAAGATTGAACCAGATCGAGGGTTGCAGTAGCAGGACCAGTGACAGGATCAACAGCACGCAGGGGGGACCGGGTCGATCCTTAGCTTGCGCATTCTTCGGCCGACCTCTCTAACCGATTGAGCGCCCGCACGCTCGTTTTGTGGGTTGACTTAGGCATATGGAGTTCACCCCCAGTTTAAGCATACGGAGTTCATTCCCAGTCTAAGATCGAACCGGATCGAGGGTTGTGGCAGCAGGATGGACAGCACATAGGGGGACCAGGCTGATCTTTAGCTTACGCATTCTACCTCTCCGGTCGACTGAGCGCTCGCACGCTCGTTTCTTGGGTTGGCTTAGGCATACGGAGTTCATTCCATGTCTAAGTCCCAGTCGGACCGAGGGTTATGGTAGCAGGACCGGCTGCGGGATCGATAGCACGCAGAGGGAGACTGAGCTGATCCCTAGCTTGTGCATTATGTATCTCCAACAGGCCTCTCCGACCAGCTAAGTGCCCGCACGCTCGTTTTGTCGGTTGACTTAGGCATACGGAGTTCATCCCCAGTCTAAGCATACAAAGTTCATTCCCAGTCTAAGATCAGACTAGATCAAAGGTTGTGGCAGCAGGATCGACAGCATGTAGGGGGGACCAGATCGATCCTCACTTGCACATTCTGCCTATCCAGCCGGCTGAGCGCCCGTACACCCAGTTCGTGGGTTGGCTTAGGCATAGGGAGTTCATTCCATGTCTAAGCCCCAATGAAACTAATGGTTACGGTAACAGGGCCGACAGCACGTAGAGGGGTACCGAGCCTGTCCTCGGCTTGCTCATCATGCCTCTCTGGTCGGCTCAGTGCCCGAAAGCTCATTTCGTGGGTTGACTTAGGCATACGAAGTTCATTCCAGTCTAAGATCAAACGGGATCGAGGGTTGCAGGCAGCAGGATCGATAGCACGTAAGGGGGGACCGGATCGGTCCTCAACTTGCGCATTCTGGCTCTTCGGTCGGCTGAGCACCCGCACGCTTGTTTCGTGGGTTGGCTTAGGCATACAGAGTTCATTCCATGTCTAAGCATACAGAGTTCATTCCCAATCTAAGATCAAATCAGACCGAGGCTTGCGGTAGCAAGACTAGCAGTAGGATCGTTTGCACGTAGGGGGGACTGTGCCGATCCCTGACTTACGCATTTTGCCTCTCCGACTGACTGAGCACCCACACGCTCGTTTCGTGGGTTGACTTAGGCATACGGAGTTCATACCCAGTCTAAGCATACGGAGTTCATTCCCAGTCTAAGATCAAACTGGACTGAGGGTTGCGACAGCAGGATCGGCAGCACACAGTGGGGATCGGACCAATCCCCGGTTTGCTCATTTTGCCTCTCCGACCGGCTGAGCCCCCGCACGCCTGTTTCATGGGATCGCTTACGCATAGGCAGTTCATTCCATGTGTAAGCCCCAGCCGGGCCGAGGGTTGTGGTAGCGGGACCGGCAGCACGCAGAGGGGGACCGAGCCGATCCCCGGCTTGCGCATTCTACCTCTCCGGCCGGCTGAGCACCCGCACGCTCGTTTCATGGGTTGGTTTAGGCATACGGAGTTCATTCCATCTCTAAGCATACAGAGTTCATTCCCAGTCTAAGAGTTTGAGCCATGGTGCACATGCTGGGCTCGGGAAAGTGCTGGTGCCGTATTTTTTCGCTCGGGGCGCCATCGTCGGAGCATCATCGGAGAGCCTAATCGACGACATTGGGGGTTTCAGCGATTGGGGGGGCCGAGGGTGTGCGCACATGATGTGCGATGGGTGCTGGTACTTGGCCCTTATATTGGTCCCCTATCCCTCATCAAACCTCTAGAACTCACACCCCCTTAAAGAGCATTTGAGATTTTATAGGTTTGCTGCCAGTAGCCATTAAAGTGTCTGAAATGGGGACACTTTTTTCAAATGGTCACAAAATCTTCTCCACTTTGAGTTTTTAGCTGAATGTTTTTATGCATGCCAAAAAAAATACAAGGATCAACTCTACCAAATTTGGGGACAAAACTCTTTCTAAAAAAATTTTAAAAAATCCAGAACCGTAAAAAGTTTTGAAAATCGTGAAAAATAGAAAACGGGTCGTCTTGCCACGAAACTTCACATGAAGGTGTAGGGGACCATTGTATGAATTTACAAGCCATAAAAATGGCATTGGAATGGTAGAAATATGAAGATGTGCTTGAACCCACCTACCACCCACTCAATCTCTGGCTTCCGCATCCTGCCTCTCTGGTCGACTGAGCGTCCGCACGCTCGTTTCATGGGTTGACTTAGGCACACGGAGTTCATCCCCAGTCTAAGCATACGGAGTTCATCCCCAGTCTAAGATGGGATCAGACCGAGGGTTGCGGTAGCAGGATCGACAGCACGTAGGGGGGACCGAGCTGATCCCCGGCTTGCGCGTTTTGCCTTTCCGGCCGGCTGAGCGCCCGCATGCCTGTTTCATGGGTTGGCTTAGGTGTAGGTAGTTCATTCCATGTCTAAGCCCTAGCCAGACTGAGGGCTGTGGTAGTGGGACCGGTAGCACGCAGGGGGGGACCGGGTCGATCCTTGGCTTGCGCATTTTGCCTCACAGGCCGGCTGAGCGCCCGTACACTCGTTTCATGGGTTGGCTTAGGCATACGGAGTTCATTCCATGTCTAAGCATACAGAGTTCATTCCTAGTCTAAGAGTTTGAGCCACGGTGCACATGCTGGGCTCGGGCATGTGCTGGTGCGGTATTTTTTTTCCTAGGGCACCATCACCGGAGCATCATCGGAGCATCACCAGAGAGCCTAACCGACGGCATTGGGGGTTCCGGTGATTGGGGGGGCCGGGTGGGTGTGCGCACATGATGTGCAATGGGTGCTGGTACTTGGCCCTTATATTGGCCCCCTATCCCTCATCAAACCTCTAGAACTCACACCCCCTTAAAGAGCATTTGAGATTTTATAGGTTTGCTGCCAGTAGCCATTAAAGCGTCTGAAATGGGGACACTTTTTTGAAACGGCCACAAAATCTTCTCCAGTTCGAGTTTTTAGCTGAATTTTTTTGGGCATGCCAAAAAAAATACAAGGATCACCTCTACCAAATTTGGGGTCAAATATCTTTCTAAAAAAATTTTAAAAAATCCTGAACTGCAAGAAGTTTTAAAAATTGTGAAAAATAGAAAACGGGTTGTCTTGCCACGAAACATCACATGAAGGCTTAGGGGACCATTGTATGAATTTACAAGCCATAAAAATGGCATTGGCATGGCAGAAATATGAAGATGTGCTTGAACCCACCTACCACCAGTTCGATCCCCGGCATGCGTATCCTGCCTCTCTGGTTGGCTGAGGTCCGCACGCATGTTTCATGGGTTGACTTAGGCATACAGAGTTCATTCCCAGTCTAACCATACGGAGTTCATTCCCAGTCTAAGATCAGATTGGACTGAGGGTTGCGGCAGTAGGATCGATAGCACGCAGGGGGGCCCGGGCCGATCCCCGCTTGCGCATTCTGCCTCTCCGGTTGGCTGAGCGCCCGCACGCCTATTTCATGGGTTGGCTTAGGCATAGGGAGTTCATTCCATGTCTAAGCCCCAGTTGGACCGAGGGTTGTGGCAGCTGGACCGATAGCACGCAGAGGGGGACCAGGCCCATCCCTGGCTGGCACATTATGCCTTTTCGGTCGGCTCAGCGTCCGCATGCTCGTTTCGTGGGTTGACTTAGTCATACAGAGTTCATTCACAGTGTAAGATCAGACCGACCAAGGGTTGGGCAGCAGGATCGATAGCACGTAGGGGGGATCGAGCCGGTCTCCGGCTTGCTCATTCTACCTCTCCGATTGGCTGAGCGCCCGCATGCTCGTTTCGTGGGTTGACTTAGGCATACGGAGTTCATTCCTAGTCTAAGATTGGACCGGACCGAGGGTTACGGTAGTAGGACCAGCAAAAGGATCGATAGCACGTAGGGGGGACCAGGTCGATCCCTGGCTTGCGCATTCTGCCTCTCCAGTCGGCTGAGGGCTCGCAAGCTCATTTCGTGGGTTGGCTTAGGCATACGGAGTTCATTCTATGTCTAAGCCCCAACAGGACCGAAGGTTGTGGCAGCAGGACTGGCAGCGGGATCGATAGCACGCAGAGAGGGACCCGATTGATCCCCGGCTTGCGCATTATGCCTTTCTGGCCGGCTGAGCGCCCACACGCTCATTTCGTGGGTTGACTTAGGCATACGGAGTTGATCCCCACTCTAAGCATATGGAGTTCATTCCCAGTCTAAGATTGGACCAGACCGAGGGTTGTGAAATCAGGATCAGCAGCACGTAGGGGGACCGGGCCCATCCCCGGCTTGAACGTTCTGCCTCTTCGGTCGACTGAGCGCCCGCACGCCCTTTTCGTGGGTTGGCTTAGGTATAGGGAGTTCATTCCATGTCTAAGCCCCAGCCGGACCGAGGGTTGTGCCAGTAGGACTGGCAGCACGCAGAAGGGGATCGGGCAGATCCTTGGCTTGTGCATTATGCCTATTCGGCTGGCTCAATGCCCGCACGCTCATTTCGTGGGTTGACTTATGCATATGGAGTTCATTCCCAGTCAAGATTAGACTGGACTGAGGGTTGCGGCAGCAGAATCGATAGCTAGCAGGGGGACCGGGTAGATCCCCGGGTTGTGCATTCTGCCTCTCCAGCTGGCTGAGCACCCGCACACTCGTTTGTGGGTTGGCCTAGGCATAAGGAGTTCATTCCATGTCTAAGCTTGTGGAGTTCATTCCCAGTCTAAGATTTTGAGCCACGGTGCACATTGTACCTCTCCGGTCGGCTGAGCACCCGCACGCTCGTTTCGTGCATTGGCTTAGGCATACGGAGTTCATTCCTAGTCTAAGATCGGACCAGACCGAGGGTTTTGGTAGCAGGACCAGTAGCAAGATCGGTAGCGCCCAGGGGGGGACCGGGCGGATCCCCGGCTTGTGCATTCTGCCTTTCCGGTCGGTTGAGCGCCCGCACGCCCGTTTCGTGGGTTGGCTTAGGCATACGGAGTTCATTCCATGTCTAAGCATACAGAGTTCATTCCCAGTCTAACATTTTGAGCCACGATGCACATGCTGGGCTCGGGCATGTGGTGTTGCCGCATATTTTTTTCCCGAGGCACCATCGCCGGAGCATCGTCGGAGAGCCTAACCGACGGCATTGGGAGTTCCAAAGATTGGGGTGCTCGGGGGGTGTGCACACATGATGTGCGATGGGTGCTGGTACTTGGCCTTTATATTGGCCCCCTATCCCTCATCAAACCTCGAGAACTCACACCCCCTTAAAGAGCATTTGAGATTTTATAGGTTTGCTGCCAGTAGCCATTAAAGTGTCTGAAATGGGGACACTTTTTTCAAAAGGTCACAAAATCTTCTCCACTTTGAGTTTTTAATTGAATTTTTTTGTGCATGCCAAAAAAAGTATAAGGATCACCTCTACCAAATTTGAGGATAAAAACTCTTTCTAAACGGTAAAAAGTTTTGAAAATCGTGAGAAATAGAAAACGGGTCATCTTGCCACGAAACTTAACATGAAGGCTTAGGGGACCATTGTATTAATTTACAAGCCATAAAAATGGCATTGGCAAGGCAGAAATATGAAGATGTTCTTGAACCCACCTACCACCCGTTCGATCCCCAACTTGCGCATGCTGCCTCTCTGGTCGGCTGAGCGCCCACACGCTCGGTTCGTGGGTTCACTTAGGCGTACGGAGTTCATCCCCAATCTAAGCGTATGAAGTTCATTCTCAGTCTAAAATCGGATCGAACCGAGGGTTGTGACAGCATGATTGGTAGCACGCAGGGGCGACCGGGCCGATCCCCGGCTTGCGCATTCTACCTCTCCGACTGGCTGAGCGCCCGCACGCCCATTTCATGGGTTGGCTTAGGCATAGGGAGTTCATTCCATGTCTAAGCCCCAGTCGGACCGAGGGTTGTGGCAGCGGGACCGGTAGCACGCAAAGGGGGACCAGGCGGATCCCCGCATCCGCATTATGCCTCTCCGATCGGCTTAGCGCCAGCACACTCATTTCGTGGGTTGACTTATGCATACAGAATTCATTCCCAGTCTAAGATCAGACCGAATCGAGGTTTCGGCAGCAGGATCGACAGCACGCAGGGGGGACCAGGTCGATCCCCGGCTTACGCATTCTGTGTCTCTGACCAGTTGATCACCCGCATGCTCATTTCATGGGTTGGCTTAGGCATACAGAGTTCATTCCATGTCTAAGCCCCAGCCGGACCGAGGGTTGTGGCAGCAGGACTGATAGCGGGATCAGTTGTATGCAGAGAGGGACCGAGCTGATCCCCGGCTTACGCATTATGCCTCTCCGGTTGGCTGAGCGCCCGTAGCTCGTTTCGTGGGTTGACTTACGCATACGGAGTTCATCCCCAATCTAAGCATACGAGTTCATTCCCAGTCTATGATCGAACCAGACTGAGATTTGTGGTAGCGGGATCGACAGCATGCAGGGGGGACCGGGTCGATCCCCAGCTTGCGCATTCTGCCTCTCCGACCGATTTAGCACCCGCATGCTCGTTTCATGGGTTGGCTTAGGCATAGGGAGTTCATTCCATGTCTAAGCCCCAGCCGGACCGAGGGTTGTGCCAGCAGGACCGACACCACGCAGAGGGGGACCGGGCAGATCTCGGCTTGCACATTATGCCTATTCGGCCGGCTCAGCGCCCGCACGCTCGTTTCGTGGGTTGACTTATGGATATGGAGTTCATTCCCAGTCTAAGATTAGACTGGACCGAGGGTTGCGGCAGTAGGATCGAAGCAAGCAGGGGGGGATCGGGTCGATCCCCAGCTTACGCATTTTGCCTCTCCGACTGGCTGAGCGCCTGCACACTCGTTTCGTGGGTTGGCCTAGGCATACGGAGTTCATTCCAAGTCTAAGCATGTGGAGTTCATTCCCGTTCTAAGATTTTAAGTCACGGTGCACATGCTGGGCTCGAGCATGTGCTGGTGCCACATTTTTTTCACCCGGGGCACCATCGCTGGAGCATCGCCCGAGCATCGTTGGAGAGCCTAACCGGCGACATTGGGGTTTCTGGCAATTGGGGGCGCCAGGGGGGTGTGCGCACATGATGTGTGATGGGTGCTGGTACTTGGCCCTTATATTGGCCCCCTATCCATCATCAAATCTCGAAACTCACACCCCTATAGGTTTGCTGCCAGTAGCCATTAAAGTGTCTAAAATGGGGACACCTTTTTCAAACGATCACAAAATCTTCTCCACTTCGAGTTTTTAGCTGAATTTTTTTGTGCATGCCAACAAAAATACAAGGATCACCTTTACCGAATTTGGGGATAAAACTCTTTCTAAAAAAAGTTTAAAAAATCCCAAACCACAAAAAGTTTTGAAAATAGTGAAAAATAGAAAACGGGTCATCTTGCCACGAAACATCACATGAAGGCTTAGGAGACCATTGTATGAATTTACAAGCCATAAAAATGGCATTGGCACGGTAGAAATTTGAAGATGTGCTTCAACCCACCTACCACCCGTTCGATTCTCGGCTTGTGCATCTTGTCACTCTGGTCGGCTGAGCGCTCGTACGCTCATTTCATGGGTTGACTTAGCCATATGGAGTTCATCCCCAGTCTAACCATACGAAGTTCATTCCTAGTCTAAGATCATACCGGACCGAGGGTTGCGGTAGCAGGATCGACAGCATGCAGGGGGGACTGAGCCGATCCCCGGCTTGCGCATTCTGCCTCTCCGACCGGCTAAGCGCCCGCACGCCCGTTTCATGGGTTGGCTTAGGCATAGGGAGTTCATTCCATGTCTAATCCCAAGTCGGACCGAGGGTTGTGATAGTGGGACTGGTAGCATGTAGAGGGGGGTCGGGCTGATCTTCGGCTTGCACATTATGCCTCTTCAGTCGACTTAGCACCTGTACGCTTATTTCATGGGTTGACTTAGTCATACGGAGTTCATTCCCAGTCTAAGATCGGACCGGATCGAGGGTTGTGGCAGCAGGATCGACAGCATGCAGGGGGGATTAGGGTCGGTCCTCGGCTTACGCATTCTACCTCTCTGGCCGGCTAAGCGCCCGTTCGCTCGTTTTGCGGGTTGGCTTAGGCATACGGAGTTCATTCCATGTCTAAGCATACGAAGTTCATTCCAAGTTTAAGATCGGATCGGACGAAGGGTTGCGGTAGCAGGATCGGCAGCACGCAGGGGGGGATCGGGTCGATACCTGGCTTCCACATTCTGCCTCTTCGGCTTGCTGAGCGCCTGCACGCTCGTTTCGTGGGTTGGCTTAGGCATACGGAGGTCATTCCATGTCTAAGCCCCAGTCGGACTGAGGGTTGTGGCAGCAGGACCGGTAGCGGGATAGGCAGCAGGCAGAAGGGGATCGGGCTGATCCCAGGCTTACACATTATGCCTCTCCGGTCGGCTGAGTGCCCGCACGCTCGTTTCATGGGTTGACTTAGGCATACAGAGTTCATCCCCAATCTAAGCATACAGAGTTCATTCCTAGTCTAAGATCAAACCGGACCGAGGCTTACGGCAGTAGGATCTGCAGCACGCAGGAGGGATCGGGCCAATCCCTGGCTTACGAATTCTGCCTCTCCGGCCGGCTGAGCGCCAGCACGCCCCGTTTCTTGGGTTGGCTTAGGCATAAGGAGTTCATTCCATGTCTAAGCCCCAGCCGAATTGAGGGTTGTGGTAGCGAGACTAACAGCACGCAGAGGGGGACCGGGCTGATCCCCAACTTGCGCATTATGCCTCTTCGGCCGACTCAGCACCCGTATGCTCGTTTCGTGGGTTGACTTATGCATGCGGAGTTCATTCCCAGTCTAAGATCAGACCAGACTGAGGGTTACGACAACAAGATTAATAGCACGCAGGGGGGACCGGGCTGATCCCCGGCTTACGCATTCTGCCTCTCCGATCGGTTGGGCGCCTGCACGCTCGTTTCATGGGTTAGCTTAGGCATATGGAGTTCATTCCATGTCTAAGCATACGGAGTTCATTCCCAGTCTAAGATTTTGAGCCATGGTTCACATGCTAGGCTCGAGCATGTGCTGGTGCCGTATTTTTTTCACCCTAGACACCATCGTCGGAGCATCACCGGAGAGCCTAACCGGCGGCATTGGGGGTTCCGGCATTGGGGGGCCGGGGGGTGTGCGCACATGATGTGCGATGGGTGCTGGTACTTGGCCCTTATATTGGCCCCCTATCCCTCATCAAACCTCGAGAACTCACACCCTCTTCAAGAGCATTTGAGATTTTATAGGTTTGCTGCCAGTAGCAATTAAAGTGTCTAAAATGGGGATACTTTTTTCAAACGGGCACAAAATCTTCTCCATTTCAGGTGTTTAGCTGAATTTTTTTGTGCATGCAAAGAAAAATACAAGGATCACCTCTAACAAATTTGGGGACAAAAATCTTTCTAAAAAATTTTAAAAAATCCTAAACTGCAAAAAGTTTCAAAAATCCTGAAAAATAGAAAACGAGTCGTCTTGCCATGAAACTTCACATGAAGGCTTAGGGGACCAATGTATGAATTTACAAGTCATAAAAATGGTATTGGCATGGCAGAAATATGAAGATGTGCTTGAACCCACCTACCACCCATTCGATCCACGGCTTGTGCATCCTGTGTCTCCGGTTGGCTGAGCGCCCACACGCTCATTTTATGGGTTGACTTAGGCATACAGAGTTCATCCCCAGCCTAAGCATACAGAGTTCAATCCCAGTCTAAGATCAGACCGGATCGAGGGTTACGACAGTAGGATCGACAGCACGTAGGGGGACCAGGCCGATCCCCGGCTCGTGCATTCTGCCTCTACGATCGGTTAAGCACCGGCACGCTCGTACACAAGGGAAGCTTCTGGAAATAGGCATGATCAGTTGGAGCATCCTGGCATATTTGGTTAACCCTGAAAATCAGGAGTTAGCATCCTGATTGATTGTAATTTGTATAATCCCATGATTTTAGCCTTTATTCTAGGGATATGCCATTAAGTTGTAGCTGGAGCCTTAACTATAAATAGAGGGCTACTCCACCCTCATTTGTACACCATCAAACACTTCTGTTTTAGTGAATACAAGAGTATTTCCAGAATTCCGTCTTCTTATACTGTTTCTCTTTAACTTGCGTAATCAGCCCTTCCCATTGTTCTAGTGCCTGCACGCTTGTGTTTTAGGCTGACTTAGGCATAAAGGAGGAGATTCCAAGCCTCAGGCCGTATGGTTTCTAAGTCTAAGGTCGGAGCCCGTGACAGTTGGTATCAAAGCGGGTTCGATTCTGCGTGTTTATGTTGTGCAGGTTAGATCGTGATTGAGGAGATGGCATCCCAAAGCGATGTTGCTAGCCAACAACCAGAGGCCCAGGAGCATGGGTGTGGAAGAGGTGAGAAAGCTAGTTCTAGAGATATCTGGTCTACCATGGACGGTAGGCTGGCCAAGGTGGAGATGATCGTAGGCAACATGGGGGAGAAGCTTGAGGAGGTAGAGACTCACATTGCATCGCTAGACTCCATGGGGGAGGAGATCCAAAGTGAGCTAGAAGCTGCTCTCAACAAAGGCATGGATGTGTTCACCCGAAAGAATCAGACCTTCGAGGCTGAAGTGCTGACCTTGCACGATGGCATGGAGGCCATGCGTCAACGGATGGAGGAGCTTGCCAGTGAGCTCATTGCTTGCAAGACTACCATTGGGAATGGCATGTTTGCTGGAGTGTCCAAGTCCAGATTGGATGTCCCCAAGCCTAATGAGTTCAAGGGGATTAGGGCAGCCAAGGAAGTAGTCAACTACCTATGGGGTATGGAGCAGTACTTTCAGGCTATGGGCATGCAAGACGAGGTGATAAAGGTAAGCACCACTGCTATGTATCTCACTGATGTAGCCTTATTGTGGCGGAGGCACAGGTGTGATGATGTCAGGCGTGGGAGTGCCAAGATTGGAACTTGGGCAGAGTTCCAAAAGGAGTTCAGAGAATAATTTTACCCGGAGTGTACCGATGATGAGGCACAGGCAAAGTTGCACAGGCTGAGCCAGCAATGGGACATAAGGGAGTATGTCCAGAAATTCTCTGAACTGATGCTACAGATCTCAGATCTAGGTGAGAAGGATGCTTTATTTTCTTTCATGGATGGGCTGAAGCTGTAGGTGAAGCATGAGCTACAAAGGAGAGGAGTTCGTGACTTGGCTAAAGCCATGACTACTACCGAGGCCTTGATAGAGTTCAAGCCTCTGAACAAGTTCGAGTCTACCAAGCCCAAGGGTAAGGGCAGGGACGATAGGGATCGAAAGAAGCAGTCCAAGAGGAAGGATTGTGATCGGGAGTCCAAGGATGGAGACCGAGACCGTTCAACCAAGGATGGTGAGAGAAGCCACCAGCAGGCAAGTGGAAAGCAAAAGGGGACCGAGAGCCACTAGCATGCTACCTATATGGAGGGAGCCACATAGCATGCAATTGCCCGCAGAAAGGCAAACTGGCTACTATAGACAAGGAGTCTGACGAGGAGCCAGAGTCAGGGGCAGCAAAGCTTGGGTCGTTGGTGCTCAATGCTGTCCAGAGTAAGGGGAGCCACAAGCCAAAGGGCTTGATGTTTATGGATCTAATGGTTGTGGGTCAGAAGGTGAGTGCATTGGTGGACACAGGTGCCTCACATATTTTTATTTCAGGTGATGAAGCCCGGAAGCTCAGACTAAAGTTGCAAAAAGGGATTGGTACCATCAAAACGGTGAACTCCAAGGAGGTTCCAACCATTGGAGTAGCATTGGGAGTGGAGTTGCAGCTTGGAGACTGGAAAGGCAAGGAGACCATAGAGGTAATACCCCTTGATGACTATGAGTTTGTGATTGGGTTGGATTTCCTTGTTCGGATTAACGCCCTCCTTGTGCTTTTTGCCGATTGTGTTTGCATCTTGTATGCATGGTGCCAATGCCTAGTGCTATTGAAGAGAGGGTCCGGAGTTGGGTCACAGGTGGTGTCAGCCATCCAATTTGCCAAGGCGATAAGCAGACAAGAAGACACCTTCTTGGTAGCCCTGAAATATGACGAGCCAAGGGAGAAGGAGATCGAGTCACCCTTGGAGGTGCTAAAGGTGCTAAAGATCTTTAGTGATGTGATGCCCGCAAAGCTGCCTAGCAAGCTACCACCTAAAAGGGAGGTAGACCACAAGGTCAAGCTGGTGTCCGAGGCTAAGCCACCAGCTAGAGCCCCTTACCGAATGTCTCCCCCAGAGTTGGAGGAGTTGAGGAAGCAGCTCAAAGAGTTAGTTGATGCTGGCTTCATCAGGCCATCTAAGGTGCCCTATGGTGCATCGGTTCTATTCCAGCGTAAGCATGATGGGTCGTTGCGACTGTGCATAGACTATCGAGCTTTGAACAAGCTAACCCTTAAGAACAAGTACCCCATCCCACTCATTACAGACTTGTTCGATCAATTTGGGAGCGCAAGGTGGTTCACCAAGCTGGATTTGAGGTCGGGCTACTATCAAGTCAGGATCACGGAGGGAGATGAGCCAAAGATAGCATGTGTCACTCGATATAGTTCGTATGAGTTCTTGGTGATGCCTTTTGGACTCATGAACACTCCAGCAACATTTTGCACCCTTATAAACAAGGTACTTCAGTCGTTCCTTGATCGATTTGTTATGGTTTATTTGGATGACATTATGATCTACAGCCAGACTTTAGGAGAGCATGTAGACCACTTGAGACAGGTGTTCGAGGTGTTACAGGTGCACAAGCTATTTTTCAAGAGGGAGAAGTGCTCATTCACCCAGCAAGAGATCCCATTCCTAGGCCACATAGTGGAAGATGGCAGGATACGCATGGATGAAGGCAAGATACACGCCATCCTGGTGTGGCAACCGCCAGCCAAGGTCACTGAGTTGAGATCGTTCCTTGGGCTGGTTAACTACTACAGGCACTTCATCAAAGGTCACTCAGCAATAGCCACACCATTGACTGACTTGCTCAAGAAAGGGAAAGCATGGGAGTAGAGCGCAGGGTGCCAGGAAGCCTTTGAATGAGGAGCCAATCTTGGCCTTGCCAGACCGTGCCAAGCCCTATGAGGTACATACAGATGCATTAGACTTTGCCATAGGGGGCGTGTTGATGCAGGAGGGACGTCCAGTCACGTTCAAGAGGAGGAAGCTGAACAAGACTGAACGTAAGTACACGGTCCAAGAGAAGGAGATGACTGCAGTGGTACACTGTTTGCGCACTTGGCACCATTACCTGTTGGGGTTGAGGTTCATGGTGAGGACGAATAATGTGGCGACCAGCTACTTCCAGACATAGAAGAAGCTGTCCCCCAAGCAGGCGAGATGGTAAGATTTTCTTACAGAATTTGATTTTCAGATGTAGTACAAGCTAGGACAGGCGAACCTAGTGGCAGACGCCCTGAGCAAAAAGGCTAACCTTGCTGCCATTAGCCAACCAGAGGGGTCACTAGTGTCGCGCATCAAGGAGGGACTTGCGCATGATCCTACAGCCAAGGCTTTGATGGAGTACGCCTAGCAAGGTAAGACTAGGTAGTTTTGGTTGCAGGATGGGTTGCTGTACACCAGGGGCAGTAGACTGTTTGTGCCATAGCACGAGAAGCTCCGCAAGGAAGTTTTGCAAGAATGCCATGATTCAAGGTAGGCTAGACACCCCGGAGTGAGCCACACCCTGGCGCTGATCAAGGATTGGTACTACTGGCCGCACATGAGGGACGATATGGAGGCTTATGTGAAGACTTGTCTTGTGTGCCAACAGGACAAGGTGGAGCTCAAGAAACCAGGGGGTCTCTTAGAGCCATTGCCAGAGCAACCATGGGAGAGTATTTCTCTGGACTTTATAGTCCGTCTACCCAAAGCAGAAGGGTTTGGAAGCATCATGGTAGTGGTGGACAGGTTTTCCAAGTATGGAATCTTCATTCCAGCAACCAAGGAGTGCCCAGTCGAGGACGCAGCTCAATTGTTCCTGAAGAACATGGTTAAGTACTGGGGAGTGCCGAGGACCATTGTTAGTGATCGGGACGGGTATTTCACAGGCAGGTTCTGGACTGAGTTGTTCAAGCTATTGGAGTCAGACTTGAACTTTTCCACCAGCATGCATCCGCAGACCGATGGGCAGACAAAGCAAGTAAATAGACTATTAGAGATCTACCTCAGGCACTATGTGAGTGCCATACAAAGGGATTGGCCAAAGCTGCTAGATATTACGTAGTTTTCCTACAACTTGTAAAGGAGCGAGGTAACGAACTAGAGCCCATTTGAGGTTGTGACAGGGCAACAACCACTAACAATTGGTTTGATTGCTACAGGTTATACAGGACCGAATCTAGCAGCATACAAGTTTGCCAAGGCATGGCAGGAGCAAACTGACTTGGCTAGAGTTTGTCTACATAAGGCAGCCAAGAGGTCAAAGAAGTGGGCAGACCAGAATAGGCGGGACGTGCAGTTCCAAGTTGAAGACTTGGTGTTAGTGAAGCTGCATCCCATTGTGCACCATAGGGGGCTGCACAAAGGCCTAGTCCAAAGGTATGAGGGACCTTTCGAGTAATCAAGAGGGTAGGCAAAGTTGCCTACAAGTTGGATATGCCACCCAAGCTGAGGGTACACCCAGTGTTCCATGTGAGCATGCTCAAGCCGATGAGGGAGATCCAGGACAGGTAGAGTCAAAGCATGCACCATTGGGAGCAAATGCCTCATATGAGAAAGAGGTCCACAGCATCATAGCTGACTGAGAGGTGAGACGAAAGAATTATCAGCCAAGACAAGAGTACTTGGTGTGCTGGAAGGGACTTCCAGACAGTGAGGTGAGCTGGGAACCAGCAGATGACTTATGGCAGTTTGGGGACCAGATCAGGCAGTACCATATAAAAGACGTAATGAGGGCATTGTGCAATCAGGTGGGGGAGAATGTCATGCCTTGGAAGGGCGCACCAAGCACATCAGGTGCACCAACAGGCGAGCCAAAGGTTAAGGCCCGCAGACCAGGCATGCTGGCGGGTATCTGTGCACAAAGCCTAGCAAATGAGTTCAGAACGCCCGCCCAACTTGCAAGCCAGCCTGTGAGACCAAGGCCTAGCATAGAAGCTGCCCGCACCACATCCAGAAGGGCCCAAGGTGCTGGACACGTAAGGGAAGCTTCTGGAACTAGGCAGGATCAGCTGGAGCATCCTAGCATATTTGGTTGACCCTGAAAATCAGGAGTTAGCACCCTGATTGTAATCTGTACAATCCCATGATTTTAGCCTTTATTCTAGAGATATGCCATTAAGTTGTAGCTGGAGCCTCAACTATAAATAGAGGGCTGCTCCACCCTCATTTGTACACCATCAAACACTTCTGTTTCAGTGAATACAAGAGCATTTCCAGAATTCTATCTTCTTATCCTGTTTCACTTTAACTTGCGTAATTAGCCCTTTCCATTGTTCTAGTGCCCGCATGCTTGTGTTTTAGACTGACTTAGGCATAAAAGAAGAGATTCCAAGCCTAAGGCCACACGGTTTCTGAGTCTAAGGTCAGAGCCTGTGACACCCGCACGCTCGTTTCGTGGGTTGGCTTAGGTATACGAAGTTTATTCCATGTCTAAGCCCTAGTCGGACCGAGGGTTGTGGCAGCAGGATCGGCAACACGTAGAGGGAGATCGAGCTGATCCCTGACTTGCATATTATGCCTCTCTGACCGGCCTCTCCAGTTGGCTGAGCACCCATACGCTCGTTTCATGGGTTGACTTAGGCATACGGAGTTCATCCCTAGTCTAAGCATACAGAGTCAATTACCAGTCCAAGATCAGACTGGACCGAGGGTTACGGCAGCAGGATCAACAGCATGCAGGGGGGACCGGGCTAATCCTCGGCTTGCACATTTTGCCTCTTTGGTTGGCTGAGCGCCCGCACATCCATTTCATGGGTTGGCTTAGGCATAGGGAGTTCATTCCATGTCTAAGCCCCAGTTGGATCGAGGGTTGTCGCAGCGAGACCGACAGTACGTAGAGGAGGACCGGGTCGATTCCCGGCTTGCGCATTATGCCTCTTCGATCGGCTCAGTGCCCGTACGCTTGTTTCATGGGTTGACTTATACATACAAAGTTCATTCCTAGTCTAAGATCAGACCAGACCAAGGGTTATGGCAACAGGATCGACAGCACACAGGGGGGGACCGGGCCGATCCTCGACTTGCGCATTTTGCCTCTCCGACCGACTGAGCACCCGCACTCTCGTTTCGCGGGTTGGCTTAGGTATACGGAGTTCATTCCATGCCTAAGCCCTGATCGAACCGAGGGTTGTGGTAGCAGGACCGACAGCGGGATCCGTAGCACACAAAGGGGGATCGGGCTAATCCCCGGCTTACGTATTATGCCTCTCCGACCGGCTGAGCAACCGCATGCTCATTTTATGGGTTGACATAGGCATACGGAGTTCATACCCAGTCTAAGCATACGGAGTTCATTCTGAGTCTAAGATCAAACCGGATTGAACATTGCGGCAGCAGGATCGACATCACACAGGGGGGACTGGTCGATCCCTGGCTTGTGCATTCTGCCTCTCCGACCGGTTGAGCGCCCACACACTCGTTTTGTGGGTTGGCTTAGGCATACGGAGTTCATTCCATGTCTAAGATTTTGAGCCACGGTGCACATGTTGGGCTTGAGCATGTGCTGGTGTCATATTTTTTTCGCTCGGGGCACCATCGACGGAGCATCGTCGAAGCATCGCAGGAGAGCCAATCTAGCGGCATTAGGGGTTCCGACGATTGTGGGGGCTGGGGGGTGTGCGCACATGATGTGCGATGGGTGCTGGTACTTGGCCCTTATATTGGCCCCCTATCCCTCATCAAACCTTGAGAACTCACACCCCCTTAAAGAGCATTTGAGATTTATAGGTTTGCTGCCAGTAGCCATTAAAGTGTCTGAAATGGGGACACTTTTTTTAAAAGGTCACAAAATCTTCTCCACTTCGAGTTTTTAGCTGAATTTTTTTGTGCTAGCCAACAAAAATACAAGGATCACCTCTACCAAATTTAGGGACAAAACTCTTACTAAAAAAATTTTCTAGAAATCCCGAACTGTAAAAAGTTTTGAAAATCGTGAAAAAGAGAAAACGGGTCGTCTTGCCACAAAACTTCACATGAAGGCTTAGGGGACCATTGTATGAATTTACAAGCCATAAAAATGGCATTGGCACGGCAGAAATATGAAGATGTGGTTGAACCCACCTACCACCCGTTCGATCCCCAGCTTGCGCATCCTGTCTCTCTAGTCGGCTGAGCGTTCGCACGCTCGTTTCATGGGTTGACTTAGGCAAACGGAGTTCATCCCCAGTCTAAGCATATGGAGTTCATTCCTAGTCTAAGATTGGACCAGACCGAGGGTTGCGACAGCAGGATCAACAGCACGCGGGGGGGACTGAACCGATCCTTGGCTTACGCATTTTGCCTATCCGGCTGGCTGAGCGCCCGCATGCCTATTTCGTGGGTTGGCTTAGGCATAGGGAGTTCATTCCATGTCTAAGCCCCAACTGTACCGAGGGTTGTGGAGATAGGACAGTAGCACGCAGAAGGGATCGGGTCCGATCCTGGCTTGTGCATTATGCCTCTCCGACTGGCTCAATACCCGAACGCTCATTTTGTGGGTTGACTTAGGCATACAGAGTTCATTCCCAGTCTAAGATCGGACCGGACTGAGTGTTGCGATCGCAGGATCGACAGCACGTAGGGGGGACCGGGTCGATCCCCGGCTTGCGCATTCTGCCTTTTCGGCCAGCTGAGCGCTCGCACGCTCATTTGGTGGGTTGGCTTAGGCATACGAAGATCATTCCATGTCCAAGCCCTAGCCGGACTGAGGGTTATGGCAGCAGGACCGACAGTGGGATCGGCAGCACGCAGAGGGGGACCGAGCTGATCCCCAGTTTACGCATTCTGCCTCTTCGACTGGCTGAGTGCCCACCCGTTCATTTCATGTGTTGACTTAGGCATACAGAGTTCATCCCTAGTCTAAGCATACAGAGTTCATTCCCAGTCTAAGATCGGATTGGATCGAGGGTTGCAACAGCAGGATCGGTAGCACGTAGGGTGGACCGGACCGATCCCCGGCTTGCACATTCTGCCTCTCCAATTGGCTGAGCGCCCGCACGCCCATTTCGTGGGTTGGATTAGGCATAGGGATTTCATTCCATGTCTAAGCCCCAGCCGGATCGAGGGTTGTGGCAGCGGGACCGGTAGCACGCAGAGGGGGATCGGGTCGATCCCCGGCTTGTGCATTATGCCTCTCCGGTCGGCTCTGTGCCCGAACGCTCATTTCATGGGTTGATTTAGGCATACGGAGTTCATTCCCAGTCTAAGATCGAACCGGACCTAGTGTTGCGACAATAGTATCGATAGCATGCAGGGTGGACCGGGCTGGTCCCCGGCTTATGCATTCTGCCTCTCCGACCAACATAACGCTTGCACGCTCGTCTTGTGGGTTGGCTTAGGCATACAGAGTTCATTCCATGTCTAGGCATATGGAGTTCATTCCCAGTCTAAGATCAGACCGAACTGAGGGTTGCGGTAGTAGGACCAGCAGCAGGATCGGTAGCACGTATGGGGGAGCGGGCGAATCCCCAGCTTGCGCATTCTACCTCTCCGGTCGGCTGAGTGCCCGCATGCTCATTTTGTGGGTTGACTTAGGCATACAGAGTTCATCGCCAGTTTAAGCATACGGAGCTCATTCCCAGTCTAAGATCAGACCAGACCAAAGGTTGCGGCAACAGGATCGATAGCACGCAGGGGCAACTGGGCCGATCCCCGGCTTGCGCATTATGCCTCTCTGGCCGGTTGAGCCCCCGCACACCCGTTTTGTGGGTTGGCTTAGGCATAGGGAGTTCATTCCATGTCTAAGCCCCAGACGGACTGAGGGTTGTGGCAGTGGGACTGGTACCACGCAGAGGGGGATCGAGCTGATCCCCGACTTGCGCATTATGCCTCTCCGGTCTGCTCAACGCCTGCACGCTCATTTCGTGGGCTGACTTAGGCATACAGAGTTCATTCCCAATCTAAGATCAGATCGAACCGAGGGTTGCAGTAGAAGGATCAACAGGATGCAGGGGGGATTGAACCGGTCCCCGGCTTGTGCATTCTGCCTCTCCAGCCGGTTGAGAGCCCGCACGCTCATTTCGTGGGTTGGCTTAGGCATACAAAGTTCAATCCATGTCTAAGCATACAAAGTTCATTCCCTGTCTAAGATCAAATTGGACCGAGGTTTGTGGCAGCAGGACCTGCAGCTGGATTGGCAGCACGCAGGGTGGCATCGAGTCGATCCCCGACTTGCGCATTCTGCCTCTTCGACCGGTTGAACGCCTGCATGCTCGTTTCGTGGGTTGACTTAGGCATACGAAGTTCATCCCCAGTCTAAGCATACAAAGTTCATTCCCAGTCTAAGATCAGACTAGACCGAGGGTTAGGCAGCAGGATCGACAGCACGTAAGGGGGACCAGGCCGATACCTAGCTTGCGCATTCTACCTCTCCAGCCAGCTAAGCACCCGCACACCCATTTCGTGGGTTGGCTTAGGCATACGGAGTTCATTCCTAGTCTAAGATCAGACCAGACCAAGGGTTACGACAGCAGGATCGGCAGCACGCAGAGAGGGACCGGCCCGATCCCTGACTTGTGCTTTTTGCCTCTCCGGCTGGTTGATCGCCCGTACGCTCGTTTCGTGGGTTGGCTTAGGCATATGAAGTTCATTCCATGTCTAAGCATACGGAGTTCATTCCATGTCTAAGATCAGACCGGACCGAGGGTTGCGGTAGCAGGACCAGCAGCAGGATCGACAACGCACATAAAGGGATCGGGCCGATCCCTGGCTTGCGCATTCTGCCTCTCCGGCCAACTGAACGACCGCACGCTCGTTTCGTGGGTTAGCTTAGGCATACAAAGTTCATTCCATGTCTAAGCCCCAGTCGGACCAAGGGTTGTGGTAGCGGGACCGGCAGCAAGATCGACAGCACGAAGAGGGGGACTGGGCTGATCCTCGACTTACGCATTATGCCTATCCGATCGGTTGAGTGCTCACACGCTCGTTTCGTGTGTTGACTTAGGCATACGGAGTTCACCCCCAGTCTAAGCATAAGAAGCTCATTCCCAGTCTAAGATCGGATCGGACCGAGGGCTGCGACAGTAGGATCGATAGCACGCAGGGGGGACTAGGCCTATCCCCAGCTTGCGCATTCTGCCTTTCCGGTCAGCTAAGCGCCCGCACGCCTATTTCATGGGTTGGCTTAGGCATAGGTAGTTCATTCCATGTCTAAGCCCCAGTTGGACTGAGGGTTGTGGCAGCAAGACCGACAACACGCAGAAGGGGACCGGGCTAATCCCCGACTTGGGCATTATGCCTCTCCGGTTGACTCAGCACCCGCACGCTTGTTTCATGGGTTGACTTACGCATACGGAGTTCATTCCCAGTCTAAGATCAGACCGGACTGAGGGTTACAACAGTAGGATCGATAGCACGGAGGGGGGGACTAGGTCGGTCCTCAGGTTGCGGTTTTTGTCTCTCCGGTCGACGGATCGCCCGCACGCTCGTTTCGTGGGTTGGCTTAGGCATACGGAGTTCATTCTATGTCTAAGCATATAGAGTTCATTCCTAGTCTAAGATCGGATCGGACTGAAGGTTACAGTAGCAGGACCAGCAGCAGGATCAGCAGCACACAGAGAGGGACCGGGCCAATCCCCAGCTTACGCATTCTGTAACTCCGATCGGCTGAGCGCTCGCACGCTCATTTTGTGGGTTGGCTTAGGCATACGAAGTTCATTCCATGTCTAAGCCCCAGCCGACCGAGGGTTGTGACAGTAGGACCAACAGCGTGATTGGCAGCACGCAGAGGGGGACCGGGCTGATCCCCAGCTTGCGCATTATGCCTCTCTGGCTGGCCTCTCCGGCCGACTGAGCGCCCGTACGCTCGTTTCATGGGTTGACTTAGGCATACGGAGTTCGTCCCCAGTCTAAGCATGCGGAGTTCATTCCCAGCCTAAGATCGGATCGGATTAAGGGTTGCGACAGCAGGATCGTAGCACGCAGGGGCGATCGAGCCGATCCCCGACTTGCGCATTTTGTCTCTCCTGTCGGTTGACTGCCCGCACGCTCGTTTTGTGGGTTGGCTTAGGCATAGGGAGTTCATTCCATGTCTAAGCCCCAGTCAACCAACGGTTGTGGCAACGGGACCGACAGCACACAGAGGGGGACCGAGTCGATCCTCAGATTCCGCATTATGCCTCTCCGGTTGGCTCAGCACCCGAACGCTTGTTTGGTGGGTTGACTTAGGCATACGGAGTTCATTCCCAGTCTAAGATCAGACCGAACTGAGGGTTGCAGCAGCAAGATCGACAGAACGTAGGGGGGGTCGGGTCGGTCCTCGGCTTGCGCTTGCTGCCTCTCCTGTTGACCTCTCCAGCTGACTGACCGCCCGTACGCTCGTTTTATGGGTTGACTTAGGCATATGGAGTTCATCCTCAATCTAAGCATACAGAGTTCATTCCCAGTCTAAGATCTAACTGGACCGAGGGTTGCGGTAGCAGGATCGGCAGCACGTAAGGGGGACCGAGCCGATCCTCGGCTTGCGCATTTTGCCTTTTCGACCGGCTGAGTGCCCGTATGCCCATTTCATGGGTTGGCTTAGGCATAGGGAGTTCATTCCATGTCTAAGGCCCAGCCAGACTGAGGGTTGTGGTAGTGAGACTGACAGAACATAGAGGGGGACTAGGTCAATTCTCGGCTTGCACATTCTGCCTCTCCGGCTGGCTGAGCGCCCGCGTGCTCGTTTCCTGGGTTGCCTTAGGCATATGAAGTTCATTCCATGTCTAAGCATACGGAGTTCATTCCCAGTCTAAGAGTTTGAGCCACAATGCACATTCTGGGCTCAAACATGTACTGGTGCTGCATTTTTTTCGCCCGGGGCACCATCGCCATAGCATCACCGGAGCATCGCCGGAGAGCCTAATCGACGGCATTGGGGGTTCCGGCCACTGGGGGGCCGGGGGGTTGTGCGCACATGATGTGCGATGGGTGCTGGTACTTGGACCTTATATTAGCCCCCTATCCTTCATCAAACCTCGAGAACTCACACCCCCTTAAAGAGCATTTGAGATTTTATAGGTTTGCTGCCAGTAGCCATTAAAGTGTCTGAAATGGGGACACTTTTTCCAAACGGTCACAAAATCTTCTACACTTCGAGTTTTTATTGAATTTTTTTCTGCATGCCAACAAAAATACAAGGATCACCTATACCAAATTTGGGGACCAAACTCTTTCTAAAAAAATTTTGAAAAATCCCTAACTGCAAAAAGTTTCAAAAATCGTGAAAAATAGAAAACGGGTCGTCTTGCCATGAAACTTCACATGAAGGCGTATGGGACCATTGTATGAATTTACAAGCCATAAAAATGGCATTGGAATGGTAGAAATACGAAGATGTGCTTGAACCCACCTACCACCCGTTTGATCCTCGGCTTGCGCATCCTGCCTCTCTGGTCAGCTGAGCGTCCGCATGCTCGTTTCGTGGGTTGACTTAGGCATACGGAGTTCATCCCTATTCTAAGCATATGGAGTTCATTCCCAGTCTAAGATTGGATCGGACCGAGGGTTCCGACAGTAGGATCGACAGCACACAGAGGGGCCGGGTCGATCCCCGGTATGCCCATTCTACCTCTCCGGCCGGCTGAGTGCCCACACGCCCGTTTCATGGGTTGGCTTAGGCATAGAGAGTTCACTCCATGTCCAAGCCCCAGCTGGACCGAGGGTTGTGGCAGCGGGATCGACAGCACGCGGAGGGGGATCAGGACGATCCTCGGCTTACGCATTATGCCTCATCGGCTAGCTCAGCGCCCGCACGCTCGTTTCATGGGTTGACCTAGGCATATGGAGTTCATTCCTAGTCTAAGATCAGACCAAATCGAGGGTTGCGGCAGCAGGATCGATAGCACGCAGGGGGAGACCGGGTTGGTCCCTGGCTTGTGCATTCTGCCTCTCCGACCGGCTAAGCACTCGCACACTCATTTCATGGGTTGGCTTAGGCATACAGAGTTCACTCCATGTTTAAGCATACGGAGTTCATTCCCAGTCTAAGATCGATCTGGACCGAGCGTTGCGGTAGTAAGGACCAGCAGCAGGATCGGCAGCACGCAGGGGGGATCGAGCCGATCCCCGGTTTACGCAGTCTGCCTCTCAGGCTGGCTGAGCACTCAATTCGTGGGTTGGCTTAGGCATACGGAGTTCATTCTATGTCTAAGCCCCACCCGGATCGAGGGTTGTGGCAGCATGACCGGCAATAGGATCGACAGCACGCAGAGGGGGACTGGTTGATCCCCGGCTTGCGCATTATACCTCTCCGGCTGGCTGAGTGCTCGCACGCTCGTTTTGTGGGTTGACTTAGGCATACAGAGTTCATTCCCAGTCTAAACATATGGAGTTCAGTCCCAATCTAAGATCAGACCGGCCGAGGGTTGCGGCAGCATGATCGACAGCACGCAAGGGGACCGGGCCGATCCCCGGCTTGCGCATTCTACATCTTTGGCTGGCTGAATGCCCGCACGCCCGTTTTCGTGGGTTGGCTTAGGCATAGGGAGTTCATTCCGTGTCTAAGCCCTAGCCAGACCGAGGGTTGTGGCAGCGGGACCGACAGCACTCAGAGAGGGACCGGGCCGATCCTCGACTTGCGCATTATGCCTCTCCAGCTGGCACAGCGCCTGAACTCTCATTTCGTGGGTTGACTTCGGCAAATAGAGTTCATTCCCAATCTAAGATCAGATCAGACCGAGGGTTGTGGTAGCAGGATTGATAGCACGCGGAGGGGACCGGGTCGATCCCTGGCTTGCGCATTCTGCCTCTCCGACCGGCTGAGCGCCCACACGCTCGTTTTTGTGGGTTAGCTTAGGCCTACGGAGGTTATTCCATGTCTAAGCATATGGAGTTCATTCCCAGTCTAAAATTTTGAGCCACGGTGCACATGCTGGGCTCGGGAATGTGCTGGTGCCATATTTTTTTTGCCCGGGGCACCATCGTCGGAGCATCGCCGGAAAGCCTAACCGGCGGCATTGAGGGTTCCGGTGATTGGGGGGCCGAGGGGTGTGCGCACATGATGTGCGATGGGTGCTGGTAGTTGGCCCTTATATTGGGCCCCTATCTATCATCAAACCTCGAGAACTCACACCCCCTTAAAGAGTATTTGAGATTTTACAGGTTTGCTGCTAGTAGCATTTAAAGTGTCTGAAATGGGGACACTTTTTTCAAACGGTCACAAAATCTTCTCCACTTTGAGTTTTTAGCTGAATTCTTTTGTGCATGCCAACAATAATACAAGGATCACCTCTACCAAATTTTGGGACAAAACTCTTTCTAAAAAAATTTAAAAAAATCCCGAACTGCAAAAAGTTTCAATAATCGTTAAAAATAGAAAACGAGTCGTATTGCCACGAAACTTCACATGAAGGATTAGGGGACCATTGTATGAATTTACAAGCCATAAAAATGGCATTGGCATGACAAAAATATGAAAATGTGCTTGAACCCACCTACCACCCATTCGACGGCTTGCACATCTTGCCTTTCTGGTCGGCTGAGCACTCGCACGCTCGTTTCGCGGGTTGGCTTAGGCATAGGGTGTTCATTCCATGTCTAAGCCCCAACCAGACCGAGGGTTGTGGCACAGGACTGGTAGCTCGCAGAGGGGGGACCGGGTCGATCCCGGCTTGCGCATTATGCTTCTCTAGCCTACTCAGCGCCCGCACGCTCGTTTCGTCAGTTGACTTAGGCTTACGGAGTTCATTCGCAGTCTAAGATTAGACTGGATAGAGGGTTGTGGTAGCAGGATCGACAGCACGTAGGGGGGTACCGAGCCGATCCCCGACTTGCACATTCTACCTCTCCGATCGGCTAAACGCTTGCACGTTCGTTTCATGGGTTGGCTTATGCATACGGAGTTCATTCCATGTCTAAGCCTATGGAGTTCATTCCCAGTCTAAGATCAGACCGGACCGAGGGTTACGGCAACAGGACCGTAGCAGGATCAACAGCACGCAGGGGGGGACCGGGTCGATCCCCGACTTGCGCATTTGCCTCTCCGACCGACTGAGCGCCCGCACGTTCGTTATGTGGGTTGGCTTAGGCATACAGAGTTCATTCCATGTCTAAGCCCCAGCCAGACCGAGGGTTGTGGCAGCAGGACTGACAGTGGGATCGACAGCACGCAGTGAGGGATCGGGCTAATCCTCGGCTTGCGAATTATGCCTCTCCGGTCGGCTAAGCACCCGTACGCTCGTTTTGTGGGTTGACTTAGGCATACGAAGTTCATTCCCAGTCTAAGATCGGACCGAACCGAGGGTTGCGACAGCAGGATCGACAGCACGCAGGAGGGACCGGGCCGATCCTTGGCTTGCGCATTTTGCCTCTCCGGCTGACTGAGCACCCGCACGACTGTTTCGTGGGATGGCTTAGGCATAGGGAGTTCATTCTATGTCTAAGCCCCAGCCAGTCTGAGGGTTGTGGCAGCAGGGCCGGCAGCATGTAGAGAGGGATCAGGCTGATCCCCTTCTTACGCATTATGCCTTTCCGATCGGTTCAGTGCCCTCATGCTCGTTTCGTGGGTTGACTTAGGCATACGGAGTTCATTCCCAGTCTAAGATTGGATCAGATTATGGATTATGGCAGTAGGATTGACAACATACAGGGGGGACTGTGCTAATCCTTGGCTTGCGCATTCTGTCTCTCCAGCCGGCTGAGCGCTCGCACGCTCATTTCGTGGGTAGTCTTAGGCATACGGAGTTCATTCCCTGTCTAAGCATACGGAGTTCATTCCCAATCTATGATTTTGACCCACGGTGCACATGCTGGGCTCAGGCATGTGCTAGTGCTACATTTTTTTCGCCTGAGGGACCATCGTCGGAGCATCGTCGGAGAGCCTAATCGGCGGCATTGGGGGTTCCGGTGATTAGGGGGCCGGGGGTGTGCGCACATGATGTGCGATAGGTGCTGGTACTTGGCCCTTATATTGGCCGTCTATCCCTCATCAAACCTCGAGAACTCACACCCCCTTGAAGAGCATTTGAGATTTTATAGGTTTGCCGCCAGTAGCCATTAAAGTGTCTGAAATGGGGACACTTTTTTCAAACGGTCACAAAATCTTCTCCACTTCGAGTTTTTAGCTGAATGTTTTTGTGCATGCCAAAAAAAATAAAAGGATCACCTCTACCAAATTTGGGGACAAAAATCTCTCTAAAAAAATTTAAAAAAATCCTGAACCTTAAAAAGTTTCAAAAATCATGAAAAATAGAAAACGTGTCGTCTTGCCACAAAACTTCACATGAAGGGTTAGGGGACAATTGTATGAATTTACATGAAATAAAAATGGCATTGCCATGGTAGAAATATGAAGATGTGCTTGAACCCACCTACCACCCGTTCGATCCCCGGCTTGCGTATCCTGCCTATCTGGTCGACTGAGCGCCCGCACGCTCATTTTGTGGGTTGACTTAGGCATACGGAGTTCATTCCATGTCTAAGCATACGGAGTTCATTCCCAGTCTAAGATTGGACCGGATCGGACCGAGGGTTACGGCAACAGGATTGGCAGCACGTAGGGGGATCGGGTTGATCCCTGGCTTGCACATTCTGCCTCTCTGGCCTACTGAGCACCCGGATGCCCATTTCATGGGTTGGCTTAGGCGTAGGGAGTTCATTCCATCTCTAAGCCCCAACCGGATCGAGGGTTGTGGCAGCGGGACCGACAGCACGCAGAGGGGATCGGGCCGATTCTTGGCTTGTACATTATGCCTTTTCGACTGGCTCAGTGCCCGCACACTCGTTTCATGGGTTGACTTACGCATACGGAGTTCATTCCCAGTCTAAGATCAGACCGGATCGAGGGTTGTGACAGTAGGATCGACAGCATGCAAGAGGGATCGGACCGATCACCAGCTTAAGCATTTTGCCTCTCCGACCGACTGAGCGCCCGCACGTTCGTTTCATGGGTTGGCTTAGGAAGACGGAGTTCATTCCCAGTCTAAGTCGGTCCGGATCGAGGGTTGCGACAGTAGGACAGGCAGCAGGATCGACAGCATGTAGGGGGGACTGAACCGATCCCCGGCTTGCGCATTCTGCCTCTTCGGCCGGCTGAACACCGACACGCTAGTTTCATGGGTTGGCTTAGGCATAGGGAGTTCATTCCATGTCTAAGCCCCAGTTGGACCGAGGGTTGTGGTAGCGGGACCGGTAGCACGCAGCGAGGGACTAGGCAGATCCCTAGCTTTTGCATTATGCCTCTCCGACCGGCTGAGCGCCCACACACTCATTTCGTTGGTTGACTTAGGCATACGAAGTTCATCCTCAGTCTAAGCATACGGAGTTGATTCCTAGTCTAAGATCGGACCAGACTAAGGGTTGCGATAGCAGGATCGATAGCACACATGGAGGATCAGGCTGATCCCTAGCATGTGCACTTTGCCTCTCCGGTTGGCTGAGCGCCCGCACGACCATTTCGTGGGTTGGCTTAGGCATAGGTAGTTCATTCGATGTCTAAGCCCCAGCCAGATCGAGGGTTATGGCAACGGGACCAACAGCACACAACGGGGGATCGAGCTGATCCCCGACTTATGCATTATGCCTCTCCAGCCGGCTAAGCACCCCAACGCTCGTTCCGTGGGTTGACTTAGGCATACGGAGTTCATCCCCAATCTAAGCATAAGGAGTTCATTCCCAGTCTAAGATTGAACCAGACCGAGGGTTGCTGCAGCAGGATCGGCAGCACGTAGGGGGGATCAGGCCGATCCCCGGCTTACGCATTCTACCTCTCCAGTCGGCTGAGCGCCCGCACGCCCATTTCATGGGTTGGCTTAGGCATAGGGAGTTCATTCCATGTCTAAGCCCCAACCGGACCGTGGTTTGTGGTAGCGGGACCGGCAGCACGCAATGGGGGACCGGGCTAGTCCCCGACTTATGCATTATGCCTTCCAGGCCGACTGAGTGCCCACACACTCGTTTCGTGGGTTGACTTAGGCATACGGAGTTCATCCCTAGTCTAAGCATACAGACCGGATCGAGGGTTATGGCAGCATGATCGACAGCACACTGGGGGGGCCCCGGCTTGCGCATTTCGCCTCTTCGATCGGTTGAGCGCCCGCATGCCCGTTTCATGGGTTAGTTTAAGCATAGGGAGTTCATTTCATGTCTAAGCCCCAGTCGGACCGAGGGTTGTGGCAGTGGGACTGGAAGCATGCAGAGGGGGATCGGACTGATCCTCGGCTTGTGCATTATGCCTCTTTGACCGGCTCAACGCCCGCATGTTCGTTTTGTCGGTTGACTGATGGATACGGAGTTCATTCCCAGTCTAAGATCGGACCAGACCAAGGTTTGCGGCAGCAGGATCGATAGCACGTACAGGGGGACCGGGCTGATCTCTGACTTATGCATTCTACCTCTCCGACCGGCTAAGCACCCGAACGCTCGTTTCGTGGGTTGGCTTAGGCATATGGAGTTCATTCCATTTCTAAGCATACGGAGTTCATTCCCAGTCTAAGATTTTGAGCCACCGGCGCCACATAGGCTGGGCTCGGGTATGTGGTGGTACCGTATTTTTTTTGCCCGGGGCACTATCACCGAAGCATCACCGGAGAGACTGATCGACTGCATTGGGGGTTCCAATGATTGGGGGGGCCGAGGGGGTGTGTGCACATGATGTGCGATGGGTGCTGGTACTTGTGTCACGGGCTCCGACCTTAAACTTAGAAACCATGCGGCCTTAGGCTTGTGCCATGGGTGCTGGTACTTGGAATCTCCTCTTTTATGCCTAAGTCAGCCTAAAACACAAGCGTACGGGCACTAGAACAACGGGAAGGGCTGATTATGCAAGTTAAAGAGAAACAGGATAAGAAGGTAGAATTCTGGAAATGCTCTTGTATTCATTGAAACGGAAGTGGTTTGATGGTGTACAAATGAGGGAGGAGCAGCCCTCTATTTATAGTTGAGGCTCCAGCTTACACTTAATGGCAATATCCCTAGAATAAAGGCTAAAACCATGGGATTATATAGATTACAATCAATCAGGATGCTAACTCTTGATTTTCAGGGTCAACCAAATCTGCCAGGATGCTACTGCTGATCCTGCTTGCTTCCAGAAGCTTCCCTTGCATGTCCAGCACCTTGGGCCCTTCTAGATGTGGTACGGGCATCTTGTATGCCAGGCCTTGGTCTCACGGGCTGGCCTGCAAGTTAGGCGGGCGTTTTGAACTCGTTTGTTAGGCTTTACGCGCAGATCCCTGCCAGCACGCCTGGTCTATGGGCCTCAACCTTTGGCTCACCTGTCGGTGCGCCTAATGTGCCTGGCACGCCTGCCCAGGGTGGGATATTCTCCCCCACCAGATTGCGCAATGCCCTCGTTGCGTCTTCTGCATGGTACTACCTAATCTGGTCCTCGAACTGCCATAAGTCATCTGCTGGTTCCTAGCTCACCTCACTATCTGGAAGTCCCTTCCAATGTACCAAATACTCTTATCTTGGCTGATATTTCTTCCGTCTCACCTTCCGATCAGCTATGATGCTATGGACCTCCTTCTCATATGAGGCCCTTGCTCCCAATGGCGCACACTTTGACTCTGCCCGTCCTGGATCTCCCTCATTCTCATGGAATGGCTTGAGCATGCTCACATGGAACATCGGGTGTACCTTTGGCTTGGGTTGCATATCCAGCTTGTAGGCAACCTTGCCTACCCTCTTGACTACTCGAAAAGGTCCCTCATACCTTCAGACTAGGCCTTTGTGCTGCCCCCTATGGCGCACAATGGGATGCAGCTTCACCAACACCAAGTCTCCAACCTGGAACTGCACGTCCCGCCTATTCTGGTCTACCCCACTTCTTCGACCTCTTGGCCGCCTTGTGTAGACAAACTCTGGCCAAGTCAGTTTGCTCCTGCCATGCCTTGGCAAACTTGTATGCTACTGGATTCGGCCCTGTATAACCTACAGCAATCGAACCAGGTGTTAGTGGTTGTTGCCCTGTCACAACCTCAAATGGGCTCTGGTTCGTTGCCTCGCTCCTTTGCAAGTTGTAGGAAAACTATGCAATATCTAGTAGCTTTGGCCAGTCCCTTTGTGTGGCACTCACATAGTGCCTGAGGTAGACCTCCAGTAGTCCATTCACTCGTTCTGTCTGCCCATCGGTTTGTAAATGCATGCTGGTGGAAAAGTTCAAGTCTGACCCTAATAGCTTGAATAACTCAGTCCAGAACCTGCCCCTGAAATGCCTGTCCCGATCACTTACAATGGTCCTCGGCACTCCCCAATACTTAACCATGTTCTTCAGGAACAATCGAGCTGCCTCCTCGACTGGGCACTTCTTGGTTGCTGGAATGAAGATTCCATACTTGGAAAACCTGTCCACCACTACCATGATGCTTCCAAACCCTTCTGCTTTGGGTAGACCGACTATAAAATCTAGAGAAACACTCTCCCATGGTCACTCTGGCACTGGCAATGGCTCCAAGAGACCGCCTAGTTTCTTGAGCTCCACCTTGTCCTGTTGGCACACAAGACAAGTCTTCACATAGGCCTCCACATAGTCCTTCATGTGCGGCTAGTAATACCGATCCTCGATCAGCGCCAAGGTACGGCTCACTCCGGGGTGTCCAGCCTACCTTGAATCATGGCATTCTTACAAAACTTCCTTGCAGAGCTTTCCGTGCTGTGGCACAAATAGTCTACTACCCCTGGTGTACAGTAAGCCATCCTGCAACCAAAACTTCCTAGTCTTACCTTGCTGGGCATACTCCATCAAAGCCTTGGCTGTAGGATCATGCGCAAGTCCCTTCTTGATGTGCGGTACTAGTGACCCCTCTAGTTGGCTAATGCCAGCAAGGTTAGCCTTCCTGCTCAGCGCATCTGCCACTAAGTTCGCCCGTCCTGGCTTATACTCCATCTGGAAATTAAATTCCGTAAGAAAATCTTACCATCTCGCTTGCTTCGAGGACAGCTTCTTTTATGTCTAGAAGTAGCAGGTCACCACATTGTCCATCCTAACCATGAACCTCGACCCCAACAGGTAATGGTGCCAAGTACGCAAGCAGTGCACCACTGCAGTCATCTCTTTCTCTTGGACCATGTACTTGTGCTTAGTCTCATTCAGCTTTCTGCTCTCGAACGCGACTGGACATCCCTCCTGCATCAACACGCCCCATATGGCAAAGTCTGATGCATCCGTATGCACCTCATACGGCTTGGCATGGTCTGGCAAGGCCAAGACTAGCTCCTCGATCACAGCCCACTTCAACCTGTCAAAGGCTTTCTGGCACCTTGCGCTCCACTCCCATGCTTTCCCTTTCTTTAGCAAGTCTGTCAATGGCGTGGCTATTGCTGAGTGACCTTTGATGAAGCGCCTGTAGTAGTTAACCAGCCCAAGGAATGATCTCAACTCAGTGACCTTAGCTGGCGGTTGCCACTCCAAGATGGCATGTATCTTGCCTTCATCCATGCGTATCCTGCTGGGTGAATGAGCACTTCTCCCTCTTGACAAATAGCTTGTCTGCCCACAACACCTCAAACACCTGTCTCAAGTGGTCTACATGCTCTCCCAAAGTTTGGCTGTAGATCACAATGTAGATAAGGGTGCAGAATGTTGCTAGGGCATTCGTGAGTCCAAAAGGCACCACCAAGAACTCATACGAACCATACCGAGTGACACATGCTGTCTTTGGCTCATCTCCCTCCGCGATCCTGACTTGATAGTAGCCTGACCTGAAATCCAACTTGGTGAACCACCTTGCACTCCCAAGTTGATCGAACAAGTCCGTAATGAGTGGGATAGGGTACTTGTTCTTGATGCTCAACTTGTTCAAAGCCCGATAGTCTATGCACAGTCGCAACGACCCATCATGCTTGCGCTGAAATAGAACCGGTGACCATAGGGTGCCTTCGATGGCCTGATGAAGCCAGCATCAACAAACTCTTTGAGCTGCTTCCTCAACTCCTCCAACTCTGGTGGAGACATTCGGTAAGAGGCTCTAGCTGGTGGTTTTGCCTCAGACACCAGCTCGATCTTGTGGTCCACCTCCCTCTTAGGTGGTAGCTTGCTAGGTAGCTTTGCGGGCATCACATCACTAAAGGTCTTCAGCACCTTTAGCACCTCCAAGGGTGACTCGGTCTCCTTCTCCCTTGGCTCATCATATTTCAGGGCTACTAAGAAGGTGTCTTCTTGTCTGCTTACCATCTTGGTAAATTGGATGGCTGACACCACCCGCGACACAACTCTAGCCACTCTCTTCAATGGCACTAGGCATTGGCACCGCGCATCCAAGATGCAAACACAATCAGTAAAAGGCACAAGGAGGGCGTTAATCTGAACAAGGAAATCCAACCCAATCACAAACTCATAGTCATCAAGGGGTATTACCTCAATGGTCTCCTTGCCTTTCCAGTCTCCAAGCTACAACTCCACTCCCCGTGCTACTCCAATGGCTGGAACTTTATTGGAGTTCATCGTTCTGATGGTACCAATCCCTTTCTGCACCTTTAGTCTGAGCTTCCGGGCTCTATCACCTGAAATAAAAAGATGTGAGGCACCTGTGTCCACCAGTGCACTCACCTTCTGACCTGCAACCATCAGATCCGTAAACATCAAGCCCTTTGGCTTACGGCTCCCCTTACTCTGGACAGCATTGAGCATCAATGACCCAAGCTTTGTTGCCTCTGACTCTGGCTCCTCATCAGACTCCTTGTTTATAGCAGCCAGCTTGCCCTTCTGCAGGCAATTACACGCTATGTGGCTCCTTCCACATAGGTAGCATGCTAGTGGCTCTCGGTCCCCCTTTGCTTTCCACTTGCCTGCTGGTGGCTTCCTCTCACCATCTTTGGTTGAACGGTCTCGATCTCCATCCTTGGACTCTCGGTCATGATCCTTACCCTTGGGCTTGGTAAACTCGAACTTGTTCAGAGGCTTGAACTATATCAAGGCCTCGGCAGTAGTTATGGCTTTAGCCAAGTCATGAACTCCTTTCCTTTGTAGCTCATGCTTTAACCACGACTTCAGCCCATCCATGAAAGCAAATAAGGCATCCTTCTCGCCTAGATCCAAGATCTATAGCATCAGTTCAGAGAATTTTTGGACATACTCCCTTATGTCCCCTTGCTGGCTCAGCCTGCACAACTTTGCCTGCGCCTCATCATCGGCATACTCTGAGTAAAATTGTTCTTTGAACTCCTTTTGGAACTCTGCGCAGGTTCCAATCTTGGTGCTTCCATGCCTGACATCATCACACCTGTGCCTCTACAACAATAAGGCTACATCAGTGAGATACATAGTAGCGGTGCTTACCTTTATCACCTCGTCTTGCATGCCCATGGCCTGGAAGTACTGCTCCATAACCCAAAGGTAGTTATCTACTTCCTTGGCCACCCTCGTCCCCTTGAACTCCTTAGGCTTGGGGACATCCAATTTAGACTTGGACACTCCAGCAAACATGCCATTCCCAATGGCAATCTTGCAAGCAACGAGCTCACTGGTAAGCTCCTCCATCCACTAAGACATGGCCTCCATGCCATCGCGTAAGGTCAGCATTTTAGCCTCCAAGGTCTGATTCTTTTGGGTGAACACGTCCAAGCTTTTGTTGAGAGCAGCTTGCAGCTCACTTTGGATCTCCTCCCTCATGGAGTCTAGCGATGCAATCTGAGTCTCCACCCCCTCAAGCTTCTCCCCCATGTCGCCCATGGTCACCTCCACCTTGGCCAGCCTACCGTCCATGGTAGACCAGATATCTCTAGAATTGGCTTTCCTCCCTCTTCCACACCCATTGGGATGCCATCTCCTTTAACCTGTACAACACAAACATGTAGAATTGAACTTGCTCTGATACCAACTGTCACGGGCTCTGACCTTAGACTCAAAAACTGTGCGGCCTTAGGCTTGGAATCTCCTCCTTTATGCCTAAGTTAGCCTAAAACACAAGTGTACGGGAACTAGAACAATAGGAAGGGCTGATTACCCAAGTTAAAGAGAAACAGGATAAGAAGGTAGAATTTTGGAAATGCTCTTATATTCACTGAAACAGAAGTGTTTGATGGTATACAAATGAGGGAGGAGCAGCCCTCTATTTATAGTTGAAGCTCCAACTTACACTTAATGGAAATATCCCTAGAATAAAGGCTAAAATCATGGGATTATATAGATTACAATCAATCAGGATGCTAACTCCTGATTTTCAAGGTCAACCAAATCTGCCAGGATGCTGCTGCTGATCCTGCCTGCTTCCAGAAGATTCCCTTGTGTGTCCAGCACCTTGGGCCCTTCTGGATGTGGTGCAGGCAGCTTGTATGCTAGGCCTTGGTCTGACAGGCTGGCCGGCAAGTTGGGTGGACGTTCTAAACTCGTTTGCTAGGCTTTGCGCGCAGATACCCGCCAGCACGCCTGGTTTGCGGGCCTCAACCTCTGGCTCGCCTGCTGGTGCGCCTGATGTGCCTGGCGCACCCCTCCCAAGGCATGACACTTGGCCCTTATATTGGCCCCCTATCCCTCATCAAACCTCAAGAACTCACACCCCCTTAAAGAGCATTTGAGATTTTATAGGTTTGCTGCCAATAGCCAGTAAAGTGTCTCAAATGGGGACACTTATTTCAAACGTTCACAAAATCTTCTCCACTTCGATTTTTTGGCTGAATTTTTTTGTGCAAGCCAAAAAAAATACAAGGATCACCTCTACCAAATTTGGGGACAAAACTCTTTCTAAAACAATTTAAAAAAATCCCAAACCGCAAAATGTTTTGAAAATCGTGAAAAATAGAAAACGAGTCGTCTTGCCATGAAACTTCACATGAAGGCTTAGGGGACCATTGTATGAATTTACAAGCCATAAAAATGGCATTGGCATGGCAGAAATATGAAGATGTGCTTGAACCCACCTACCACCCGTTCGATCCCCGGCTTGCACATCCTGCCTCTCTGGTCGGCTGAGCGCCCGCACGCTCATTTTATGGGTTGACTTAGGCATACGGAGTTCATCCCCAGTCTAAGTATAGGGAATTCATTCCCAGCCTAAGATCGGACTGGATCGAGGGTTACGACAGCAGGATCGGCAACACGCAGGGGTGACCGGGCCAATCCCTGGCTTGCGCATTCTACCTCTTTGACCGACTGAGCGCCTGCATGCCCGTTTCATGGGTTAGCTTAGGCATAGGGAGTTTATTTCATGTCTAAGCCCCAACCAGACCGAGGGTTACGGCAACAGGACCGGCAGCACGCAGAGGGGGACCGAGCCGATCCCTGGCTTGTGCATTATGCCTCTCTGACCGGCTCAACGCCAGCACATAAGTTTCATGGGTTAACTTAGGCATACAGAGTTCATTCCCAGTCTAAGATCGGACCGGATTAAGGGTTGCGGTAGCAGGATCGATAGCACGCTGAGTGCCTGCACGCTCATTTCATGGGTTGGCTTAGGCATACGAGTTCATTCCATGCCTAAGCATACGGAGTTCATTCCCAGTCTAAGAGTTTAAGCCATGGTGCACATGCTGGGCTCGAGCATGTGTTGGTGCCACATTGTTTTCACTCGGGGCACCATTGTCGGAGCATCGCCGGAGAGCCTAACCCTCATCATGATGTGTGATGGCTGCTAGTACGTGGCCCTTATGTTGGCCCCCTATCCCTCATCAAACCTCGAGAACTCACACCCCTTCAAAGGGCATTTCAGATTTTATAGGTTTGCTGCCTGTAGCCATTAAAGTGTCTGAAATGGGGACACTTTTTTCAAACGGTCACAAAATCTTCTCCACTTCAATTTTTTAGCTGAATTATTTTGTGCATGCAACAAAAATACAAGGATCAACTCTACCAAATTTGGGGACAAAACAGTTTCTAAAAAAATTTAAAAAAATCTGAAACCGTAAAAAGTTTTGAAAATCATGAAAAATAGAAAACGGGTCGTCTTACCATGAAACTTCACATGAAGGCTTAAGGGACCATTGTATGAATTTACAAGCCATAAAAATGGCATTGGCATGGTAGAAATATGAAGATGTGCTTGAACCCACCTATCACCCGTTCGATCCCCGCCTTGCGCATCCTGCCTCTCTGGTCGGCTGAGCGCCCGCACGCTCGTTTCTTGGCTTGACTTAGGCATACGGAGTTCATCCCCAGTCTAAGCATACGGAGTTCATTCCCAGTGTAAGATCAGACCAAACCGAGGGTTGCAGCAGTAGGATCGGCAGCACGTAGGGGGGACCGGGCCGATCCACAGCTTGCGCATTCTGCCTCTCCGATCGGTTGAGCGCCCATATGCCCATTTCGTGGGTTACCTAGGTATAGGGAGTTCATTCCATGTCTAAGCCCTGGCTGGACCGAGGGTTGGGGTAGCGGGACCAGCTGCAAGTAAAGGGGGACCGGGTCGATCCCCGGCTTGCACATTATGCCTCTCCGGTAGGCTCAGTGCCCGTACGCTCGTTTCATGGGTTGACTTAGGCATATGGAGTTCATTCCCAATCTAAGATCAGACCGGACAGAGGGTTGCGCAGCAGGATCGATAGCACGTAGGGGGGACCAGGCTGATCCCCAGCTTATGCATTCTGCCTCTTTGATCGGTTGAGCGCCCACACGCTCATTTTGTGGGTTGGCTTAGGCATACGGAGTTTATTCCATGTCTAAGCATACAGAGTTCATTCCCAGTCTAACATTGGATCGGATCAAGGGTTGCGATAGCAGGATCAGCAGCAGGATCAACAGCACGTAGGGGGGATCGGGTCGATCCCAGGCTTGCGTATTCTGCCACTCCAGTCGGCTGAGCCCCCACACGCCCGTTTCGTGGGTTGGCTTAGGCATAGGGAGTTCATTCCATGTCTAAGCCCCAACCGAGCTGAGGGTTGTGGCAGTGGGATCGACAGCACACAGAGGGGGACTGGGCCAATCCCTGGCTTGTGCATTATGCCTCCTCGGCCGGCTCAGCGCCCGCACGCTCGTTTCGTGGGTTGACTTATGCATACGGAGTTCACTCTCAGTCTAAGATCAGATCGGACCGAGGGTTGCATTAGTAGGATCAATAGCACGTAGGGGGGACCGGGTTGATCCCTAGCTTGCGCATTCTGCCTCTTCGACCGGCTGAGTGCCCGCACGCTCATATCATGGGTTGGCTTAGGCATATGGAGTTCATTCAACGTCTAAGAATACGGAGTTCATTCCCAGTCTAAGATTTTGAGCCACGGTGCACATGCTAGGCTTGGGCATGTGCTGGTGCCGAATTTTTTTTTTTCCTAGGGCACCATCGTCGGAGCATTACCGGAGCATCGCTGGAGAGCCTAACCGACGGCATTGGGGGTTCCGACGATTGGGGGGACTGGGGGGGTGTGCACACATGATGTGCGATGATTGCTGGTACTTGCCCTCATATTGGCCGCCTATCCCTCATCAAACCTCGAGAACTCACACCCCCTTAAAAAGCATTTGAGATTTTATAGGTTTCTTGCCAGTAGCCATTAAAGTGTCTAAAATGGGGACACTTTTTTCAAACGGTCACAAAATCTTCTCCATTTCGAGTTTTTAGCTGAATTTTTTTGTGCATGCCAACAAAAATACAAGGATCACCTCTACCAATTTTGGGGACAAAACCCTTTCTAAAAAAATTTAAAAAATCTCGAACCGCAAAAAGTTTTGAAAATTATGAAAAATAGAAAACGGGTCGTCTTGCCATGAAACTTCACATGAAGGCTTAGGGGACCGCTGTATGAATTTACAAGCCATAAAAATGGCATTGGCATGGCAGAAATATGAATATGTGCTTGAATACCACCCGTTCGATCCCTGACTTACGGATCCTGTCTCTCTGGTCAGCTGAGCACCCGCACGCTCGTTTCGTGGGTTGACTTAGGCATATGGAGTTCATCTCCAGTCTAAGCATATAGAGTTCATTCCCAGTCTAAGATCGAACTAGATTGAGGGTTGCGACAATAGGATCGACCGCACACAGGGGGGGATCGGGTCGATCCCTGGCTTATGCATTCTGCCTCTCCGGTCGGCTGAGCGTTTGCATGCCCATTTCATGGGTTGGTTTAGACATAGGGAGTTCATTCCATGGCTTAGACCGAGGGTTGTGGCAGCAGGATCGACAGCACGCAGAGGGGGATCGGGTCGATCCCCGGCTTGCACATTCTGCCTCTCCGATCGGTTGATTGCCCGCACACCTGTTTCATGCTTTTGCTTAGGCATAGGGAGTTCATTCCATGTCTAAGCCCCAGCCGGACCGAGGGTTGTGGCAGCGGGGCCAGCAACTCGCAGAGGGGGATCGGGTTGATCCCCGACTTGCGCATTTTGCCTCTCCGGCCGGCTAAGCGCCCGCACGCTTGTTTCGTGGGTTGGCTTAGGCATACAGAGTTCATTCCCAGTCTAAGAGTTTGAGCCACGGTGCACATGCTGGGCTCGGGCATGTGCTTGTGCCACATTTTTTTCTCTCGGGGTGCGATCGCCGGAGCATCGCCGAAGAGCCTAACCGGTGGCATTGGGGGTTTCGACGATTGGGGGGCCGGGGGGTGTGCGCACATGATGTGAGATGGGTGCTGGTACTTGGCCCTTATATTAGCCCCCTATCCCTCATCAAACCTCGAGAACTCACACCCCCTTAAAGAGCATTTGAGATTTTATAGGTTTGCTACCAATAGCCATTAAAGTATCTGAAATGGGGACACTTTTTTCAAATGGTCACAAAATCTTCTCCACTTCGAGTTTTTAGCTGAATTGTTTTGTGCATGCCAAAAAAAATACAAGGATCACCTCTACCAAATTTGGGGACAAAACTCTTTCTAAAAAATTTTTATAAAATCCCGAACCGCAAAAAGTTTCAAAAATCATGAAAAATAGAGAACGGGTCGTCTTGCCACGAAACTTCACATGAAGGCGTAGGGGACCATTGTATGAATTTACAAGCCATAAAAATGGCATTGGCATGGAAGAAATATGAAGATGTGCTTGAACCCACCTACCACCCGTTCGACCCTCGGCTTATGCATCCTGCCTCTCTTGTCGGCTGAGCGTCCACAAGCTCGTTTCATGGGTTAACTTAGGCATACGAAGTTCATCCCTAGTCTAAGCATACGGAGTTCATTCCCTACCTACGATCAGACCAGATCAAGGGTTACGGCAACAGGATCGGCAGCATGCAGGGGGGATCAAGCCGATTCCCGGCTTGCGCATTCTGCCTCTCTGGTCGGTTGAGCACCCATATGCCCGTTTCGTGGGTTGGCTTAGGCATAGGGAGTTCATTCCATGTCGAAGCCCCAGCTGGATTGAGGGTTGTGGCAGCGGAACCAGCAGCACACAGAGGGGGATCGCGTTGATCCCCGACTTGCGCATTATGCCTCTCCGATCGGCTTACGCATTCTGCCTCTCCGGCTGGCTGAGCACCCGCACACCCGTTTCATGGGTTGGCTTAGGCATAGGGAGTTCATTCCATGTCTAAGCCCCAGCTGGATCAAGGGTCATGGCAGCGGTTTTGGTAGCACACAGAGGGGGAACGGGCCGATCCCCGGCTTGCGCATTCTGTCTCTCCGGTCGACTGAGCGCCCGAACGCTCGTTTCATGGGTTGGCTTAGGCATACGTAGTTCATTCCATGTATAAGCATACGGAGTTCATTCCCAGTCTAATAGTTTGAGCCACGATGCACATGCTGGACTCAGGCATGTGCTGGTGCCACATTTTTTTCGCCTGGGGCACCATTGTCGGAGCATCGTCGGAGCATCGTCGGAGAGCCTAACTGGCGGCATTGGGGGTTCTGATGATTGGGGGGGCCGGGGGGTGTGCGCACATGATGTGCGATGGGTGCTGGTACTTGGCCCTTATATTGGCCCCCTATCCATCATCAAACCTCAAGAACTCACACCCCCTTAAAGAGCATTTGAGATTTTATAGGTTTGCTGCCAGTAGCCATTAAAGTGTCTGAAATGGGGACACTTTTTTCAAACGGTCACAAAATCTTATCCACTTCGAGTTTTTAGCTGAATTTTCTTGTGCATGCCAAAACAAATACAAGGATCACCTCTACCAAATTTGGGAACAAAAATCTGAAACCGTAAAAAGTTTTGGAAATCGTGAAAAATAAAAAACGAGTCGTCTTGCCAAGAAACTTCACATGAAGGCGTAGGGGACAATTGTAAGAATTTACAAGCCATAAAAATGGCATTGGCATGGTAGAAATATGAAGATGTGCTTGAACCCACCTACCACCCGTTCGATCCCCAGCTTGCGCATCCTACCTGTCTGGTCGGTTGAGCATCCGCACGCTCATTTCGTGGGTTGACTTAGGCATAAGAAGTTCATCCCCAGTCTAAGCATACGGAGTTCATTCTCAGTCTAAGATCAGACCGAACTGAGGGTTGTGGTAGCAGCATCGATAGCAGGCAGGGGGGACCGGGCCAATCCCCGGCATGCGCAATTTGCCTCTCCGATCGGCTGAGAACCCGCACGCCCGTTTCATTGGTTGGCTTAGGCATAGGGAGTTAATTCCATTTCTAAGCCCCAACCGGACCGAGGGTTGCAGCAACGAGATCGGCAGCATGCAGAGGGGGATCGGGTTGATCCCTGGCTTGCGCATTATGCCTCTCCGATCGGCTCAGCGCCCGCACGCTCATTTCATGGGTTCGCTTAGGCATATGGAGTTCATCCCTAGTCTAAGCGTACTGAGTTCATTCTGAGCCTAAGATCGGACTGGATCGAGGGTTGCGACAGTAGGATCGACAGCATGTAGGGGGATCGGGCCGATCCTCGGCTTGTGCATTCTGCCTCTCCAGTCGGTTAAGCACCCGCACGCTCATTTCGTGGGTTGACTTCGGCATGCAGAGTTCATTCCCAGCCTAAGATCAAATTGGATCGAGGGTTGCGACAGTAGGATCGACAACACATAGGGGGGATCGGGCCGGTCCCTGGCTTGCTCATTCTGCCTCTCTGACCAGCTGAGCGCCCGTACGCTCATTTCATGGGTTGGCTTAGGCATACGGAGTTCATTCCATGTCTAAGCATATGGAGTTCATTCCCAATCTAAGATTGGATCAGACCGAGGGTTTCGGTAGCAGGACCAGCAGTAGGATCGGCTGCACGTAGGGAGGAACTGGGCCGATCCTCGGCTTGCGCATTCTGCCTCTCCGACCAACCTCTTCGGTCGGTTGAGTGCCTGCATGCTCATTTCGTGGGTTGACTTACAGAGTTCATCCCCAATCGGAGGTCATTCCCAGTCTAAGATCGAACCAGACCGAGGGTTACGGTAGCAAGATCAACAGCACGCAGGGGGACCGGGCCGATCCCCTGCTTACGCTTCTGCCTCTCCAGCCGACTGAGCACCCGCACGCCTGTTTCATGGGTTGGCTTAGGCGTAGGGAGTTGATTCCATGTCTAGGCCCCAGCCAGATCGAGGGTTGTGGCAGTGATATCGGTAGCACGCAGAAGGGAATCGGGTCGATCCCTGGCTTGCGCATTATGCCTCTCCGGTCGGCTCAGCACCCGCACGCTTATTTCATGGGTTGACTTAGGCATACGGAGTTCATTCCCAGTCTAAGATCGGATCGGACTGAGGGTTGCAACAGTAGGATCGATAGCATGCAAGGGGGACTGGGTTGGTCCCCGACTTGCGCATTCTACCTCTCCGGTCGGTTGAGCGCCCGCACGCTCATTTCGTGGGTTGGCTTAGGCATACAGAGTTCATTCCATGTCTAAGCATACCGAGTTCATTCCCATTCTAAGATCAGACCAGACCGAGGGTTGTGGTAACAGGACAAGTAGCAGGATCAACAGCACGCAGGGGGGACTAGGCTGATCCTCAACTTACGCATTATGCCTCTTCGGCCAGCTGAGCACCCGCACGCTGGTTTCCTGGGTTGGCTTAGGCATATGGAGTTTATTCCATGACTAAGCCCCAACCAGACCTAGGGTTATGGCAGCGGGACCGGCAGCACGCAGAGGGGGATCGGGTCGATCCCCGACTTGTGCATTATGCCTCTCCGATCAGCTCAGTGCTTGAACGCTCGTTTCATTGGTTGGCTTAGGCATACAGAGTTCATTCCTAGTAAAAGATCAGATCGGATCGAGTGCTGTGACAGCAGGATCGAGTGCTGTGACAGCAGGATCGCCAGTACGCAAGGGGGGATCGAACCGATCCTCGACTTGTGCATTCTACCTCTCTGGCCGGCTGAGCGCCCGCACGCTCATTTCGTGGGTTGGCTTAGGCATACAAAGTTCATTCTATGTCTAAGCATACAGAGTTCATTCCCAGTCTAAGATCGGACCGGACCGAAGGTTGTGGTAGCATGACCAGCAACAGGATCGGTGGCATGCAGGGGGGGATCGGGTCGATCCCCAGCTTACGCATTCTGCCTCTCCGGTTGACCTTTTTGACCGGCTGAGCACCCACACGCTCGTTTAATGGGTTGACTTAGGCATACGAAGTTCAACCCCAGTCTAAGCATACGGAGTTCATTCCCAGTGTAAGATCGTACTAGACTGAGTATTGCGACAGCAGGGGGGACCAGGCCGATCCCCAGCTTACGCGTTCTGCCTCTCGGATCGGCTGAGCGCCCGCACACCCGTTTTGTGGGTTGGCTTAGGCATAGGGAGTTCATTCCATGTCTAAGCCCCAGTTGGACTGAGGGTTGTGGCAGCGGGATCAACAGCACGTGGAGGGGAATCGGGTCGATCCTCGACTTGTGCATTCTGCCTTTCTAGCAAGCTGAGCGCCCGCATGCTCGTTTCGTGGGTTGGCTTAGGCATACGGAGTTTATTCCATGTCTAAGCATACGGAGTTCATTCCCAGTCTAAGATTGAACTGGATCGAGGGTTGCGATAGTAAGATCGGTAGCACGTAGGAAGATCGGACCGATCCCCGGCTTGTGTATTCTGCCTCTCCGGCCGGCTGAGCGCCAGCACGCCCGTTTCTTGGGTTGGCTTAGGCATAGGGAGTTCGTTCCATGTCTAAGCCCCAGCTGGACCGAGGGTTGTGGCAGCGGGATCGGCAGCACACAAAGGGGGACTCGATCGATCCCCGACTTGCGTATTATGCCTCTCCAGCTAGCTCAGCGCCCGCACGCTCGTTTCATGGGTTGACTTAGGCATACAAAGTTCATTCCCAGTCAAAGATTGGATCAGACTGAGGGTTACGATAGCAGGATCGATAGCAAGCAAGGGGGGACCGGGCCGATCCCCAACTTGTGCATTTTGCCTCTCCGACCGGTTGAGCGCCCGCACGCTCGTTTCATGAGTTGGCTTAGGCATACGGAGTTCATTCCATGTCTAAGCATACGAAGTTCATTCCCAGTCTAAGATTAGACTGGACCGAGGGTTATGGTAGCAGGAGCAACAGTTGGATCGACAACACGTAGGGGGGACCAGGCCGATCCCCGACTTGTACATTCTGCCTCTCCAGTCGGCTGAGTGCCCACACACTCATTTCATGGGTTGGCTTAGGCATACAGAGTTCATTCCTTGTCTAAGCCCCAGTCGGACCGATGGTTGTGGCAGCAGGACCGATAGTGGGATCGGTAGCACACAGATGAGGATCGGGCTGATCCTCGGCTTACGCATTATGCCTCTTCGGTCGGCCTCTACGGCTGGCTGAGCGTCCGCATGCTCGTTTCGTGGGTTGACTTAGGCATACGGAGTTCATCCCCAGTCTAAGCATACAGAGTTCATTCCCAGTCTAAGATCGGACCGGACCGAGGGTTGCGGCAACAGGATTGGCAGCACGCAGGGGGGACTGGGCTGATCCATGGCTTGCACATTCTGCCTCTCCTGCCGGCTGAGCGCTCGCATGCCCGTTTCATTGGTTGGCTTAGGCATAGGGAGATCATTCCATGTCTAAGCCCCAGCCGGACCGAGGGTTGTGGGTCGATCCCGGCTTGCGCATTATGCCTCTCCGGCTGGCTCAGCACCCGAATGCTTATTTCGTGGGTTGACTTAGGCATACGAAGTTTATTCCCAGTCAAGATCAGACCGGACCGAGGGTTACGGCAGTAGGCAGAGGGGACCGGGCCGATCCCTGGCTTGCGTATTCTGCCTCTTCGGTCGGCTGAGCGCCCACACGCTCATTTCATGGGTTGGCTTAGGCATACATAGCTCATTCCATGTCTAAGCATTCAGAGTTCATTCCCTATCTAAGATCAGACCAGACTGAGGGTTGTGGCAGCAGGACCAGTAGCAGGACTGGCAGCACGCAGGGGGGATCGGGGTCGATCCCCGGCATGCGCATTCTGCCGCTCCAGTCGGCTGAGCGCTCGCATGCCCATTTCATGGGTTGGCTTAGGTATAGGGAGTTCATTCCATGTCTAAGCCCCAGTCGGACTGAGGGTTGTGGCAGCGGGACCTGCAGCACGCAGAGGGGGAGCGGGCCAATCCTCGACTTGCGCATTATGCCTCTTCGGTCGGCTCAGCGCCTGTACGCTCGTTTCGTGGGTTGACTTTTGCATACAGAGTTCATTCCCAATCTAAGATCAGACCGGATTGAGAGTTGCAGCAGCAGGATCGATAGCACGCAGGGGGGGATCGGGTCGACCCCCAGCTTGCGCATTCTACCTCTCTGGCCAGTTGAACGCCCGCACGCTCGTTTCGTCAGTTGACTTAGGCATACGGAGTTCATTCCATGTCTAAGCATACGGAGTTCATTCCCAGTCTAAGAGTTTGAGCCACGGTGCACATGCTGGGGTCGAGCATGTGGTGGTGCCAAATTTTTTTTGCCCGGGGCACCATCATCGGAGCATCGTCGGAGAGCCTAACCGGCGGCATTGAGGGTTCCGATGATTAGGGGGGCCGGGGCGTGTGCGCACATGATGTGTGATGGGTGCTGGTACTTGGCCCTTATATTGGCCCCCTATCCCTCACCAAACCTCGAGAACTCACACCCCCTTAAAGAGCATTTGAGATTTTATAGGTTTGCTGCCAGTAGCCATTAAAGTGTCTGAAATAGGGACACGTTTTTCAAACGGTCACAAAATTTTCTCCACTTCGAGTTTTTAGCTGAATTCTTTTGTGCATGCCAACAAAAATACAAGGATCACCTCTACCAGATTTGGGGACAAAACTCTTTCTAAAAAAATTTTAAAAAATCCCAAACCGCAAAAAGTTTTGAAAATCATGAAAAATAGAAAACGGGTCGTCTTGCCACAAAACTTCACATGAAGGCTTACGGGACCATTGTATGAATTTACAAGCCATAAAAATGGCATTGGCATGGCAGAAATATGAAGATGTGCTTGAACCCACCTACCACCCATTCGATCCCCGGCTTGCGCATCCTACCTCTTTGGTCGGCTGAGCGCCTACACGCTCGTTTCGTGGGTCGACTTACGCATACAGAGTTCATCCCCAGTCTAAGCATACAGAGTTCATTCCTAGTCTAAGATCAGACCAGACCGAGGGTTATAGCAGTAGGATCGGCAGCACACAGGGGGACCGAGCCGATCCCTAGCTTGAGCATTCTGCCTCTCCGATCGACTGAGTGCCCGTACGCTCGTTTCGTGGGTTGGCTTAGGCATACGGAGTTCATTCCATGTATAAGCATACAGAGTTCATTCCCAGTCTATGATTTTAAGTCACGATGCACATTCTAGGCTTGGGCATGTGCTGGTGCTGCATTTTTTTCGCCCGGGGCACCATCGCCGAAGCATCGCTGGAGAGCCTCACCGACGGCATTGGGGTTTCCGGGGATTGGGGTGGCCGGGGGGTGTGGCACGTGATGTGCGATGGGTGCTGGTACTTGGCCCTTATATTGGCTCCCTATCCCTCATCAAACCTCGAGAACTCACACCCCCTTCATTTGAGATTTTATAGGTTTGCTACCCCTAGCCATTAAAGTGTTTGAAATGGGGACACTTTTTTCAAACGGTCACAAAATCTTCTCCACTTCGAGTTTTTAGCTGAATGTTTTTTGTGCGTGCCAAAAAAAATACAAGGATAACCTCCACCAAATTTGGGGACAAAACTCTTTCGAAAAAAATTTTAAAAAATCCCAAACCGCAGAAAGTTTCAAAATTTGTGAAAAATAGAAAACGGGTCGTCTTGCCACGAAACTTCACATGAAGGCTTAGGGGACCATTGTATGAATTTACAAGCCATAAAAATGGCATTGGCATGGCAAAAATATGAAAACGTGCTTGAACCCACCGACCACCCGTTCGATCCCCGGCTTGTGCATCCTACCTCTCTGGTCGGCTGAGCGCCCGTACGCTTATTTCATGGGTTGACTTAGGCATACGGAGTTCATCTCCAATCTAAGTATACGGAGTTCATTCCCAATGTAAGATCAGACCGGATCGAGGGTTACGGTAGTAGGATCGATAGCATGTAGGGGGGATCGGGCCCATCCTCGGCTTGCGCATTTTGCCTCTCCAGCCAGCTGAGCACCCGCACGCCCGTTTCATTGGTTGGCTTAGGCATAGGGAGTTCATTCCATGTCTAAGCCCCAGTCAAACCGAGGGTTGTGGCAACGGAACCGACAGCACGCTAAGGGGGACCGGGCCGGTCCTCGGCTTGCGCATTATGCCTCTCCGATCGGCTCAACACCCACACGTTCGTTTCGTGGGTTGACTTAGGCATACGGAGTTGATTCCTAGTCTAAGATCAGATCAGATCGAGGGTTGCGGCAGCAGGGTCGATAGCACGCAGGGGGGACTGGGCCGATCCTCGGCTTGCACATTCTGCCTCTCCGACCGGCTGAGCACCCGCACGCTCGTTTCGTGGGTTGGCTTAGGCGTACGGAGTTCATTCCATGTCTAAGCATACAGAGTTCATTCCCAGTCTAAGATTGGACCAAACCAAGGGTTACGGTAGTAGGATCAGCAGCACATAGGGGACCGAGCCGATCCCCGGCTTGCGCATTCTACCTCTCTGGCCGGCTGAGCGCCCCCACGCTCGTTTTGTGGATTGCCTTAAGCATACGGAGGTCATTCCAAGTCTAAGCATACGGAGTTCATTCCTAGTCTAAGATTTTGAGCCACAGTGCACATTTTGGGCTCAAGCATGTGCTGGTGCCACATTTTTTTCGCCCAGGGCACCATCACCGGAATATCGCCGAAGAGCCTAACCGGCGACATTGGGGGTTCCGACGATTGGGGGGGCCAGGGGGTGTGCGCACATGATGTACGATGGGTGCTGGTACTTGGCCCTTATATTGGCCCCCTATCCCTCATCAAACCTCAAGAACTCACACCCCTTTAAAGAGCATTTGAGATTTTATAGGTTCGTTGCCAGTAGCCATTAAAGTGTCTTAAAGGGGGACACGTTTTTCAAACGGTCACAAAATCTTCTCCATTTCGAGTTTTTAGCTGAATGTTTTTGTGCATGCCAAAAAAAATAAAGGGATCACCTCTACCAAATTTGGGGACAAAAATCTTTCTAGAAAAATTTTAAAAAATCTCGAACCGCAAAAAGTTTTAAAAATCATGAAAAATAAAAAACGGGTTGTCTTGTCACGAAACTTCACATGAAGGCTTAGGGGACCATTGTATGAATTTACAAGCCATAAAAATGGCATTGGCACAGCAGAAATATGAAGATGTACTTGAACCCACCTACCACCCGTTCGATCCCCGGCTTGCGCATCCTGCCTCTCTGGTCGGTTGAGCGTCCGCACGCTCGTTTCGTGGGTTGACTTAGGCATACGGAGTTCATCCCTAGTCTAAGCATATGGAGTTCATTCCCAGTCTAAGATCGGATCGGACCAAAGGTTACAATAGCAGGATCAGCAACACGCAGGGGGGATCGGGCCGATCCCCAACTTGCGTATTCTACCCCTAGGGCCGACTGAGCGCCCGTACGCTCGTTTCATGGGTTGGCTTAGGCACAGGGAGTTCATTCCATGTCTAAGCCCCAGCCAAACTGAGGGTTGTGGTAGTGGGACCGACAGCACGTAGAGGGGGACCGGGTCGATCCCCAGCTTGCGCATTCTGCCTCTTCGGTCGACTGAGCGCACGTACGCTCGTTTCGTGGGTAGGCTTAGGCATACAGAGTTCATTTCATGTCTAAGCGTATGAAGTTCACTCCAGTCTAAGAGTTTGAGCCACGATGCACATGTTGGGCTCGAGCATGTGCTGGTGCAGCATTTTTTTCGCCCGAGGTACCATCGTCGGTGCATCGTCAGAGAGCCTAATCAGCGGCATTGGGGGTTCCGACGATTGGGGGGACCAGGGGGTGTGCGCACATGATGTGCGATGGGTGCTGGTACTTGGCCCTTATATTGGCCCCCTATCCCTCATCAAACCTTGAGAACTCACACCCCTTTAAAGAGCATTTGAGATTTTATAGGTTTGCTGCCAGTAGCCATTAAAGTGTCTGAAATTGGGACACTTTTTTCAAATGGTCACAAAATCTTCTCCACTTCATGTTTTTAGCTGAATTGTTTTGTGCATGCCAACAAAATGCAAGGATCACCTCTACCAAATTTGGGGACAAAACTATATCTAAAAAAATTTTAAAAATCCCAAACCGCAGAAAGTTTCAAAAATTGTGAAAAATAGAAAACGGGTTGTCTTGCCACGAAACTTCACATGAAGGCTTAGGGGACCATTGTATGAATTTACAAGCCATAAAAATGGCATTGGCATGGTAGAAATATGAAGATGTGCTTGAACCCACCTACCACCCATTCGATCCCCAGCTTGCACATCCTGCCTCTTCGGTCGGCTGAGCGCCCGCACGCTCGTTTTGTGGGTTAACATAAGCATACAGAGTTTATCCCCAGTCTAAGCATACGAGTTCATTCCTAGTCTAAGATCGGACCGGACCGGACCGAGGGTTGCGGCAACAGGATCAATAGCACGCAAGGGCGATCGGGCTGATCCTCGACTTACACAATCTGCCTTTTCGACCGGCTGAGCACCCGCACACCCGTTTCATGGGTTGGCTTAGGCATAGGGAGTTCATTCCATGTCTAAGCCCCAGCCGAACTGAAGGTTGTGGTAGCGGGACCGACAGCACGCAGAGGGGGATGGGATCGATCCCTAGCTTGCACATTATGCCTCTTTGGCTGGCTTAGCACCCGTATGCTCGTTTCGTGGGTTGACTTAGGCATACGGAGTTCATTCCCAGTCTAAGATTGGATCGAACCAAGGGTTGCAGCAGTAGGATCGACAGCACGCTTGGGGGGATCGAGCCATCCCCGACTTGTGCATTCTACCTCTCCGGCCGGCTGAGCACCCGCATGCTCATTTCGTGGGTTGGCTTAGGCATACGGAGTTCATTCCATGCCTAAGCATATGGAGTTCATTCGCAGTCTAAGATCGAACCGGACCGAGGGTTGTGACAGCTGGATTGACAGCATGCCGGGGGGGACCGATCGGATCCCTGGCTTGCGCATTCTGCCTCTCGGCAGACTGAGCGCCCGCACGCTTGTTTCATGGGTTGACATAGGCATACGAAGTTCATCCCCAGTCTAAGCATACGGAGTTCATTCCTAGTCTAAGATCGGACTGGACCGAGGGTTGCCGCAGCAAGATCGACAGCACAGATTAGGGTCCGGGTCGATCCTCAGCTTGCGCATTCTGCCTCTCCGGCTGGCTGAGCACCCGCACGCCTGTTTCGTGGGTTGGCATAGGCATAAGGAGTTCATTCAATGTCTAAGCCCCAGTCGAACCGAGGGTTGTGGCAAAGGGACCGGTAGCACGTAGAGGGTTACCGAGCCGATCCTCGACTTGCTCATTATGCCTCTTCGGTTGGCTCAGCGCCCGCATGCTCGTTTCATGGGTTGACTTATGCATATGGAGTTCATTCCTAGTCTAAGATCAGACCGGACCGAGGGTTACGGTAGCAGGATTGACAGCACGCATGGAGGGATTGGGTCGATCCCCGACTTGTGCATTCTACCTCTCCGGCCGAATGAGCGCCCGCATGCTCATTTCATGGGTTGGCTTAGGCATACGGTGTTCATTCCATGTCTAAGCATACGGAGTTCATTCCCAACCTAAGATTTTGAGCCACGGTGCACATGCTAGGCTCGGGCATGTGCTGGTGCCGCATGTTTTTTGCTCGGGGCACCATCACCGGAGCATCACCGGAGCATCGCCGGAGAGCGTAACCGGTGGCATTAGGGGTTTCGATGATTGGAGGGGCCAGGGGGTGTGTGCACATGTTGTGCGATTGGTGCTGGTACTTGTGTCACGGGCTTCGATCATAGACTCAGAAATCGTGCGGTCTTAGGCTTGGAATCTCCTCTTTTATGCCTAAGTCAACCTAAAACACAAGCGTACGGGTGCTAGAACAACGGGAAGGGCTGATTACGCAAGTTAAAGAGAAACATGATAAGAAGGCAGAATTCTGGAAATGCTCTTGTATTCACTAAAATGAAAGTGTTTGATGGTGTACAAATGCAGGAGGTGCAGCCCTCTATTTATAGTTGACGCTCTAGCTTACACTTAATGGCAATATCCCTAGAATAAAGTCTAAAATCATGGATTATACAGATTACAATCAATCAGGATGCTAACTCCTGATTTTCAGGGTCAACCAAATCTGCCAGGATGCTGCTGTTGATCCTGCCTGCTTCCAGAAGCTTCCCTTGTGTGTCCAGCACCTTGGGCCCTTCTGGATGTGGTGCGGGCAGCTTGTATGCTAGGCCTTGGTCTCACGGGCTGGCCTGCAAGTTGGGCGGGTGTTTTGAACTCGTTTGCTAGGCTTTGCGTGTAGATACCTGCCAGCACGCCTGGTCTGTGGGCCTCAACCTCTGGCTCAACTGCTGGTGCGCCTGATGTGCCTAGCGTGCCCGCCCAAGGAGTGACATTTTCCCCCACCTGATTGCGCAATGCCCTCATTGCATCTTCTGCATGGTACTACCTGATCTGGTCCCCAAACTACCATAAGTCATCTGCTGGTTCCCAGCTCACCTCACTATCTGGAAGTCCCTTCCAGCACACCAAGTACTCTTGTCTTGGCTGATAGTTCTTCCGTCTCACCTCCCAGTCAGCTATGATGCTATGGACCTCCTTCTCATATGAGGCCCTTGCTCCTAATGGTGCCCGCTTTGACTCTGCCCATCCTGGATCTCCCTCATCCTCATGGAACGGCTTGAGCATGCTTACATGGAACATCAGTGTACCCTCAGCTTGGGTGGCATATCCAGCTTGTAGGCAACCTTGCCTACCCTCTTGACTACTCGAAAAGGTCCCTCATACCTCCAGACTAGGCCTTTGTGCAGCCCTCTATGGCACACAATGGGATGCAGCTTCACCAATACCAAGTCTCTAACCTGGAACTACACGTCCCACCTATTCTGGTCTGCCCACTTCTTTGACCTCATGCTTGCCTTGTGTAGACAAACTCTGGCCAAGTTAGTTTGCTCCTACCATGCCTTGGCAAACTTGTATGCTGCTAGATTCGACCCTGTATAACCTGCAACAATCGAACCAGGTGTTAGTGGTTGTTGCCCTATCACAACCTCAAATGGGCTCCGGTTCATTGCCTCGTTCCTTTGCAAGTTGTAGGAAAACTATGCAATATCTAGCAGCTTTGGCTAGTCCCTTTATGTGGCACTCACATAGTGCCTGAGGTAGACCTCCAATAGTCCATTCACTCGTTCTGTCTGCCCATCGATCTACAGATGCATGCTGGTGGAAAAGTTCAAGTCTGACCCCAACAGCTTGAACAACTCAGTCCAAAACCTATCCGTGAAATGCCCGTCCCGATCACTAACAATGGTCCTCAGAACTCCCCAGTACTTAACCATGTTCTTCAGGAACAATCGAGCTGCCTCCTCGGCTGGGTACTTCTTGGTTGCTGGAATGAAGATTCCATACTTGGAAAACCTGTCCACCACTACCATGATGCTTTCAAACCCTTCTGCTTTGGGTAGACTGACTATAAAGTCCAGAGAAACACTCTTCCATGGTCACTCTGGCACTGGCAATGGCTCCAAGAGACCACCTAGTTTCTTGAGCTCCACCTTGTCCTGTTGGCACACAAGACAAGTCTTCACATAGGCCTCCACATCGTCCCTCATGTGCGGCCAGTAGTATCGATCCTCGATCAACGCCAAGGTACAGCTCACTCCGGGGTGTCCAGCCCACCTTGAATCATGGCATTCTTGCAAAACTTCCTTGTGGAGCTTTTCGTGCTGTGGCACAAACAGTCTATTTCGTCTGGTGTACAGTAAGCCATCCTACAACCAAAACCGCCTAGTCTTACCTTGCTGGGTGTACTCCATCAAAGCCTTGGCTGTAGGATCATGCACAAGTCCCTTCTTGATGTGTGACACTGGTGACCCCTTTGGTTAGCTAATGGTAGCAAGGTTAGCCTTCCTGCTCAGGGGTGCTTGCCACTAGGTTCACCCGCCTCGGCTTGTACTCCATCTGGAAATCAAATTCTATAAGAAAATCTTGCCAGCTCACCTGCTTGAGGGACAGCTTCTTTTACGTCTGGAAGTAGCTAGTCGCCACATTGTCCATCCTAACCATGAACCTCGACCCCAACTAGTAATGGCGCCAAGTGCGCAAGCAGTGCACCACTGCAGTCATCTCTTTCTCTTGGACCGTGTACTTGCACTCAGTCTCGTTCAGCTTCCTACTCAAGAACGTGACTAGACGTCCCTTCTGCATCAACACGCCCCCTATGGCAAAGTCTGATGCATCCATATGCACCTTATACGGCTTGGCATTGTCTGGCAAGGCTAAGACTGGCTCCTCGATCACAACACGCTTCAGCCTGTCAAAGGCTTCCTAGCACCTTGCGCTCCACTCCCATGCTTTCTTTTCTTGAGCAAGTCAATCAATGGCGTGGCTATTGCTGAGTGACCTTTGATGAAGCGCCTGTAGTAGTTGACCAGCCCAAGGAATGATCTTAACTCAGTGACCTTCGCTGGTGGTTGCCACTCCAGGATGGCGTGTATCTTGCCTTCATCCATGCGTATCCTGCCACCTCCCACTATGTGGCCAAGGAATGGGATCTCTTGCTGGGCGAATGAGCACTTCTCCCTCTTGACAAACAGCTTGTGCGCCCGTAGCATCTCGAACACCTGTCTCAAGTGGTCTATATGCTCTCCCAAAGTCTGGCTTTAGATAACAATGTCATCCAAATAAACCACAACAAATCGATCAAGGAATGATTGAAGTACCTTGTTCATAAGGGTGCAGAATGTTGCTGGGGCATTCATGAGTTTGAAAGGCATCACAAGAACTCATACGAACCATACCGAGTGACACATGCTATCTTTGGCTCATCTCCCTCCGTGATCCTAACTTGATAGTAGCCTGACCTTAAATCCAACTTGGTGAACCACCTGGCACTCCCAAGTTGATCGAACAAGTCCGTAATGAGTGGGATGGGGTACTTGTTCTTGACGGTCAGCTTGTTCAAAGCCCGATAGTCTATGCATAGCCGTAACAACCCATCATGCTTGTGCTGAAATAAAATCGATACACCATAGGGTGGCGTCGATGGCCTGATAAAGCCAGCATCAACTAACTCTTTGAGCTACTTCCTCAACTCCTCCAACTTTGGTGGAGACATTCGATAAGGGGCTCTAGCTGGTGGCTTGGTCTTGGACACCAGCTCGATCTTGTGGTCCACCTCTCTCTTAGGTGGTAGCTTGCTAGGTAGCTTTGCGAGCATCACATCACTAAAGGTCTTCAGCACCTTTAGCACCTCCAAGGGTGACTCGATCTCCTTCTCCCTTGGCTCATCATATTTCAGGGCTACCAAGAAGGTGTCTTCTTGTCTGCTTATCGCCTTGGCAAATTGGATGGCTGACACCACTCGCGACCCAACTCCAGACCCTCTCCTCAATGGCACTAGGCATTGGCACCGTGCATCCAAGATGCAAACACAATTGACAAAAGGCACAAGAAGGGCGTTAATCTGAACAAGGAAATCCAACCCAATCACAAACTCATAGTCATCAAGGGGTATTACCTCAATGGTCTCCTTGCCTTTCCAATCTCTAAGCTGTAACTCCACTCCCCGTGCTACTCCAATGGCTGGAACTTCCTTGGAGTTCACCGTTTTGATGGTACCAGTCCCTTTCTACACCTTTAGTCTGAGCTTTCGGGCTCTATCACCTAAAATAAAAAGATGTGAGGCACCTGTGTCCACTAGTGCACTCACCTTCTGACCTGTAACCATCAGATCCGCAAACATCAAGCCCTTTGACTTGCGGTTCCCCTTACTCTGGTTGGACTGGACCGAGGGTTGTGACAGTCTAAGATTAGACAGGACCGAGGGTTGCAGTAGCAGGATTGGTAGCACGTAGAAGGGCAGGGCCGATCTCCGACTTGCGCATTCTGCCTCTCTGGCTGGCTGAGCGCCCGCACGCTCGTTTCGTAGGTTGGCTTAGGCATACGAAGTTCATTCCACCTCTAAGCATACGAAGTTTATTCCCAGTCTAAGATTTTGAGCCACGGTGCACATGTTGGGCTCGGGCATGTGCTGGTACCGCATTTTTTTTGCCCGGGGCACCATCACCGAAGCATCACCGGAGAGCCTAACCAACGGCATTGGGGGTTTCGATGATTGGGGGGCCAGGGGGTGTGTGCACATGATGTTGATGGGTGCTGGTACTTGGCCCTTATATTGGCCCCCTATCCCTCATCAAACCTCGAGAACTCACACCCCTTTAAAGAGCATTTGAGATTTTATAGGTTTGCTGCTAGTAGCTATTAAAGTGTCTGAAATGGGGACACTTTTTTCAAACGGTCACAAAATCTTCTCTAGTTCGAGTTTTTATCTGAATTGTTTTATGCATGCTGACAAAAATAAAAGGATCACCTCTACCAAATTTGGGGACAAAAGGTTTTCTAAAAAAATTTTAAAAAATCTTGAACCGTAAAAGTTTCAAAAATCGTGAAAAATAGAAAACGGGTTGTCTTGCCACGAAACTTCACATGAAGGCTTAGGGGACCATTGTATGAATTTACACACCATAAAAATGGAATTGGCATGGCAGAAATATGAAGATGTGCTTGAACCCACCTACCTCCCGTTCGATCCCTGGCTTGCTCATCCTGCCTCTCTGGTCGGTTGAGCGCCCGCATGCTCGTTTCGTGGGTTGACTTAGGCATATGGAGTTCATCCTTAGTCTAAGCATACGAAGTTAATTCCCAGTCTAAGATTGGATTGGATCGAGGATTGCGGTAGCAGGATCAGCAGCACGCAGGGGGGACCGGGCTGATCCTCGACTTGTGCATTCTGCCTCTTCGGCCGGCTAAGTGCTTGCACGTCCGTTTCGTGGGTTGGCTTAGGCATAGGGAGTTCATTCCATGTCTAAGCCTCAGCTGGACCGAGGGTTTTGGCAGCAGGACCGGTAGCACGCAGACGGGGATCGAGCTAATCCTCGATTTGCGCATTATGCCTCTCTGGCCGATTCAGCACCTATACGCTCATTTCGTGGGTTGACTTAGGCATATGAAGTTCATTCTCAGTCTAAGATTGGACCGGACCGAGGGTTTCCATAGCAAGATCAACAGCACACAGTGGGTGACCGGGCCATTCCCTGGCTTGTGCATTCTGCCTCTCCGACCGGCTGAGCACCCACACACTTGTTTCGTGTGTTGGCTTAGGCATACGGAGTTCATTCCATGTCTAAGCATACGAAGTTCATTCCCAGTCTAAAATCAGACTGAGGGTTGCGGCAGTAGGACCAACAGCGGGATCAGAAGCACGTAGGGGGGATCGGGCCGAGGGTTATGGTAGCAGGACCAGCAGTAGGATCGACAGCACGCAGGGGGACCGGGCCGATCCTGACTTGCACATTCTGCCTCTCCGACCAGCTTAGCACCCGCACACTCGTTTCGTGGGTTGGCTTAGGCATACGGAGTTCATTCCATGTCTAAGTCTCAACTAGACCGAAGGTTGTGGCAGTAGGACCGGCAGCGAGATCGATAGCACGTAGTGGGGGTCGAGCTGATCCCCGACTTACGCATTATGCCTCTCCAGTTGGCTGAGCGCCCGCATGCTCGTTTCATGGGTTGACTTAGGCATACGGAGTTCATCCCCAGTGTAAGCATACGGAGTTCATTCCCAGTCTAAGATCGGACCGGACCGAAGGTTGCGACAGCAGGATCGACAGCACGCATGGGGGATCGGGTCAATCCTCGGCTTGCGCATTCTGCCTTTCCAGCCGACTGAGCGCCCGTACGCTCATTTCATGGGTTGGCTTAGGCATACAGGGTTCATTCCATGTCTAAGCATACGGAGTTCATTCCTAGTCTAAGATTTTGAGCCACAGTGCACATGCTGGGCTTGGGCATGTGCTAGTGTCGCATTCCCAGTCTAAGATCGATCGGACCAAGGGTTACGGTAGTAGGATCGATAGCACGTAGGGGGGACCGGGCCGATCCCTGGTTTACGAATTCTACCTCTCCGACTGGCTGAGCACCCACATGCTCATTTCGTGGGTTCGCTTAGGCATACAAAGTTCATTCCATGTCTAAGCCCCAGCCAGACCGAGGGTTGTGGCAGCAGGATCGACAGTACGCAGAGGGGGATCAGGCTAATCCTCGACTTGTGCATTATGCCTCTCTGGCCGGCCTCTCCAACCGACTGAGCGCCCGTACATTCGTTTCGTGGGTTGACTTAGGCATGTGGAGTTCATCCCCAGTCTAAGCATACAGAGTTCATTCCCAGTCTAAGACAGGACCGGATCGAGGGTTGTGACAGCCAGACCGTCAGCACACAGAGGGGGATCGAGCTGATCCTCGGCTTGCGCATTATGCCTCTTTGATCGGCTCAGCACCCGCACGCTCGTTTCATGGGTTGACTTATGGATACGGAGTTCATTCCTAGTCTAAGATCAGATCAGATTGAGGGTTGCGGTAGTAGGATCGACAGCACCAAGGGGGATCGAGCCGATCCCTGGCTTGTGCATTCTGCCTCTTTGCCCGGTTGAGCGCCCGCACGCTCGTTTCGTAGGTTGGCTTAGGCATACGGAGTTCATTCCATGTCTAAGCCCCAGCCGGACCGAGGGTTGTGGTAGCAGGACCCGCAGCGGGATCGGTAGCACGTAGAGGGGGACCAGGTTAATCCTCGGCTTGCACATTATGCCTCTCCGACCGGCTCAGTGCTCGCACACTCGTTTCGTGTGTTGACTTAGGCATACGGAGTTCATTCCCAGTCTAAGATCAGACCGGACCGAGGGTTACGGTAGCAGGATCGATAGCACACAAGGGGGATCGGGTCGGTCCCTGGCTTGCGCATTATGCCTCTTCGGTCGGCTGAGCACCCACACGCCCGTTTCGTGGGTTCGCTTAGGCATACGGAGTTCATTCCCAGTCTAAGATCGGACCAGACCGAGGGTTGCGGTAGCAGGATCGACAACACGCAGGGAGGGATCGGGCTGCTTCCTAGCTTGCACATTATGCCTCTTCGATCGGCTGAGCGCCCGCACGCTCATTTCATGGATTGACTTAGGCATACGGAGTTCATCCCCAGTCTAAGCATATGGAGTTTGCCTGGGGCACCATCGCCGGAGCATCATCGGAGAGCCTAACCGGCGGCATTGGGGGTTCTGACGATTGGGGGGGCCAGGGGGTGTGTGCACATTATGTGCGATGGGTGCTGGTACTTGGCTCTTATATTGGCCCCTATCCCTCATCAAACCTTGAGAACTCACACCCCCTTAAAGAGCATTTGAGATTTAATAGGTTTGCTGCCTGTAGCCATTAAAGTGTCTGAAATGGAGACACTTTTTTCAAACGATTACAAAATATTCTCCACTTCGAGTTTTTAGCTGAATTTTTTTGTGCATGCCAAAAAAAATACAAGGGTCACCTCTACCAAATTTGCGGACAAAAATCTTTCTAAAAAATTTTAAAAAATCCCGAACCGCAAAAAGTTTCAAAAATCATAGAAAATAGAAAATGGGTTTTCTTGCCACGAAACTTCACATGAAGGCTTAGGGGACCATTGTATGAATTTGCAAGCCACAAAAATGGCATTGGCATGGCAGAAATATGAAGATGTGCTTGAACCCACCTATCACCCGTTCGATCCCCGGCTTGCGCATCCTGCCTCTCTGGTCGGCTGAGCGCCCGCACGCTCGTTTCGTGGGTTGACTTAGGCATACGGAGTTCATCCCTAGTTTAAGCATACGGAGTTCATTCCCAGCCTAAGATCAGACCGGACCAAGGGTTGTGACAGCAAGATCGGCACCACGTAGGGGGGATCGGGTCGATCCCCGGGTGGCGCATTTTGCCTCTTCGGTCGGCTGAGCGACCGCACGCCCGTTTCGTGGGTTGGCTTAGGCATAGGGAGTTCATTCCATGTCTAAGCCCCAGCCAGACCGAGGGTTGTGGCAGTGGGACCGATAGCACACAGAAGGGGATCGGGTCCATCCCTGGCTTGCGCATTCTGCCACTCCGACCGGCTGAGTGCCTGCACGCTCGTTTCATGGGTTGGCTTAGGCATACGGAGTTCATTTCGTGTGTAAGCATATGGAGTTCATTCCAGTGTAAGAGTTTGAGCCGTGATGCACATGTTGGGCTTGGGCATGTGCTGGTGCCGTATTTTTTTCACCCGAGGCACCATCACCGGAGCATCGTCGGAGTATCGTCGGAGAGCCTAATCGACGGCATTGGAGGTTTTGGCGATGGGGGGGCCGGGGGGTGCGTGCACATGATGTGCGATGGGTGCTGGTACTTGGCCCTTATATTGGCCCCCTATCCCCCATCAAACCTTGAGAACTCACACCCCCTTAAAGAGCATTTGAGATTTTATAGGTTTGCTGCCAGTAGCCATTAAAGTGTCTGAAATGGGGACACTTTTTTCAAACAGTCACAAAATCTTCTCCACTTTGAATTTTTAGCTGAATTTTTTTGTGCATGCCAATAAAAATACAAGGATAACTTCTACCAAATTTGGGGACAAAAATCTTTCTAAAAAAATTTAAAAAAATCCCGAACCCCAAAAAGTTTTGAAAATCTTAAAAAATAGAAAGCGGGTCGTCTTGCCACGAAACTTCACATGAAGGCTTAGGGGACCGTTATATGAATTTACAAGCCATAAAAATGGCATTGGCATGGCAGAAATATGAAGATGTGCTTGAACCCACCTACCACCCGTTCGTTCCCCGGCTTGCGCATCCTGCCTCTCCGGTCGGCTGAGTGCCTGCACGCTCGTTTCATGGGTTGACTTAGGCATACGGAGTTCATTACCAGTCTAAGATCAGATCGGACCAAGGGTTGCAGTAGCAAGATCAACAGTACGTGGGGGGGATCGGGCCGGTCCCCGGCTTGTGCATTTTGCCTCTTCGACCGGCTGAGCACCCGTACGCTCCTTTCGTGGGTTGGCTTAGGCATACGGAGTTCATTCCATGTCTAAGCATACGAAGTTCATTCCTAGTCTAAGATCAGACCAGATCGAGGGTTGCGGTAGTAGGACTAGCTGTAGAATCGACAGCACGCAGAGGGGACGGGGCCAATCCCCGGCTTGCGCATTCTGCCTCTCCGGTCGGCTGAGCGCCCGTACACTGGTTTCGTGGGTTGGCTTAGGCATACGGAGTTCATTCAATGTCTAAGCCCCAGTTGGATCGAGGGTTGTGGTAGCAAGACCGGCAACGGGATCGGCAACACGCAGAGAGGGACCGGGCTGATCCCCGACTTGCACATTACGCCTCTCCGGCCGGCTGAGCACCCGCATGCTCACTTCATGGGTTGACTCAGGCATATGAAGTTCATCCCCAATCTAAGCATACGGAGTTCATTCCCTGTCTAAGATCAGACCGGACCGAGGGTTGAGGCAGTAGGATCGATAGCACGCAGGGTGGACCAGGTCGATCCCCAGCTTGCGCATTCTGCCTCTTCGACTGGTTGAGCACCCGCACACCCATTTCATGGGTTGGCTTAGGTGTAAAGAGTTCATTCCATGTTTAAGACCCAGTCGGATCGAAGGTTGTGGCAGCGGGACCGGCAGCATGCAGATGGGGACCGGGTCGATCCCCAGCTTGCGCATTATGCCTCTTCGACTGGTTCAGCACCCGTACACTCGTTTCATGGGTGGACTTAAGCATACGGAGTTCATTCCCAGTCTAAGATCAGACCGAACTGATGCTTACGCTAGCAAGGATCGACAGCATGTAGGGGGGGACCGGACCAATCCTCGGCTTGCGCATTCTGCCTCTATGGCCGGTTGAGCGCCCGCACGTTCGTTTCGTGGGTTCGGGCATGTCCTGGTACCTTATTTTTTTTGCCCGGGGCACCATCGCCGAAGCATTGTCGGAGAGCCTAACCGACGGCATTACTGTTTTCGATGATTAGGGGGGCCGGGGGGTGTGCGCACATGATGTGCGATGGGTGCTGGTCTTGGCCCTTATATTCGCCCCCTATCCCTCATCAAACCTCGAGAACTCACCCCCTTTAAAGAGCATTTGAGATTTTATAGGTTTGCTGCCAGTAGCCATTAAAATGTCTAAAATGGGGACACTTTTTTCAAATGGTCAAAAAATCTTCTCCACTTCGATTTTTTAGCTGAATTTTTTTGTGCATGCCAACAAAAATACAAGGATCACCTCTACCAAATTTGGGGACAAAAATCTTTCTAAAAAAAGTTTAAAAAATCTCGAAAGGCAAAAGTTTGAAAAATCGTGAAAAATAGAAAACGGGTCGTCTTGCCATGAAACTTCACATGAAGGCTTAGGGGACCATTGTATGTATTTACAAGCCATAAAAATGGCATTGTCATGGCAGAAAATATGAAGATGTGCTTGAATCCACCTACCTCTCGTTCGATCCCCGGCTTGCGCATCCTGCCTTTTTGGTCGACTGAACGCCCGCACGCTCGTTTAGTGGGTTGACTTAGGCATACGAAGTTCATCCCCAGTCTAAGCATACAGAGTTCATTCCTTGTCTAAGATCGGACTGGACTGAGGGTGGCCGCAGCAGGATCGACAGCACGCAGGGGGGATCGGGCCGATCCCCGACTTGTAAATTCTACCTCTCTGGTCGGCTGAGCACCCGCATGCCCGTTTCGTGGGTTGGCTTAGGCATAGGGAGTTCATTCCATGTCTAAGCCCTAGCTAGACCGTTGGTTGTGGCAGCGGGACCGACAGCATGCAGAGGTGGACCGGGTCGATCCTTGGCTTGCGTATTATGCCTCTCCGGCCAACTCAGTGCCCGCACGCTCATTTCATGGGTTGACTTAGGCATACGGAGTTCATTCCCAGTCTAAGATCGGACCAAACTGAGGGTTGCGGCAGCAAGATCGATAGCATGTAGGTGGGGACCGCGTCGATCCCTAGCTTGTGCATTCTACCTCTTCGGCCAGCTGAGCACCCGCACGCAGGCTCGTTTCATGGGTTGGCTTAGGCATATGGAGTTCATTCCATGTCTAAGCATACGGAGTTCGTTCCCAGTCTAAGATTAGACCGGACCGAGGGTTGCGACAGCAGGTCTAGCAGTAGAATCGGTAGCACATAGGGGGGACAGGGCTCCGGCTTGTGTATTCTGCCCCTCCGATCGGCTGAGTGCCTGTACGCTCATTTCATGGTTTGGCTTAGGCATACGGAGTTCATTCCATGTCTAAGCCCCAGCCGGATCGAGGGTTGTGGCAGCAGGACCGGTAGCGGGATCGATAGCACGTAGAGGGGGACCGGGCTGATCCCTGACTTGCGCATTATGCCTTTTTGGCCAGCCTCTTCGGCCGGCTAAGTGCTCGCGCGCTCATTTCGAGGGTTGACTTAGGCATACAGAGTTCATCCCTAGTCTAAGCATACGGAGTTCATTCCCAGTGTAGGATCAGACCGGACCGAGGGTTGTGGCAACAGGATCGGCTTGCGCATTCTGCCTCTCCTGCTGGCTGAGCACCCGCATGCCTGTTTCATGGGTTGGCTTAGGCATAGGGAGTTCATTCCATGTCTCAGCCCTAGCCAGACCGAGGGCTGTGGTAGCTGGACCAGCAGCACGCAGAGGGGGACCGGGCTGATCCCCGACTTGCACATTATGCCTCTTCGGCCGGTTCAGCACCCGCACGCTCATTTTATGGGTTGATTTATGCATACGGAGTTCATTCCCAGTCTAAGATTAAACCGGACCGAGGGTTACGGCAGCAAGACCGATAGCACGCAGGGGGGATCAGGCCGGTCCCCAGCTTGCGCATTCTGCCTCTCCGGTCGGCTGAGTGCCCGCAAGCCCATTTTATGGGTTGGCTTAGGCATAGGGAGTTCATTCCATGTCTAAGCCCCAGTCGAATCGAGGGTTGTGGCAGCGGGATCGGCAGCACGTAGAAGGGGACCGGGCTGATCCCCAGCTTATGCATTCTACCTCTCCGACCGGCTAAGCGCCCGCACGCTCGTTTCGTGGGTTGACTTCGGCATACGAAGTTCATCCCCAGTCTAAGCATATGGAGTTCATTCCCAGTCTAAGATCGGATCAGACTGAGGGTTACGGCAGTAGGATCGACAGCACGCAGGGGGGACCTGGCCGATCCCCGACTTGCACATTCTGCCTCTCCGGCCGGTTGAGCACCCGCGCACCCGTTTCGTGGGTTGGCTTAGGCCTAGGGAGTTCATTCCATGTCTAAGCCCCAGCCAGACCGAGGGCTGTGGCAGCAAGATCGGCAGCACGGAGAGTGGGACCGGATCGATCCCCAGCCTGCACATTATGCCTCTTCGGTCGGCTCAACACCCGCACGCTCATTTCGTGGGTTGACTTATGCATACGGAGTTCATTCTCAGTCTAAGATCGGACCGGACGGAGGGTTGCGACAGCAGGATGGACAGCACACACGGAGGGACCGGGCCGATCCCCGGCTTGCACATTTTGCCTCTCCGGTCGGCTGAACGCCCGTACACTGGTTTCGTAGGTTGGCTTAGGCATACAGAGTTCATTCCATGTCTAAGGATGCGGGTTCATTCCCAGTCTAAGATTTTGAGCCACAGTGCACATGCTGGGCTCGGGCATGTGCTGGTGCCGCATTTTTTTCGCCCGAGGCACCGTCGTCGAAGCATAGTCGGAGAGCCTAATCGATGACATTGGGGGGCCGGGGGGTGTGCGCACATGATGTGCAATGGGTGCTAGTACTTGGCCCTTATGTTGGGCCCCTATCCCTCATCAAACCTCGAGAACTCACACCCCTTTAAAGAGCATTTGAGATTTTATAGGTTTGCTCCCAGTAGCCATTAAAATGTCTGAAATGGGGACACTTTTTTCAAACGGTCACAAAATCTTCTCCTCTTCGAGTTTTTAGCTGAATTTTTTTATGCATGCCAACAAAAGTACAAGGATCACCTCTAAAAATTTGGGGACAAAACTCTTTCTAAAAAAATTTTAAAAAATCCCGAACCGTAAAAAGTTTCAAAAATCATGAAAAATAGAAAACGGGTCGTCTTGCCACGAAACTTCACTTGAAGGCTTAGGGGACCATTGTATGAATTTACAAGCCATAAAAATGGCATTGGCATGGCAGAAATATGAAGATGTGCTTGAACCCACCTACCACCCGTTCGATCCCCGACTTGCGCATCCTACCTCTCTGGCCGACTGAGCGCTCGAACGCTCATTTCGTGGGTTGACTTAGGCATACGAAGTTCATCCCCAGTCTAAGCATATGGAGTTCATTCTCAGTTTAAGATCAGACCGGACCGAGGGCTGCAGAAACAGGATCGGTAGCATGCAGGATGGATCGGGTCGATCCTCGACTTACGCATTCTACCTCTCCAGCCGACTGAGTGCCCGTATGCCTGTTTCGTGGGTTGGCTTAGGCATAGGTAGTTCATTCCATGTGTAAGCCCCAACCAAACCAAGGGTTGTGGCAGCGGGACTGGCAGCATGCAGAGGGGGACCGGGCCGATCCCTGGCTTACGCATTATGCCTTTTCGATCGGCTCAGCACCCGCACGCTCGTTTCTTGGGTTGACTTAGGCATACGGAGTTCATTCCCAGTCTAAGATCGAACCAGACTGAGGGTTACAGTAGCAGGATCGACAGCACGTAGAGGGGATCGGGTCGATCCTCGGCTTGTGCATTCTGCCTCTCCGACCGACTGAGTGCCCGCACGCTCATTTCGTGGGTTGGCTTAGACATACAGAGTTCATTCCATGTCTAAGCATACGGAGTTCACTCCCAGTCTAAGATCGAACCGGACCAAGGGTTGTGGCAGCAGGACCAGCAATAGGATCGACAGCACGCAGGGGGTACCAGGTTAATCCTCGGCTTGCGAATTCTGCCTCTCTGTCTGGCTAAGCGCCCGCACACTCGTTTCGTGGGTTGGCTTAGGCATACAGAGTTCATTCCATGTCTAAGCCCCAGTCGGACAGAGGGTTGTGGCAGCAGGACCAGCAGCGGGATAGGCGGTACGTAGAGGGGGATCAGGCTGATCCCCAGCTTGTGCATTATGCCTCTTCGGTCGGCCTCTCCGGTCAATTGAGTGCCCGTATGCTCGTTTCATGGGTTGACTTAGGCATACGGAGTTCATCCCCAGTCTAAGCATATGGAGTTCATTCCCAGTCTAAGATCGGATCAGATCGAAGGTTGTGGCAGTAGGATCGACAAGACGCGGGGGGGACCGGGTCGATCCCTGGCTTGTGCATTCTGCCTCTCCGATCGACTGAACGCCCACACGCCCTTTTCATGGGTTCGCTTCATAGGGAGTTCATTCCATGTCTAAGCCCCAGCCAGACTGAGGGTTGTGGCAGCAGGACCGGCAGCACGCAGAGAGGGACCGGGCCGATCCCCGGCTTGCGCATTATACCTCTTCGACTGGCTCAACGCCCGCACACTTGTTTCATTGGTTGACTTATGCATACGGAGTTCATTCCTAGTCTAAGATCGGACCAGACCAAGGGTTGCGGTAGTAGGATCGACAGCACGCAGGGAGGGATTGGGTCGATCCCCAACTTGCGCATTCTGCCTCTCTGGCCGACTGAGCGCCCGCACTCTCGTTTCGTGGGTTGGCTTAGGCATACGGAGTTCATTCCATGTCTAAGCATACGGAGTTCATTCCCAGTCTAAGATTTTGAGCCATGGTGCACATCTGGGCTCGAGCATGTGCTGCTGCCACATTTTTTTTGCCTGGGGCACCATCATCAGAGCATCGCCGGAGCATCGTCGAAGAGCCTAACTGACGGCATTGGGGGTTCCGACGATTGGGGGAGCCGAGGGGTGTGCACACATGATGTGCAATGGGTGCTGGTACTTGTGTCACGGGCTCCGACCTTAGACTCAGAAATCGTGCAGCCTTAGGCTTGGAATCTCCTCTTTTATGCCTAGGTCAGCCTAAAACACAAGCGTACGGGCACTACAACAATGGGAAGGGCTGATTATGCAAGTTAAAGAGAAACAGGATAAGAAGGCAGAATTCTGGAAATGCTCTTGTATTCACTGAAATGAAAGTGTTTGATGGTGTACAAATGAGGGAAGAGCAGCCCTCTATTTATAGTTGAGGCTTTATCTTACACTTAATCGCAATATCCCTAGAATAAAGGCTAAAATCTTGGGATTATACAGATTGCAATCAATCGGGATGCTAACTCCTGATTTTTAGGGTCAACCAAATCTACTAGGATGCTGCTGCTAATCCTGCCTGCTTTCAAAAGCTTCCCTTGCTTGTCCAGCACCTTGGGCCCTTCTGGATGTGGTGCAGGTAGCTTATATGCCAGGCCTTGGTCTCACGGGTTAGCTTGCAAGTTGGGCGGGCGTTCTAAACTCGTTTGCTATGCTTTATGCACAGATACTCGCCAGCACGCCTGGTCTGCGGGCCTTAACCTCTGGTTCACCTGCTGGTGCACCTGATGTGCCTGACGCACCCGTCCAGGGTGTGACATTCTCCCTCACCTGATTGCGCAATGGCCTCATTGTGTCTTCTGCATGGTACTGCCTGATCTGGTCCCTGAACTGCCATAAGTCATCTACTGATTCCCAGCTCACCTCGCTGTCTAGAAGTCCCTTCCAACGCACCAAGTACCCTTATCTTGGCTGATAGTTCTTCAGTCTCACCTCTTGGTCAGCTATGATGTTGTAGACCTCCTTCTCATATGAGACCCTTGCTCTCAATGGCGTACGCTTTGACTTTGCCCATCCTAGATCTCCCTCATCTTTATGGAATGGCTTGAGCATGCTCACATGGAACACCGGGTGTACCCTCAGCTTGGGTGGCATATCCAGCTTGTAGGCAACCTTGCCTACCCTCTTGACTACTCAGAAAGGTCCCTCATACCTCCAGACTAAGCCTTTGTGTAGCCCCCTATGGCGCACAATGGGATGCAGCTTCACCAAACCAAGTCTCCAACCTGGAACTGCACGTCCCGCCTATTCTGGTCTGCCCACTTTTTCGACCTCTTGGCTGCCTTGTTTAGACAAATTCTGGCCAAGTCAATTTGCTCTTGCCATGCCTTGGCAAACTTGTATGCTACTGGATTCAGTCTTGTATAACCTACAGCAATCGAACCGGGTGTTAGTGGTTGTTGCCCTGTCATAACCTCAAATGGGCTCTGGTTCGTTGCCTCGCTCCTTTGCAAGTTGTAGGAAAACTACGCAATATCAAGTAGCTTTGGCCAGTCCCTTTGTGTGGCATTCACATAGTGCCTCAGGTATACCTCCAATAGTCCATTCACTCGTTCTGTCTGCCCATCAGTCTGCGGATGCATGCTGGTGGAAAAGTTCAAGTCTGACCCCAACAGCTTGAACAACTCAATCCAGAACCTGCCCGTGAAATGCTAGTCCCGATCACTAACAATGGTCCTCGGCACTCTTCAGTACTTAACCATGTTTTTCAGGAACAATCGAGCTGCCTCCTCGGTTGGGCACTCCTCGGTTGCTAGAATGAAGATTCCATACTTGGAAAACCTATCCACCACTACCATGATGCTTCCAAACCCTTCTGCTTTAGGTAGACCGACTATAAAGTCCAGAGAAACACTCTCCCATGGTCGCTCTGGCATTGCCAATTGCTCCAAGAGACTGCTTGGTTTCTTGAACTCCACTTTGTCCTGTTGGCACACAAGACAAGTCTTCACATAGGCTTCCACATCATCCCTCATGTGTGGCCAGTAATATCGGTCCTCGATCAGTGCCAAGGTACGACTCACTCTGGGGTGTCCAGCCCACCTTGAATCATGACATTCTTGTAAAACTTCCTTGCGGAGCTTCCCGTGCTATGGCACAAACAGTCTACTGCCCCTGGTGTACAGTAAGCCATCCTGCTACCAAAACCACCTAGTCTTACCTTGCTGGGCGTACTCCATCAAAGCCTTTGCTGTAGGATCATGCGCAAGTCCCTTCTTGATACACGGCACCAATAACCCCTCTGGTTGACTAATGGCAGCAAGGTTAGCCTTTTTGCTTAGGGCGTCTACCAATAGGTTCACCCGTCCCGGCTTGTACTCCATCTGAAAAACAAATTCTGCAAGAAAATCTTACCATCTCTCCAGCTTGGGGGATAGCTTCTTCTACGTCTGGAAGTAGCTGGTCACCACATTGTCCGTCCTTACCATGAACCTCGACCCCAATAGGTAATGGTGCCAAGTGTGCAAGCAGTGCACCACTGTAATCATCTCCTTCTCTTGGACCGTGTACTTGTGCTCAATCTCGTTCAGCTTCCTGCTTTTGAACACGACTGGACGTCCCTCCTGCATCAACACGCCCCCACGGCAAAGTCTAATGCATCCATATGCACCTCATACGACTTGGCATGGTCTGGCAAGGCCAAGACTGGCTCTTCAGTCACAGCCTGCTTCAACCTATCAAAGGCTTCCTGGCACCCTGCGCTCCACTCCCATGCTTTCCCTTTCTTGAGCAAGTCAGTCAATGGCGTGGCTATTGCTGAGTGACCTTTGATGAAGCGCCTGTAGTAGTTGACCAGCCCAAGCAACAATCTCAACTTAGTGACCTTGGCTGGCGGTTGGCACTCCAAGATGGCGTGTATCTTACCTTCATCCATGCGTATCCTGCCACTTCCCACTATGTGGCCAAGGAATGAGATCTCCTGTTGGGCGAATGAGCACTTCTCCCTCTTGACAAACAGCTTGTGCACCCACAACACCTCAAACACCTGTCTCAAGTGGTCTACATGCTCTCCCAAAGTCTGGCTGTAGATTACAATGTCATCCAAATAAACCACAACAAACCATTCAAGGAATGACTGAAGTACCTTATTCATAAGGGTGCAGAATGTTATTGGGGCGTTCGTGAGTTCGAAAGGCATCACCAAGAACTCATACGAACCATATCGAGTGACACATGCTATCTTTGGCTCATCTCCCTCCGCGATCTTGACTCGATAGTAGCCTAACCTCAAATCTAGCTTGGTGAACCACCTTGTGCTCCCAAGTTGATCGACCAAGTCTGCAATGAGTGGGATGGGGTACTTGTTCTTGATGGTAAGCTTGTTCAAAGCCCGGTAGTCTATGCACAGTCATGACTACCCATCATGCTTGTGCTGAAATAGAACCGATGCACCATAGGGTGCCTTCGATGGCCTGATGAAGCCAGCATCAACTAACTTTTTGAGCTACTTCCTCAACTCCTCCAACTCTGGTGGAGACATTCGGTAAGGGGCTCTAGCTGGTGGCTTGGCCTCGGACACCAGCTCGATCTTGTGGTCCACCTCCCTCTTAGGTGGTAGCTTGCTAGGTAGCTTTATGAGCATCACATCACTAAAGGTCTTTAGCACTTTTAGCACTTCCAAGGGTGACTCGGTCTCTTTCTCCCTTGGCTCATCATATTTCAGGGCTACCAAGAAAGTGTCTTCTTGTCTGCTTACTGCCTTGACAAATTGGATGGCTGACACCACCCACGACCCAACTCCAGACCCTCTCCTCAATGGCACTAGGCATTGGCACCGTGCATCCAAGATGCAAACACAATCGGTAAAAGGCACAAGAGGGGCGTTAATCCGAATAAGGAAATCCAACCTAATCACAAACTCATAGTCGTCAAGGGGTATTACCTCAATGGTCTCCTTGCCTTTCCAGTCTCCAAGCTGTAACTCCACTCCGTGCGTTACTCCAATGGCTGGAACTTCCTTGGAGTTCACCGTTTTAATGGTACCAATCCCTTTTTGCACCTTGAGTCCGAGCTTCCGGGCCTTATCACCTGAAATAAAAAGATGTGAGGCACCTGTGTCCACCAGTGCACTCACCTTCTGACCTGCAACCATTAGATCCATAAACATCAAGCCATTTGGCTTACGGCTCCCCTTACTCTGGACAGCATTGAGCACCAATGACCCAAGCTTTGTTGCCCCTGACTCTGGCTCCTCGTTAGACTCCTTGTCTACAGCAGCCAACTTGCCTTTCTATGGGTAATTGCCCGCTATGTGCCTCCCTCCACATAGGTAGCATGCTAGTGGCCCTCAGTCTCCTATTGCTTTCCACTTGCCTGCTGGTGGCTTCCTCTCGCCATCCTTGGTTGAACGATCTCGGTCTCCATCCTTGGACTCCCAGTCACGATCCTTCCCCTTGGACTGCTTCTTTCAGACCCTATCATCCCTGCCCTTACCCTTGGGCTTGGTAGACTCAAACTTGTTCAGAGGCTTGAACTCTATCAAGGCCTCGGTAGTAGTCATGGCTTTAGCCAAGTCATGAACTCCTCTCCTTTCTAGCTCATGCTTCACCCATGGCTTTAGCCCATCCAAGAAAGCAAATAAGGCATCTTTCTCACCTAGATCCGAGATCTGTAGCATCAGTTTAGAGAATTTCTGGACATACTCCCTTATGTCCCCTTGCTGGCTCAACCTGTGTAACTTTGCTCGTGCCTCATCATCGACATACTCCGGGTAAAATTGTTCTCTGAACTCTTTTTGAAACTCTGCCCAGGTTCCAATCTTGGCGCTCCCACGCCTGACATCATCACACTTGCACCTTTACCACAGTAAGGCTACATTAGTGAGATACATAGCAGCATGCTTACCTTTATCACCTCGTCTTGCATGCCCATGGCCTAGAAGTACTGCTCCATACCCTAAAGGTAGTTATCTACTTTCTTGGCTGCCCTAGTCCCCTTGAACTCCTTAGGCTTGGGGACATCCAATCTGGACTTGGACACTCCAGCAAACATGCCATTCTTAATGGCAGTCTTGCAAGCAACGAGCTCACTGGTAAGCTCCTCCATCCGCTGGCGCATGGCCTCCATGCCATCACCCAAGGTCAGCACTTCAGCCTCCAAGGTCTGATTCTTTTAGGTGAACATGTCCAAGCCTTTGTTGAAAGCAGCTTGCAACTCACTTTGGATCTCCTCCCCCAAGGAGTCTAGCGATGCAATGTGAGTCTCTACCCCCTCAAGCTTCTCCCCTATGTCACCCATGGTCACCTCCACCTTGGCCAGCCTATCGTCCATGGTAGACCAGATATCTCTAGAACTGGCTTTCCTCCCTCTTCCATGCCCATGCTCCTGGGCCTCTGCTGTTGGTTAGCAAAGTCACTTTGGGATGCCATCTCCTTTAACTTGCACTACACAAACACGTAGAATCAAACTTCCTCTAATACCAACTGTCATGGGCTCCGACCTTAGACTCAGAAACCGTGCGACTTAGGCTTGGAATCTCCTCCTTTATGCCTAAGTCAACCTAAAACATAAGCATACGGGCACTAGAACAACAGAAAGGGCTGATTACGCAAGTTAAAGAGAAACAGGATAAGAAGGCAGAATTCTAGAAATGCTCTTGTATTCACTGAAACAGAAGTGTTTGATGGTGTACAAATGAGGGAGGAGCAGCCCTCTATTTATAGTTAAGGCTCTAGCTTACACTTAATGGCAATATCCCTAGAATAAAGGCTAAAATCATGGGATTATACAGATTACATTCAATCAGGATGCTAACTCCTGATTTTCAGCGTCAACCAAATCTGCCAGGATGCTGTTGCTGATCCTGCCTGCTTCCAGAAGCTTCCCTTGCGTGTCCAGCACCTTGGGCCCTTCTGGATGTGGTGCAGGCAGCTTGTATGCCAGGCCTTGGTCTCACGGGCTGGCCTGCAAGTTGGGCGGGCGTTCTGAACTTATTTGCTAGGCTTTGCGTGTAGATACCCGCCAGCACGCCTAGTCTATGGGCCTCAACCTCTGGCTCGTCTGCTGGTGCGTCTGATGTGCCTGGTGCACCCGCCCAGGGTGTGACACTCGGCCCTTATATTGGCCCTCTATCCCTCATCAAACCTCGAGAACTCACACCCCCTTAAAGAGCATTTGAGATTTTATAGCTTTGCAGCCAGTAACCATTAAAGTGTCTGAAATGGGGACACTTTTTTCAAACGGTCGCAAAATCTTCTCCACTTCGAGTTTTTAGCTGAATTTTTTTGTGCATGCCAAAAAAAATACAAGGATCACCTCTACCAAATTTGGGGACAAAACACTATCTAAAAAAGTTTTAAACAATCCCGAACCATAAAATGTTTCGAAAATCATGAAAAATAGAAAACTGGTTGTCTTGCCATGAAACTTCACAAGAAGGCTTAGGGGACCATTGTATGAATTTACAAACCATAAAAATGGCATTGGCATGGTAGAAATATGAAGATGTGCTTGAACCCACCTACCACCCGTTCAATATTCGGCTTGCGCATCCTGCCTCTCCGATCGACTGAGCGCTCGCACGCTCGTTTCATGGGTTGAATTAGGCATACGAAGTTCATCCCCAGTCTAAGCATATGGAGTTCATTCCCAATCTAAGATCAGACCGGACTGAGGTTTGCAGCAACAAGATCGATAGTACGCAGGAGGGACTAGGCCAATCCTCGGCTTGTGCATTCTGCCTCTCCGATCGACTGAGCGCCCGCACGCCCATTTCGTGGGTTGGCTTAGGCATAGGGAGTTCATTCTATGTCTAAGCCCTAGCCGGACCGAGGGTTGTGGCAGTGGGATCGACAGCATGCAGAGGGGGACCGGGCCGATCCCCGGCTTGCACATTATGCCTCTTCGGTCGGCTCAGTGCCCGCACGCTCGTTTCATGGGTTGACTTAAGCATACGGAGTTCATTCCCAGTCTAAGATCGGACCAGACTGAGGGTTGCAGTCGTAGGATCGACAGCACGCATGGGTGATCGGGCCGATCCCCGGCTAGCGCATTCTGCCTCTAAGGCCGGCTGAGTGCCTGCACGTTCATTTCACGGGTTGGCTTAGGCATACGGAGTTCATTCCATGTCTAAGCATACGAAGTTCATTCCAAGTCTAAGATCGGACCAGACCAAGGGTTACGGCTACAGGACCAGTAGTAGGATCGACAGCATGCAGGGGGGATCAGGACGATCCTCGACTTGCGCATTCTATCTCTCTGGCCAGTTGACCGCCCTCACGCTCGTTTCGTGGGTTGCTTAGGCATACGGAGTTCATTGCATGTCTAAACCCCAGCTGGACCGAGGGTTGTGCCAGGAAGACTGGCAGCGGGATTGACATCACGCAGAGGGGGATCGGGCTGATCCCCAGCTTACGCATTATGCCTCTCCGACCGACCTCTCCAGCACCCGCACGCTCGTTTCGTGGGTTGACTAAGGCATACGAAGTGCATCCCCAATCTAAGCATACGAAGTTCATTCCCAGTCTATGATTTTGAGCCACGGTGCATGTGCTGGTGCCACATTTTTTTCACCCCGGGCACCATTGTCGGAGCATCACCGGAGAGCCTAACCAGTGGCATTGGGGGTTCCGACGATTTGAGGGGCCGAGGGGTGTGCACACATGATGTACGATGGGTGCTGGTACTTGTGTCACGGGCTCCGACCTTAGACTCAGAAATCTTGCAGCCTTAGGCTTGGAATCTCCTCCTTTATGCCTAAGTCAGCCTAAAACACAAGCGTACGGGCACTAGAACAATGGGAAGGGTTGATTACGCAAGTTAAAGAGAAACAGGATAAGAAGGTAGAATTTTAGAAATGCTCTTGTATTCACTGAAACGGAAGTGTTTGATGGTGTAAAAATGAGGGAGGAGTAGCCCTATATTTATAGTTGAGGCTCTAGCTTACACTTAATGGCAATATCCCTAGAATAAAGGCTAAAATCTTGGGATAATACAGATTACAATCAATCAGGATGCTAACTCCTAATTTTCAGGGTCAACCAAATCTACCAGGATGCTGCTACTAATCCTGCCTGCTTCCAGAAGCTTCCCTTGCGTGTCTAGCACCTTGGGCCCTTTTGGATGTGGTGCGGGTAGCTTGTATGCCAGGCCTTGGTCTCACGGACTAGCTTACAAGTTGGGCGGGCGTTCTGAACTCGTTTGCTAGGCTTTGCGTGCAGATACCTGCCAGCACGCCTGGTCTGTGGGCCTTAACCTCTGGCTCGCCTGCTGGTGCACCTGATGTGCCTGGCGTGCCGCCCAGGGCATGACATTCTCCCCCACCTGATTGTGCAATGCCCTTGTTGCGTCTTCTGCATGGTACTGCGTATTCTGGTCCCCGAACTGCCATAAGTCATCTACTGGTTCCTAGCTCGCCTCACTGTCTGAAAGTCCCTTCCAGCGCACCAAGTACTCTTGTCTTGGCTGATAGTTCTTCCATCTCACCTCTCGATCAGCTATGATGCTGTAGACCTCCTTCTCATATGAGGCCTTTGCTCCTAATGGTGCACGGTTTGACTCTACCCGTCCTGGATCTCCCTCATCCTCATGGAACGGCTTTAGTATGCTCACATGGAACACCGGGTGTACCCTCGACTTGGGTGGCATATCCAGCTTGTAGGCAACCTTGCCTACCCTCTTGACTACTCGGAAAGGTCCCTCATACCTCCGAACTAGGCCTTTGTGCAGCCCCCTATGGCGCACAATGGGATGCAGCTTCACCAACACCAAGTCTCCAACCTGGAACTGTACGTCCCACCTATTTTGGTTTGCCCACCTATCTTGGCCGCCTTGTGTAGACAAACTCTGGCCAAGTCAGTTTGCTCCTGCCATGCCTTGGCAAACTTGTATGCTGTTGGATTCGACCCTATATAACCTGCAGCAATCGAACCGAGTGTTAGTGGTTGTTGCCCTATCACAACCTTAAACGGGCTCTGGTTTGTTGCCTCGCTCCTTTGCAAGTTGTAGGAAAACTGCGCAATATCTAGCAGCTTTGGCCAGTCCCCTTATGTGGCACTCACATAGTGCCTGAGGTAGACCTCCAATAGTCCATTCACTCGTTCTGTCTGCCCATCGGTCTGCAGATGCATGCTGGTGGAAAAGTTTAAGTCTGACCCCAATAGCTTGAACAACTCAGTCCAGAACTTGCCCGTGAAATGCCTGTTCCAATCACTAACAATGGTCTTCGGCACTCCCCAATACTTAACCATGTTTTTCAGGAACAATCGAGCTGCCTCCTCGGCTGGCCACTCCTTGGTTGCTGGAATGAAGATTCCATACTTGGAAAACCTATCCACCACTACCATGATGCTTCCAAACCCTTCTGCTTTGGGTAGATCGACTATAAAGTCCAGAGAAACACTCTCCCATGGTCGCTCTGGCACTGGCAATGGCTCCAAGAGACCGTCTGGTTTCTTGAGCTCCACCTTGTCCTGTTGGCACACAAGACAAGTCTTCGCATAGGCCTCCACATCGTCCCTCATGTGCGGCCAGTAGTACCGGTCCTCGATCAGCACCAAGGTATGGCTCACTCCGGGGTGTCCAGCCCAGCTTGAATCATGGCATTCTTGCAAAACTTCCTTACGGAGCTTCCCGTGCTGTGACACAAATAGTCTACTGCCCTTGGTGTACAGCAAGCCATCCTGCAACCAAAACTGCCTAGTCTTACCTTACTGGGCATACTCCATCAAAGCCTTGGTTGTAGGATCATGCGTAAGTCCCTCCTTGATGTGCGGCACCAGTGACCCCTCTGGTTGGCTAATGGCAACAAGGTTAGTCTTCCTGCTTAGGGCGTCTGCCACTAGGTTCGCTCACCCTGGCTTGTACTCCATCTGGAAATCAAATTCCGTAAGAAAATCTTGCCATCTCGCCTGCTTGAGGGATAGCTTCTTCTGCGTCTCGAAGTAGCTGGTTGCCACTTTGTCCATCCTAACCATGAACCTCGACCCCAACAGGTAATGGCGCCAAGTGCACAAGCAGTGCACCACTGCAGTCATCTCTTTCTCTTGGACTGTGTACTTGTGCTCAGTCTCGTTCAGCTTCCTGCTCTTGAATGCCACTGGACATCCATCTTACATCAACACGCCCCCTATGGCAAAGTCTGATGCATCCGTATGCAACTTATACGGCTTGGCATGGTCTGGCAAGGCCAAGACTGGCTCCTTAGTCACAGCCCGCTTCAACCTATCAAAAGCTTCTTGGCACCCTGCGCTCCACTCCCATGCTTTCCCTTTCTTGAGCAAGTCAGTCAATGGTGTGGCAATTGCTGAGTGACCTTTCATGAAGCGCCTATAGTAGTTGACCAGCCCAAGGAATGATCTCAACTCAGTGACCTTGGCTGGCGGTTGCCACTCCAGGATGTCATGTATCTTGCCTTCATCCATGCGTATCCTGCCACCTCCCACTATGTGGCCAAGGAACGGGATCTCTTGCTGGGTGAATGAGCACTTCTCCCTCTTGACAAACAGCTTGTGCTCCCGTAACACCTCGAATAGCTATCTCAAGTGGTCTACATGCTCTTCCAAAGTCTGGTTGTAGATCACAATGTCATCCAAATAAACCATAACAAACCGATCAAGGAATGACTAAAGTACCTTGTTCATAAGGGTGCAGAATGTTGCTGGGGCATTCGTGAGTTTGAAAGGCATCACCAAGAACTCATACGAACCATACCGAGTGACACATGCTGTCTTTGGCTCATCTCCCTCCGTGATCTTGACTTGATAGTAGCCTGACCTCAAATCCAGCTTGGTGAACCACCTTGCGCTCCCAAGTTCATCGAACAAGTCCACAATGAGTGGGATGGGGTACTTGTTCTTGATGGTCAGCTTGTTCAAAGCCCGATAGTCTATGTACAGTCGTAACGACCTATCATGCTTGCACTGAAATAGAACCAGTGCACCATAGGGTGCCTTTGATGGCCTGATGAAGCCAGCATCAACTAACTCTTTGAGCTGCTTCCTCAACTCCTCCAACTCTGGTGGAGACATTCGGTAAGGGGCTCTAGCTGGTGGCTTGGCCTCGGACATCAGCTCGATCTTGTGGTCCACCTCCCTCTTAGGTGGTAGCTTGCTAGGTAGCTTTACGGGCATCACATCACTAAAGGTCTTCAGCACCTTTAGCACCTCCAAGGGTGACTCGGTCTCCTTCTCCCTTGGCTCATCATATTTCAGGGCTGCCAAGAAGGTGTCTTCTTGTCTGCTTACTGCCTTGGCAAATTGGATGGCTGACACCACCCGCGACCCAACTCCAAACCCTCTCCTCAATGGCACTAGGCATTGGCACCGTGCATCCAAGATGCAAACACAATCGACAAAAGGCACAAGGAGGGTGTTAATCCGAACAAGGAAATCCAACCCAATCACAAACTCATAGTCGTCAAGGGGTATTACCTCAATTGTCACCTTGCCTTTCCAGTCTCCAAGCTGCAACTCCACTCCCCGCGCTACTCAAATGGCTGGAACTTCATTGGAGTTCACCGTTTTGATGGTACCAATCCCTTTCTGCACCTTTAGTCCGAGCTTTTGGGCTCTATCACCTAAAATAAAAAGATGTGAGGCACCTGTGTCTACCAGTGCGCTCACCTTCTGACCCGCAACCATCAGATCCATAAACATCAAGCCCTTTGGCTTACGGCTCCCCTTACTCTGGACAACATTAAGCATTAACGACCCAAGCTTTGCTGCCCCTAACTCTGGCTCCTCGTCAGACTCCTTGTCTACAGCAGCCAATTTTCCCTTCTACGGGTAATTGCGCGCTATGTGGCTCCCTCCACATAGGTAGTATGCTAGTAGCTCTCGGTCCCCCTTTTCCTTCCACTTGCTTGCTGGTGGCTTCCTCTCGCCATCCTTGGTTGAACGGTCTCAGTCTCCATCCTTGGACTCCCGATCATGATCTTTCCCCTTGGACTGCTTCTTTCGGTCCCTATTGTCCCTGCCCTTACCCTTGGGCTTGGTAGACTCGAACTTGTTCAGAGGCTTGAACTCTATCAAGGCCTCGACAGTAGTAATGGCTTTAGCCAAGTCATGAACTCCTCTCCTTTGTAGCTCATGCTTCACCTATGGCTTCAGCCCATCCATGAAAGCAAATAAGGCATCCTTCCCGCCTAGATCCGAGATCTGTAGCATCAGTTCAGAGAATTTTTGGACATACTCCCTTACGTCCCCTTGCTGGCTCAGCTAGCGTAACTTTGCCTGTGCCTCATCATCGGCATACTCTGGGTAAAATTGTTCTCTGAACTCCTTTTGGAACTCTGCCCATGTTCCAATCTTGGCGCTCCACGCCTAACATCATCACACCTGTGCCTCTACCATAATAAGGCTACATCAGTGAGATACATAGCAATGGTGTGACACTTGGCCCTTATATTGGCCCCCTATCCCTCATCAAACCTTGAGAACTCACACCCCCTTAAAGAGCATTTGAGATTTTATAGGTTTGCTGCCAGTAGCCATTAAAGTGTCTGAAATGGGGACACTTTTTTCAAACGATCACAAAATCTTCTCCACTTTGAGTTTTCAACTGAATTTTTTTGTGCATGCCAAAAAAAATACAAGGATCACCTCTACTAAATTTGGGGAAAAAACTCTTTCTAAAAAAATTTTTAAAAATCCCAAACCGCAAAATGTTTTGAAAATCGTGAAAGACAGAAAACGGGTTGTCTTGCCATGAAACTTCACATGAAGGCTTAGGGGACCATTGTATGAATTTACAAGCCATAAAAATGGCATTGGCATGGCAAAAATATGAAGATGTGCTTGAACCCACCTACCACCCGTTCGATTCCTGGCTTGCGCATCCTGCCTCTCTGGTCGGCTGAGCGCCCGCACGCTCGTTTCGTGGGTTGACTTCAGGCATACGGAGTTAATCCCCAGTCTAAGCATATGGAGTTCATTCCCAGTCTAAGATCAAACTGGACCGAGGGTTACGGCAGCAGGATCGGCAGCATGCAGGGGGGATCAGGCCAATCCCCGGCTTGCGCATTCTGCCTCTCTGCCCGGCTGAGGGCCCATAGGCTCGTTTCGTGGGTTGGCTTAGGCATAGGGAGTTCATTCCATGTCGAAGCCCTAGCCAGATCGAGTTTTGTGGCAGCGGGACTGGCAGCACGTAGAGGGGGATCGGGGTGATCCCTGGCTTGCGCATTATGCCTCTTCGGTCGGCTCAGCGCCCACACGCTCGTTTCGTGGGTTGACTTAGGCATACGAAGTTTATTCCCAGTCTAAGATTGGACCAGTCTGAGGGTTGTAGTAGCAGGATCAACAACACATAGGGGGGACCGAGCTCATCCTCGGCTTACGCATTCTGCCCCTCCGACCGACTGAGCACCCGCACGCTCGTTTCGTGGGTTGGCTTAGGCATATGGAGTTCATTCCATGTCTAAGCATACAGAGTTCATTCCCAGTCTAAGATCGGACCGGACCGAGGGTTGCAGCAACAGGATTGGCAGCATGCAGGGGGGATCAGGCCAATCCACAGCTTACGCATTTTTCCTCTCCGGCTGGCCGAGCGCTCGCACGCCCGTTTCGTGGGTTAGCTTAGGCATACAGAGTTCATTCCATGTCTAAGCCCTAGCCGGACCGAGGGTTGTGGTAGTAGGATCGGTAGCGGGATTAGCGGCATGTAGAGGGGGATCGAGCTGATCCCCGACTTGTGCATTATGCCTCTCAAGCCGACCTCTCCGGCCGGCTGAGTGCCCGCACGCTCGTTTCGTGGGTTGACTTAGGCATACGAAGTTCATCCCCAATCTAAGCATACAGAGTTTATTCCTAGTCTAAGATCAGACCGGACCGAAGGTTGCGGCAGCAGGATCGGCAGCATGTAGGGGGGATCGGGCCGATCCCCGGCTTGCGCATTCTGCCTCTCCAGCCGACTGAGCACCCGCAAGCCCGTTTTGTGGGTTGGCTTAGGCATAGGGAGTTGATTCCATGTCTAAGCCCTAGCCGAACTAAGGGTTGTGGCAGCAGGACTGACAGTACGCAGAGGGGGATCGGGCCGATCCCTATCTTGTGCATTATGCCTCTCTGACCGGCTGAGCGCCCGCACGCTCGTTTCGTAGGTTGGCTTAGGCATACGGAGTTCATTCTAAGTCTAAGCATATGGAGTTCATTCCCAGTCGAAGATTTTGAGCCACAGTGCACATGCTAGGCTCGGGCATGTGCTGGTGTCCGCATTTTTTTTGCTCGAGCACCATCGCCAGAGCATCGTCGGAGCATCACCGGAGAGCCTAACCGACGGTATTGGGGGTTCCAGTGATTGGGGTGGCCGGGGGGTGTGCGCACATTATGTGCGATGGGTGCTGGTACTTGGCCCTTATATTGGCCCCCTATCCCTCATCAAACCTCGAGAACTCACACCCCCTTAAAGAGCATTTGAGATTTTATAGGTTTGCTGCCAGTAGCCATTAAAGTGTCTGAAATGGGAACACTTTTTTCAAACGGTCACAAAATCTTCTCCACTTCGATTTTTTAGCTGAATTTTTTTATGCATGCCAAAAAAAATACAAGGATCACCTCCACCAAAGTTGGGAACGGGTCATCTTGCCACGAAACTTCACATGAAGGCTTAGGGGACCATTGTATGAATTTACACACCATGAAAATGGCATTGGCATGACAGAAATATGAAGATGTGCTTGAACCCACCTACCATCCGTTCGATCTCCGGCTTGCGCATCCTGCCCCTCTGGTTGGCTGACTGTCCGCACGCTCGTTACGTGGGTTGACTTAGGCATACAGAGTTCATTCCCTGTCTAAGATCAAATTGGACCGGTAGTTGCAGCAGCAGGATCGCCAGCACACAGGGGGGATCGGGCCAATCCCCAGCTTACGCATTCTGCCTCTCCGATCGACTGGGCGACCGCACACCTATTTTGCGGGTTAGCTTAGGTATAGGGGGTTCATTCGATGTCCAAGCCCCAGCCAGACCAAGGGTTGTGGCAGCGGGACTGGCAACACGTAGAGGGGGACCGGGTCGATCCCCGGCTTGCGCATTATGCCTCTTCGGTCAGCTCAACGCCTGCATGCTCATTTCATGGGTTGACTTAGGCATACGGAGTTCATTCCTAGTCGAAGCATACAGAGTTCATTCCCAGTCTAATATTTTAAGCCACGGGGCACATGCTGGGCTTGGGCATGTACTGGTGCCGCATTTTTTTCGCCCAGGGCACCATCGTCGGAGCATCGCCGGAAAGCCTAACCAGTGGCATTGGGGGTTCCGACGATTGGGGGGGCCAGGGGGTTGTGGGCACATGATGTGCGATGGGTGTTGGTACTTGGCCCTTATATTGGCCCCCTATCCCTCATCAAACTTCAAGAACTCACACCCCCTTAAAGAGCATTTGAGATTTTATAGGTTTGCTGCCAGTAGCCATTAAAGTGTCTGAAATGGGGACACTTTTTTCCAACGGTCACAAAATCTTCTCCACTTCGAGTTTTTAGCTGAACGTTTTTGTGCTTGCCAACAAAAATACAAGGATCACCTCTACCAAATTTGGGGACAAAAATCTTTCTAAAAAAATTTTAAAAAATCTCGAACTACAAAAAGTTTCAAAAATTGTAAAAAATAGAAAACGGGTCGTCTTGCCACGAAACTTCACATGAAGGCTTAGGGGACAATTGTATGAATTTACAAACCATAAAAATGGCACTGGCATGGTAGAAATATGAAGATGTGGTTGAACCCACCTACCACCCGTTCGATCCCCGGCTTGCACATCCTGCCTCTCTGGTCGGCTGAGCGCCCACACGCTCGTTTCATAGGTTGACTTAGGCATACGAAGTTCATCCCCAGTCTAAGCATACGGAGTTCATTCCCAGTCTAAGATCGGATCGGATCAAGGGTCACGACAGCAGGATTGGCAGCACGCAGGAGGGATCAGGTCGATCCCCGGCTTGCGCATTCTGCCTCTCCGACTGGCTGAGCGCCCACACGCCCGTTTTGTGGGTTAGCTTAGGCATAGGGAGTTCATATCATGTCTAAGCCCCAGTCGGACTGAGGGTTATGGCAGTGAGACCGGCAGCACGTAGAGGGGGATCAAGCCGATCCCCAGCTTCCTCATTCTACCTCTCCGACCGACTGAGCACTCGCACACTCGTTTCGTGGGTTGGCTTAGGCATACAGAGTTTATTCCATTCCTAAGCCCCAACTGGACTTAGGGTTGTGGCAACAGGACCAACAGCGGGATCGACAGCACGTAAAGGTAAACGGAGCTAATCCTCGGGTTACGCATTCTGCCTCTCCGACTGGCTGAGCGTTCATACGCTTGTTTCGTGGGTTGACTTAGGCATACAAAGTTCATCACCAGTCTAAGCATACGGAGTTCATTCCCAGTCTAAGATCGGACTGGATCGAGGGTTACGGCAACAGGATCGACAACACGCAGGGGGGATCAGGTCGATCCCCGGCTTGCGCATTGTGCCTCTCCGGTCGACCGAGCGATCGCATGCCCGTTTCATGGGGTGGCTTAGCCATAGGGAGTTCATTCCATGTCTAAGCCCCAGTCGGATGGAGGGTTGTGGCAACGGGACCGGCAACACGCAGAGGGGGACCGGGCTGATCCCTGACTCATGCATTATGCCTCTTCGGCCAGCTCAGCACCCAAACGCTCGTTTCATGGGTTTGATTGTGCATACGGAGTTCATGTCCTAGTGTAAGATCGGACCCCAGAACCGAGGGTTTACAACACCAAGGATTGACAATCACAACAGCAGGGGATCGGGTCGATCCGCGGCTTGTGCATTCTGCCTCTTCGGCCAACTTAGCGCCCGCACGCTCGTTTCATGGGTTGGCTTGGGCATACAGAGTTCATTCCATGTCTAAGCATACGGAGTTCATTCCCAGTCTAAGATCAAACCAAACCGAGGGTTACGACAGCAGGACCAGTAATAGGATCGGCACCACGCTCGTTTCGTGGGTTGACTTATGCATACGGAGTCCATTACCAGTCTAAGATCAGACCAGACCGAGGGTTGTGACAGCAGGATTGACAGCATGTAGGGGGGACCAGGCTGATGGCCGACTTGCACATTCTGCCTCTCTGGTCGGTCTTGAGCGCCCGTACGCTTGTTTCGTGGGTTGGCTTATGCATACGAAGTTCATTCCATGTCTAAGCAATCGGAGTTTCATTCCCAGTCCTAAGATTTTGGGCCACGGCTGCACATGCTGGGCCTCGGGGCATGTGATGGTGCCCCATTTTTTTCTTCCTGGGCATGCCCATCGCTAGAGAAATCAACGCGGAGAGCCCTAACGGCGGCCATTGGGGTTCCAGCGATTGGGGGGGCAGGGGGTGTGGGCACATGAATGTGTGATGGTGCTGGTATTGGCCTTAGGTTGGCCCCCTATCCCTCATCAAACCTCGAGAACTCACACCCACTTAAAGAGCATTTCAGATTTTATAGGTTTGCTGCCAGTAGCCATTAAAGTGTTTGAAATGGGGACACAAATGGTCACAAAATCTTCTCCACTACGAGTTTTTAGCTGAATTTTTTTGTGCATGCCAAAAAAAATACAAGGATCACCTCTACCAAATTTGGGACAAAACTCTTTCTAAAAAAATTTTTAAAAAATCTCGAACCGTAAAAAGTTTCAAAAATGTGAAAATAGAAAACGGGTCCATCTTGCCATGGAACTTCACATGAAGGCTTAGGGGACCATTGTATGAATTTACAAGCCATAAAAATGGCACTGGCATAGCAGAAACATGACAATGTGCTTGAACCCACCTACCACCTGTTCGATCCCTAGCTTGCGCATCCTGCCTCCCTAGTCGGTTGAGCGCCCACACGCTCATTTTATGGGTTGACTTAGGCATACGGAGTTCATCCCCAGTCTAAGCATATGGAGTTCATTCCTAGTCTAAGATCGGATCGGATCGAGGGTTACGACAGCAGGATCGATACCACGCAGGGGGGACTGGGCCGATCCTCGGCTTGCGCATTCTGCCTCTCCAGCCGGCTGAGCGCCCGCACGCCCGTTTTGTGGGTTGGCTTAGGCATAGGGAGTCCATTCCATGTCTAAGCCTCAGTCGGACCGAGGGTTGTGGCAACGGGACTGGTAGCATGCAGAGGGGGATCGGGCCGATCCCTGGCCTGTGCATTATGCCTCTCCGACCGGCTCAGTGCCTATACGCTCATTTCGTGTGTTGACTTAGGCATACAGAGTTCATTCCCAGTCTAAGATCAGATCAGATCGAGGGTTGCGGCAGCAGGATCGACAGCACGCAGGAGAGATCGGGCCAGTTCCCGGCTTGCGCATTCTACCTCTCTGGTCGGCTGAGCGCCCGCACGCTCATTTCGTGGGTTGGCTTTGGCATACAGACTTCATTCCATGTCTAAGCATACGAAGTTCATTCCCAGTCTAAGATCAGACTAGACCGAGGGTTGCAGCAGCCGAACCAACAGCAGGATCGGTAGCACGCAAGGGGGGACCGAGTCGATCCCTGGCTTACGCATTCTGCCTCTCCGGCTGGCTGAGCACCCGCACGCTCATTTTGCGGGTTGGCTTAGGCATACGGAGTTCATACCATGTCGAAGCCCCAGTCGAACCGAGGGTTGTGGCAGCAGGATCGGCAGCGTGATTGGCAACATGTAGAGGGGGATCAGGCTGATCCCCGACTTGCGCATTATGCCTCTTCGGCCGGCTGAGTGCCCGAACGCTCGTTTCATGGGTTGACTTAGGCATACGGAGTTCATTCCCAGTATAAGATCAGACTAGACCGAAGGTTGTGGTAGTAGGATCGGCAGTACATTGGGTGGGTTGGGCCGACCCCTGGCTTGTGCATTCTGCCTCTCCTGCCAGCTGAGCCCCCTACGCCCATTTCGTGGGTTGGCTTAGGCATAGGGAGCTCATTCCATGTCTAAACCCCAGTAGGATCGAGGGTTATGGCAGCGGGATCGACAGCACGCAGAGGGGGACCGGGCCAATCCCGAGCTTTGTATTAGGCCATGTCTAAGCTACAGTGCACATGTTTGGCTCGGACATGTGCTGGTGGTGCATTTTTTTTGCCCGGGCCACCATCGTCGGAGAGCCTAACCGACGGCATTGGGGGTTCTGATGATTGGGGGGGCCGGGGGGTGTGCGCACATGATGTGCGATGGGTGTCGGTACTTGGCCCTTATATTGGCCCCTATCCCTCATCAAACCTCGAGAACTCACACCCCCTTAAAGGGCATTTGAGATTTTATCTATTTGCTGCCGGTAGCCATTAAAGTGTCTGAAATGGAGACACTTTTTTAAAATGGTCACAAAATCTTCTCCACTTTGAGTTTTATGCTGAATTTTTTTGTGCATGCCAACAAAAATACAAGGATTACCTCTACGAAATTTAGGGGCAAAACACTTTCTAAAAAAATTTTAAAAAATGCCGAACCGCAAAAAGTTTCAAAAATCATGAAAAATAGAAAATGGGTCGTCTTGCCACGAAACTTCACATGAAGGCGTAGGGGACCATTGTATGAATTTACTAGCCATAAAAATGGCATTGGCATGGCAAAAATATGAAGATGTGCTTGAACCCACCTACCATCCGTTCGATCCCCGGCTTGCACATCTTGCCTCTCTGGTCGGCTGAGCGCCCGCACGCTCGTTACGTGGGTTGACTTAGGCATACGAAGTTCATCTCCAGTCTAAGCATACAAAGTTCATTCCCAGTGTAAGATGGACTAGATAGAGGGTTGCGGCAGCAGGATCGATCGCACGCAGGGGGGATCGAGTCAATCCCCGACTTGCACATTCTGCCTCTCCGATCGACTGAGCGCCCGCACGCCCGTTTTATGGGTTGGCTTAGGGATAGGGAGTTCATAACATGTCTAATCCCTAGCCGGACTGAGGGTTATGGCAACGGGACGGGGAGCACGCAAAAGGGGACCGGGCCAATCCCCGACTTGCACATTATGCCTCTCCGGCCAGCTCAGTGCCCGCATGCTCATTTCATGGGTTGACTTAGGCATACAGAGTTCATTCCTAGTCTAAGATCGAACCAGACTCAGGGTTGCGACAGTAGGATCGACAGCATGCAGGGGGGATCGGGTCGGTCCTCGGGCTTGCGTATTCTGCCTCTCCGACCAGCTGAGTGCCCGCACGCTCGTTTCATGGGTTGGCTTAGGCATACGGAGTTCATTCCAGGTCTGAGCATACGGAGTTCATTCCCAGTCTAAGATCGGACCGGACCGAGGGTTCCAGTAGCAGGATCGACTGCACGCAGGGGGGATCTGGCCGATCCTCGACTTGCGCATTCTGCCTCTCCGGTTGGCTAAGCGCCCGCTCACTTGTTTCGTGGGTTGGCTTAGGCATACGGAGTTCATTCCATGTCTAAGCCCCAGTCGGACAGATGGTTGTGGTAGCAAGACTAGCAGAGGGATCGACAGCATGCAGAGAGAGACCGGGTTGATCCCCGGCTTACGAATTAAGCCTCTCTGACCGGCTGAGCAACCGCACGATCGTTTCGTGGGTTGACTTAGGCATACGGAGTTCATCCCCAGTCTAAGCATACGGAGTTCGTTCATAGTCTAAGATCGAATTGGATCGAGGGTTATGGCAGCAGGATCGGTAGCACGCAGGGGGGACTGGGTCGATCCTCGGCTTGCGCATTCTGCCTCTCCGGTCGGCTGAGCGCCCGCACGCCCGTTTCGTGGGTTGGCTTAGGCATAGGGAGTTCATTCCATGTCTAAGCCCCAGCCAAATCGAGGGTTGTGGTAGTGGGACAGACAGCATGCAGGGGTGGACTGAGCCAATCCCCGGCTTGCACATTATGCCTCTTCGGCCAGCTCAGCTCCCGTACGCTCGTTTCGTGGGTTGACTTATGCATACGGAGTTCATTCCCAGTCTAAGATTAGACCAGACTGAGGGTTACGACAGCAGGATTGATAGCACACAGGGGGGGACCGGGTCGATCCCCGGCTTGTGCATTCTGCCTCTCCGACCGACTGAGCGCCCGCATGCTCGTTTCGTGGGTTGGCTTAGGCATACGGAGTTCATTCCATGTCTAAGCATGTGGAGTTCGTTCCCAGTCTAGGATTTTGAGCCATGGTGCACATGCTGGGCTCAGGCATGTGCTGGTGCCACATTTTTTTTGCTCGGGGTACCTTTGTCGGAGCATCGTTGGAGCTCCATCGTAGCATCGCCAAAGCGCCTAACCGGCGACATTGGGGGTTACAGCGATTGGGGGGGCCGGAGGGGTGTGCACACATGATGTGCGATGGGTGCTGGTACTTGGCCCTTATATTGGTCCCCTATCCCTCATCAAACCTTGAGAACTCACACCCCCTTAAAGAGCATTTGAGATTTTATAGGTTTGCTGCCAGTAGCCATTAAAGTGTCTGAAATAGGGACACTTTTTTCAAATGGTCACAAAATCTTCTCCATTTCGATTTTTTAGCTGAATTTTTTTGTGCATGCCAAAAAAAATACAGGGATCACCTCTACCAAATTTGGGGACAAAACTCTTTCTAAAAAAATTTAAAAAAATCTCGAACCGTAAAAAGTTTCAAAAATCATGAAAAATAGAAAACGGGTCGTCTTGCCACGAAACTTTAAATGAAGGCTTAGGGGACCATTGTATGAATTTACAAGCCATAAAAATTGCATTGGCATGGTAGAAATATGAAGATGTGCTTGAACCCACCTACCACCGATTCGATCCCCGGTTTGCGCATCCTGCCTCTCTGGTCGTTGAGCGCCCGCATGCTCGTTTCTTGGGTTGACTTAGGCATACGAAGTTCATCCCTAGTCTAAGCATAAGGAGTTCATTCCCAAGCTAAGATCGGACCGAACAGAACCGAGGGTTACGATAGCAGGATCAGTAGCACACAGGGGGGATCGGGTCGATCCCCGGCTTGTGCATTCTGCCTCTCCGATCGGCTAAGCGCCTGCACGCTCATTTCGTGGGTTGGCTTAGGCATAGGCAGTTCATTCCATGTCTAAGCATACAGAGTTCATTCCCAGTCTAAGATCAGACCGGTCCGAGGGTTGCGACAGCTGAACCAGCAGCAGGATCGACAGCACGCAAGGGGGGATAGGACCGATCCTCGACTTGCACATTCTGCCTCTCCGATCGGCTGAGCACCCACACGCTTGTTTCGTATGTTGGCTTAGGCATACAGAGTTAATTCCCAATCTAAGATCAAATCGGACCGAGGGTTGTGGCAGTAGGATCGACAGCACGCAAGGGGGATTGGGCCGATCCCCGGCTTGCGCCTTCTGCCTCTCCGTTCGACTAAGCACCCACATGCCCATTTTGTGGGTTGAATTAGGCATAGGGAGTTCATTCCATGTCTAAGCCCCAGCCAGACCGAGGGTTGTGGTAGCGGGACCGGTAGCACACAGAGGGGGATTGGGCTGATCCCTGACTTGTGCATTATGCCTCTTCAACCGGCTCAGCGCCCATACGCTCGTTTCGTGGGTTGACTTTTGCATACGAAGTTCATTCCCAGTATAAGATCTGATCGAACCGAGGGTTGCGATAGCAGGATCGACAGCACGTAGGAGGGGACCGGGTCGATCCTCGACTTGTGCATTCTGCCTCTCTGATCGGCTGAGCGCCCGCACGCTTATTTTGTGGGTTAGCTTAGGTATACGGAGTTCATTCCATGTCTAAGCATACGGAGTTCATTCCCAGTCTAAGATTTTGAGCCACGGTGCACATGCTAGGCTCGGGCATGTGTTGGTGCCGCATTTTTTTCACCTGGGGCACCATCGTCGGAGCATCGTCGGAGAGCTTAACCGGCGGCATTGGGGGTTCCGACGATTGGGGGGGCCGGGGGGTGTGCGCACATGATGTTCGATGGGTGCTGGTACTTGGCCCTTATATTGGCCCCCTATCCCTCATCGAACCTCGAGAACTCACACCCCTTAAAGAGCATTTGAGATTTTATAGGTTTGCTGCCAGTAGCCATTAAAGTGTCTGAAATGGGGACACTTTTTTCAAACGGTCACAAAATCTTCTCCACTTGGAGTTTTTGGCTGAATTTTTTATGCACGCCAACAAAAATACAAGGATCACCTCTACCAAATTTGGGGACAAAACTCTTTCTAAAAAAATTTAAAAAAATCCCAAACCACAAAAAGTTTTGAAAATCGTGAAAAATAGAAAATGGGTTGTCTTGCCACGAAACTTCTCATGAAGGCTTAGGGTTCCAATTGTAGGAATTTAAAAGCCATAGAAATGGCATTGGCATGGCAGAGATATGAAGATGCGCTTGAACCCACCTACCACCCGTTCGATCCCCGGCTTGTGTATCTTGCCTCTCTGGTCGGTTGAGCGCCCGCACGCTTGTTTCGTGGGTTGACTTAGGCATATGGAGTTCATCCCCAGTCTAAGCATACGGAGGTCATTCCCAATCTAAGATCAGACTGAACCGAGGGTTGCGACAGTAGGATCGACAGCACGCAGGGGCGACCAAGCCGATCCCCGGCTTGCGTATTCTGCCTCTACGGCTGGCTGAGCGCCCGCACGCCCATTTCATGGGTTGGCTTAGGCATAGAGAGTTCATTCCATGTCTAAGCCCCAGTTGGATCGAGGGTTGTGGTAGCGGGATCGGCAGCACGCAGAGGGGGATTGAGTCGATCCCCGGCTTGCGCATTATGCCTTTCCGACCGGCTTAGCGCTTGCACGCTCGTTTCGTGGGTTGACTTAGGCATGCGGAGTTCATTCCCAGTCTAAGATTGGACCAGACCAAGGGTTGCAGCAGCAGGATTGATAGCACACAGGGGGGACCAGCCGATCCCCGGCTTGCACATTCTGCCTCTCCGGCCGGTTGAGCGCCCGCACGCTTGTTTCGTGGGTTGGCTTAGGCATACGGAGTTCATTCCATGTATAAGCATACGGAGTTCATTCCCAGTCTAATATTTTGAGCCACGATGGACCTGCTAGACTTGGGCATATACTGGTGCCGCATTTTTTTCACCCGGGGCACCATCTCGGAGCATCGTCAGAGAGCCTAACCGGTGGCATTGGGGGTTTCGATGATTGGGGGGGCCGGGGGTGTGCGCACATGATGTGCTATGGGTGGTGGTACTTGGCCCTTATATTGGCCCCCTATCCCTCATCAAACCTCGAGAACTAACACCTCCTTAAGGAGCATTTGAGATTTTATAGGTTTGCTGCCAGTAGTCATTAAAGTGTCTGAAATAGGGACACTTTTTTCAAACGTTCACAAAATCTTCTCCACTTCGAGTTTTTAACTGAATTTTTTATGCATGCCAACAAAAATACAAGGATCACCTCTACCAAATTTGGGGACAAAACTCTCTCTAAAAAAATTTTAAAAAATCCTGAACCGCAATAAGTTTTGAAAATCGTGAAAAATAGAAAACGGGTCATCTTGCCATGAAACGTCACATGAAGGCTTAGGGGACCATTGTATGAATTTACAAGCCATAAAAATGGCATTGGTATGGCAGAAATATGAAGATGTGCTTGAACCCACTTACCACTAGTTCGATCCCCAGCTTGCGCATCCTGTCTCTCTGGTCGGTTGAATGCCCATACGTTCGTTTCATGGGTTGACTTAGGAATACAGAGTTCATCCCAGTCTAAGCATACAGAGTTCATTCCCAATCTAAGATCGAACCAGACTGAAGGTTACGGCAGCAGGATCAGCAACACATAAGAGGGATCGGGTCGATCCTCGACTTGCGCATTCTGCCTCTCTGACCGGCTGAGCGCCTGCACGCTCGTTTCGTGGGTTGGCTTAGGCATAGGGAGTTCATTCCATGTTTAAGCCCCAGCCGAACTGAGGGCTGTGGTAGCGGGATCGGTAGCATGCAGAAGGGGATCGGGCCGATCCCCAGCTTGCGTATTCTGCCTCTCCAGCCAGTTGAATGCCCGCACGCCCATTTCGTGGTAGGCATAGAGAGTTCATTCCATGTCTAAGCCCCAGCTGGGCCGAGGGTTGTGGCAGTGGGATCGATAGCACGCAGTGAAAGACCGGGTTGATCCCTAGCTTGCGCATTATACCACTCCGGTCGGCTCAGTGCTCGCATGCTAGTTTCATGGGTTGACTTAGGCAAACGGAGTTCATTCCTAGTCTAAGATCGGATCGGACTGAGGGTTGCTGTAGTAGGATCGACAGCACACAGGGGGGATCAGAGCGATCCCTGGCCTGTGCATTCTACCTCTTCGACCGGCTGAGCACTCATACGCTCGTTTCGTGGGTTGGATTGGGGATACGGAGTTCATTCCATGTCTAAGCATACGGAGTTCATTCCCAGTCTAAGATTTTGAGCCACGGTGCACATGCTGGGCTCAGACATGTGCTGGTGCTGCATTTTTTTTGCTCGGGGCACCATTGCCGTAGGATCGTCGGAGAGCCTAACCGGCGGCATTAGGGGTTCTGACGATGGGTGGGTCGAGGTGATTAGGGGGATCGGCAGAGCGCCCGTACGCTCGTTTCGTGGGTTGGCTTAGGCATACGGAGTTCATTCCATGTCTAAGCATACGGAGTTCATTCCCAGCCTAAGATCGGACCAAACTGAGGGTTCCGATAGTAGGACCAGTAGCAGGATCGGCAGCACGTAGGGGGGGACTGAGCCGATCCCTGGCTTGCACATTCTGCCTCTCCGATCGGCTGAGCACCCGCACGCTCGTTTCATGGGTTGGCTTAGACATCGGACTTCATTCCATGTCTAAGCCCCAGTCGGATTGAACGTTGTGGCAGCAAGATTGACAGCGGGATTGGGGTTGTGGCAGCACGTAGAGGGGGACCGAACTAATCCCTGACTTACACATTATGCCTCTTCGATCGGCCTCCCCAACTGGCTGAGTGCCCGCACACTCGTTTCATGGGTTGACTTAGGCATACGGAGTTCATCTCCAATCTAAGCATACGGAGTTCATTCCCAGTCTAAGATCAGACCAGACCGAGGGTTGCGGCAGCAAGATCGGTAGCACGCAAGGGAGACCGGGCCGATCCCCGGCTTGCGCATTCTACCTCTATGACCGGCTGAGCGCCCGCACTTTCGTTTCGTGGGTTGGCTTAGGCATAGGAAGTTCATTCCATGTCTAAGCCCCAGCCGGACGGAGGGTTGTGGCAGCGGGACTGGAAACATGTAGAGGGGGACTGAGCCGATCCTCGGCTTGCGCATTATGCCTCTCCGATCGGTTCAGCGCCCGAACGCTCGTTTCATTGGTTGACTTAGGCATACAGAGTTCATTCCCAGTCCAAGATCGGACCGGACCGAGGGTTGTGGCAGCAGGATCGACAGCATACAGGGGGGACCGAGCCAGTCCCCAGCTTGTGCATTCTGCCTCTCCAGCCAGCTAAGCACCCTGTACGCTTGTTTCGTGGGTTGGCTTAGGCATGCCGAGTTCATTCCATGTCTAAGCATACAGAGTTCATTCCCAGTCTAAGATTGGATCGGACCGAGGGTTACGATAGTAGGACCAGTAGCAGGATCGGCAGCACGCAGGGGGAGACCGAGCCGATCCTTGACTTGCACATTCTGCCTCTCCGATCGGCCTCTCTAGCTGACTGAGCGCCCGCACGCTCATTTCGTGGGTTAACTTAGGCATACAGAGTTCATCCCTAGTGTAAGCATACGGAGTTCATTCCAGTCTAAGAGTTTGAGCCACAATGCACATGCTAGGCTCGGGCGTGTGCTGGTGTCGCATTTTTTTTGCTCAGGGCACCATCGTCGGAGCTTCACCGAAGAGCCTAACCGGCAGCATTGGGGGTTCCAGCGATTGGGGGGGCCCGAGGCTGTGCGCACATGATGTGCGATGGGTGCAGGTACTTGGCCCTTATATTGGCCCCCTATCCCTCATCAAACCTCGAGAACTCACACCCTCTTAAAGAGCATTTGAGATTTTATAGGTTTGCTACCAGTAGCCATTAAAGTGTCTGAAATGGGGACACTTTTTTCAAACGGTCACAAAATCTTCTCCACTTCGAGTTTTTAGCTGAATTTTTTTGTGCATGCCAACAAAAATACAAGGACCACCTCTACCAAATTTGGGGACAAAAGTCTTTCTAAAAAAATTTTAAAAATCTCAAACCTCAGAAAGTTTCAAAAATCATGAAAAATGGAAAACGGGTCATCTTGCCATGAAACTTCACATGAAGGCGTAGGGGACCATTGTATGAATTTACAAGCCATAAAAATGGCACTGCCATGGCAAAAATATGAAGATGTATTTGAACCCACCTACCACCCGTTCGATCCCTAGCTTACGCATCCTGCCTCTATAGTCGGCTGAGCGTCTGCACGCTCGTTTAATGGGTTGACTTAGGCATATGGAGTTCATCCCTAGTCTAAGCATACAGAGTTCATTCCTAGTCTAAGATCAGACCAGGCCGAGGGTTACGGCAGCAAGATCGGAAGCACGCAGGGGGGACCGGGCTAATCCTCGACTTGCGCATTCTGCTTCTCCGGCCGGCTGAGCGCTCGCACACCCGTTTATTGGGTTGGCTTAGGCATAGGGAGTTCATTCCATGTCTAAGCCCCAGCCCAACTGAGGGTTGTGGCAGCGGGACCGACAACACGCAAAGGTGGACTGGGTCGATCCCCAGCTTGCGCATTATGCCTCTCCGACCGGCTCAGTGCCCGACCGTGCGTTTCGTGGGTTTACTTAGGCATACGGAGTTCGTTCCCAGTCTAAGATCAGATCAGACCAAGGGTTGTGGCAGCAAGATTGACAGCACGTGAGGGGGGACTGGGCCGATCCCTGACTTGTGCATTCTACCTCACCGGCCAACTGAGCACCCGTACGCTCGTTTCGAGGGTTGGCTTAGGCATACGGAGTTCATTCCATGTATAAGCATACGGAGATCATTCCCAATCTAAGATCAGACCAGATTGAAGGTTACGACAGCAGGATCAGTAGCACGCAGGGGTTGATCAGGCCGATCCCCAGCTTGCACATTCTACCTCTCCGACCGGCTGAGCGCCCGTACGCTCGTTTCGTGGGTTGACTTAGGCATACAGAGTTCATCCCCAGTCTAAGCATACAAAGTTCATTCCCAGTCTAAGATTGAACTGGACTGAGGGTTGGGGCAGCAGGATCGACAGGATGCAGGGGGGACCGGGCTAATCCCTGGCTTGCCCATTCTGCCTCTCCGGCCAACTAAGCGCCCGCACGCCCGTTTCATGGGTTGGCTTAGGCATAGGGAGTTCATTCCATGTCTAAGCCCTAGCCGGATCAAAGGTTGTGGTAGCGGGATAGGTAGCATGCTGAGGGGGACCAGGCCAATCCTCAGCTTGCGCATTCCACCTCTCCGGTCGGCTGAGCGCCCGCACGCTCGTTTCGTGGGTTGGCTTAGGCCTACGGAGTTCATTCCATGTTGAAGCATACGAAGTTCATTCCCAGTCTAAGAGTTTGAGCCACGGTGCACATGCTGGGCTCGGGCATGTGCTGGTGCCACATTTTTTTCACCTGGGGCACCATCGTCGGAGCATCGTCGGAGAACCTAACTAGCAGCATTACGGGTTTCGGTGATTGGGGGGCCGAGGGGGTGTGCGCACATGATGTGCGATGGGTGCTGGTACTTGGCCCTTATATTGGCCCCCTATCCCTCATCAAACCTCAAGAACTCACACCCCCTTAAAGCGGATGTGAGATTTTATAGGTTTGCTGCCAGTAGCCATTAAAGTGTCTAAAATGGGGACACTTTTTTCAAATGGTCACAAAATCTTCTCCACTTTGAGTTTTTAGCTGAAATTTTTTGTGCATGTGAAAAAAAATACAAGGATCACCTCCACCAAATTTGGAGACAAAAATCTTTCTAAAAAATTTTTAAAAAATCCCGAACCGCAAAAAGTTTCAAAAATCGTGAAAAATAGAAAACGGGTTGTCTTGCCACGAAACTTCACATGAAGGCGTAGGGGACCATTGTATGAATTTACAAGCCATAAAAATGGCATTGGCATAGCAGAAATATGAAGATGTGCTTGAACCCACCTACCACTCGTTCGATCCCCGACATGTGCATCATGCCTCTCTGGTCGGCTGAACGTCCGTATGCTCGTTTCGCGGCTTGACTTAGGCATACAGAGTTCATCTCTAGTCTAACCATACAGAGTTCATTCCCAGTCTAATATCAGACCTGACCGAGGGTTGCGACAAAAGGATTGGCAGCACGCAGGGGGGATCAGGCGGATCCCCAGCTTACGCATTCTACCTCTCTGATCGACTGAGCACCCGCACGCCCATTTCTTGGGTTGGCTTAGGCATAAGGAGTTTATTCCATGTCTAAGCCCCAGCCGGACCGAGGTGGTGGTAGCGAGACTGGCAGCACGCAGAAGGGGATCGGGCTGTTCCCTGACTTGCACATTATGCATCTGTGGTCGGCTCAGCACATGAATGCTCGTTTCATGGGTTGACTTTGGCATACGGAGTTCATTCCCAGTCTAAGATCGGACCGACCGAACTGAGGGTTTCGGTAGTAGGATCGGTAGTATGCAGGGGGGACCGGGTCGGTCCCCGGCTTTCGCATTCTGCCTCTCCGGCCGGCTGAGCACCCATACGTTCGTTTCATGGGTTGGCTTAGGCATACATAGTTCATTCCATGTTTAAGCATATGGAGTTCATTCCAGTCTAAGATCGGATCGGATCGAGGGTTGCAACAGCAGGACCAGCAGCAGGATCGGTAGCACGCAGGTTGGGATTGGGTCGAGCCTCGGCTTGTGCATTCTACCTCTACGACTGGCTGAGTGCTCGTACGCTCATTTCGTGGGTTGGCTTAGGCATACGAAGTTCATTCCATGTCTAAGCCCCAGTCGAACTGAGGGTTGTGGCAGTAGGACCGGCAGCATACAGAGAGGGACCAGGCTGATCCCTAGCTTACGCATTATGCCTCTCCGACCAACCTCTCCAGCCGGTTGAGCGCCTGTACGCTCGTTTCGTGGGTTGACTAGGCATACGGAGTTCATCCCTTATCTAAGCATACGGAGTTCATTCCCAGTCTAAGATCAGACTGGACCGAGGGTTGCGATAGCAGGATCGGTAGCACAGGGGGGATCGAACCGATCCCTGGCATACGCATTCTGTCTCTCTGGCCGGCTGAGCACCCGCACGCTCGTTTTGTGGGTTGGCTTAGGCAGAGGGAGTTCATTCCATGTCTAAGCCCCAGTCTAACTGAGAGTTGTGGTAGCGGGACTGACAGCACACAGAGGGGGATCGGGTCGATCCCTGGCTTACGCATTCTGCCTCTTCGACCGGCTGAGCACCCACACGCTCGCTTCGTGGGTTGGCTTAGGCATATGGAGTTCATTCCCAGTCTAAGATCAGACCGAATCGAGGGTTGCAAGTAGGATCGACAGCACGATGGGTGGGATCGAGCTGGTCCCCGACTTACGTATTCTACCTCTCCGATCGACTGAGCGCCCGTACGCTCATTTCATGGGTTGGCTTAGGCATATGGAGTCCATTCCCAATCTATGATCAGACTGGATCAAGGGTTGCGACAGCAGGACCAGTAGCAGGATCGATAGCATGTTGGGGGGATCGGGCCGATCCCCAGCTTGCGCATTCTGCCTCTCCGATCGAACTCTCCAGCCTGCTGGGCGGCCACACGCTCGTTTCATCGATTGACTTAGGCATACAGAGTTCATCCCCAATCTAAGCATATAGAGTTCATTGCAATCTAAGATCGAACCGAACTGAGGGTTGCTATAGCAAGATCGGCAGCACGCAGAGGGGATCGGGCCGATCCCCGGCTTGCGCATTCTACCTCTCCGATCGGCTGAGTGCCCGTACGCCCGTTTCGTGGGTTGGCTTAGGCTTAGGCATAAGGAGTTCATTCCATGTCTAAGCCCCAGTCAGACTGAGGGTTGTGGCAGCGGGACCGACAGCATGAAGAGGGGGACTGAACTGATCCTCGACTTACGCATTTTGCCTCTCCAGTCGACTGAGTGCCCGCACGCTCGTTTCGTGGGTTGGCTTAGGCATACGTAGTTCATTCCATGTCTAAGCCCCAGCCGATCCAAGGGTTGTGGCAGCGGGATCGGTAGCTCACAGAGGGGGATCGGGTCGATCCCCGGCTTGCTCATTATGCCTCTCCGATCGGCTCAACGCCCGAACGCTTGTTTCATGGGTTGACTTACGCATACAGAGTTCATTCCCAGTCTAAGATTGGACCGGACTGAGGGTTGCGGCAACAGGATTGACAGTACGCAGGGAGGGACCGGGTTGGTCCCTGACTTACGCATTCTACCTCTCCGCCTAGTTGAGCACCTGCACGCTCATTTTATGGGTTGGCTTAGGCATATAGAGTTCATTCCATGTCTAAAGCATACGGAGTTCATTCCTAGTCTAAGATCGGACCAGACTGAGGGTTGTGGCAGCAGGACCAGTAGCAGGATCGGTAGCACGCAGCGGGGATCAGGCCGATCCCTGGCTTGTGCATTTCGCCTCTCTGGCTGGCCTCTCCGACTGGCTGAGCGTACGTACGCTCGTTTCGTGGGTTGACTTAGGCATACAGAGTTCATCCCCAGTCTAAGCAAAGAGAGTTCATTCCTAGTCTAAGATTGGACTGGGTCAAAGGTTGCGGCAGCAGGATCGACAGCACGAAGGGGGGACCGAGCCGATCTCGACTTGCGCATTCTGCCTCTCTGGTCGGCTGAGCGCCTGAACGCCTGTTTCGTTGGTTGGCTTTGACATAAGGAGTTCATTCCATGTCTAAGCCCCAGCCGAACTGAGGGTTGTGGTAGCGAAACCGGTAGCACCCAGAGCGGGATCGGGCCAATCCCTGACTTGTGCATTCTACCTCTCCAGTTGGCTAAGCACCCGCACGCTCGCTTCGTGGGTTGGCTTAGGCATACGGAGTTCATTCCATGTCTAAGCATACGGAGTTCATTCCTAGTGTAAGAGTTTGAGCCATGGTGCACATGCTGGGCTTGGGCATGTGCTGGTGCTACATTTTCTTTGCCTGGGGCACCATCGCCGTAGCATCATCGGACCATCGCCGGAGAGCCTAACTAGCGGCATTGGGGGTTCCGGTGATTGGGGGGCCGTGGGGGTGTGCACACATGATATGCGATGGGTGCTGGTAGTTGGCCCTTATATTGGCCCCCTATCCCTCATCAAACCTTGAGAACTCACACCCCCTTAAAGAGCATTTGAGATTTTATAGGTTGCTGCCAGTAGCCATTAAAGTGTCTGGAATAGGGACACCTTTTTCAAACGATCACAAAATCTTCTCCACTTCGAGTTTTTTAGCTGAATTTTTTGTGCACACCAAAAAAAATAAAAGGATCACCTCTGCCAAATTTTGGGGCAAAACTCTTTCTAGAAAATGGTATGGGTTGACTTAGGCATATGGAGTTAATCCCTAGTCTAAGCATACGAAGTTCATTCCCAGTCTAAGATCAGACCAGACCGAGGGTTGTGGCAGCAGGATCGACAGCACGCAGGGGCGACCGGGTCGATCCCCGACTTACATATTTTACCTCTCCAGTCGACTGAGTGCCCGCACGCCCGTTTCATGGGTTGGCTTAGGCATAAGGAGTTCATTCCATGTCTAAGCCCCAACCGGACTGAGGGTTGTGGCAGCGGGACTGGTAGCATGTAGAGGGGGATCGGGCCGATCCCCAACTTGCGCATTATGCCACTCCGGCCGACTCAGCGCCTACACGTTCATTTTTTGGCTTGACTTAGGCAAGCAGAGTTTATTCCCAATCTAAGATGGGATCAGACCGAGGGTTACGGCAGCAGGATCGACAGCACGCAGGGGGGACCGAGCCTGTCCTCGACTTGCGTATTCTACCTATCCGACTGGTTGAGCGCCCGCACTCTCGTTTCATGGGTTGGCTTAGGCATACGTAATTCATTTCATATCTAAGCATATGGAGTTCATTCCCAGTCTAAGATCAGATTGGATCGAGGGTTACGATAGTAGGAGCAGCAGCAGGATCGGTAGCACGCAGGGGGGATCGGGTCGATCCCCAGCTTGCGCATTCTGCCTCTCTAGTCGACTGAGTGCCTGCACGCTCGTTTCATGGGTTGGCTTAGGCATACGGAGTTCATTCCATGTCTAAGCCCCAGCCGGACCGAGGGTTGTGGCAGCAGGACCGGCAGCGAAATCGGTAGCATGCAGTGGGGGACCGGGTTGATCCTCGGCTCGGGCATTATGCCTCTCCGGCCGGCCTCTCTGGCCAGCTGAGCACCCGTACGTTCATTTCATGGGTTGACTTAGGCGTACGGAGTTCATCCCAAGTCTAAGCATACAGAGTTCATTCCCAGTCTAAGATCGGACTAGATCGAGGGTTGCGACAGTAGGATCGGTAGCACACATGGGGGATTGGGCCAACCCCCAGCTTGCGCATTCTGCCTCTCCGGCTGGCTGAGCGCCTGCAAGCCAATTTCATGGGTTAGCTTAGGCATAGGGAGTTCATTCCATGTCTAAGCCCCAGCCGGACTGAGGGTTCTGGCAGGGGCACCGACAGCACGCAGAGGGGGATCGGGCCAATCCCCGACTTGCGCATTATGCCTTTTCGACTGGCTCAGCGCCCGAAAGCTCGTTTCGTGGGTTGACTTAGGCATACGTAGTTCATTCCCAGTCTAAGATCGGACCAAACCAAGGGTTACGGTAGCCAGATCAACAGCACGTAAGAAGGGGCTGGTTCGGTCCTCGACTTTCACATTCTGCCTCTTCGACCGGCTAAGCGCCTGCACGCTCGTTTCATTGGTTGGCTTGGGCATACGGAGTTCATTCCATGTCTAAGCATACGGAGTTCATTCCCAGTCTAAGATCAGACCGGATCGAGGGTTGCGGTAGTAGGACCTGCAGCAGGATCGGCAGCATGCAGGGGTCAATCTTCGACTTGTGCATTCTACCTCTCCGGCCAGCTAAGCACCCGCATGCTTGTTTCATGGGTTGACTTAGGCTTATGGAGTTCATTCCCAGTCTAAGATCGAACTGGATGGAGGGTTGCGAGAGTAGGATCGGCAGCATGCAGATGGCACCGAGCCAATACCTGACTTTCGCATTCTGCCTCTCCCGTCGGTTGAGCACTTGCACGCTCGTTTCGTGGGTTGGCTTAGGCATAGGGAGTTCATTCCATGTCTAAGCCCCAGTCAGACCGAGGGTTGGCGTAGTGAGACCGACAGCACATAGAGAGGGACTGGGTCGATCCCCATCTTACGCATTCTGCCTCTCCAGTCGGTTGAGTGCCCGCACGTTCGTTTCGTGGGTTGGCTTAGGCATACGGAGTTCATTCCATGTCTAAGCATATAGAGTTCATTCCCAGTCTAAGATTTTGAGCCACGGTGAACATGCTGGGCTCGGGCATGTGCTGGTGCCGCATTTTCTTCGCCCGAGGCACCATCACCGGAGCATCGTCAGAGCATCGCTGGAGAGCCTAACCGACGGCATTGGGGGTTCTGGCGATTAGGGGGTCAGGGGGTGTGCATACATGATGTGCAATCGGTGCTGGTACTTGGCCCTTATATTGGCCCCCTATCCCTCATCAAACCTCAAGAACTCACATCCCTTACAGAGCATTTGAGATTTTATAGGTTTTCTGCCAGTAGCAATTAAAGTGTCTGAAATGGGGACACTTTTTTCAAACGGTCACAAAATCTTCTCCAATTCGAGTTTTTAGTTGAATTTTTTATGCATCCCAAAAAAAATACAAGGATCACCTCTACCAAATTTTGGGGCAAAACTCTTTCTAAAAAAATTTTAAAAAATCCCGAACCGTAAAAAGTTTTAAAAATCGTGAAAAATAGAAAACGGGTCGTCTTGCCACGAAACTTCACATGAAGGCATAGGGGACCATTGTATAAATTTACAAGCCATAAAAATGGCATTGGCATGGCAGAAATATGAAGATATGCTTGAACCCACCTACCACCCGTTCGATCCCCGATTAATGCATCCTGCCTCTCTGGTCGGCTGAGCGTCCGCACTCTCATTTCGTGGGTTGAATTAGGCATATGTAGTTCATCCCCAGTCTAAGCACATGGAGTTCATTCCCAGTCTAAGATCGAACCGGATTGAGGGTTACGGTAGCAGGATCGGCAGCACACAGGGGGGACCAGGCCGATCCCCGGCTTGTGCATTCTGCCTCTTCAGCCAGTTGAGCGCCTGCATGCCTGTTTCATGGGTTGGCTTAGGCATAGGGAGTTCATTCCATGTCTAAGCCCTAGCCGAACCTAGGGTTATGGCAGCAGGACCGACAGCACGCAGAGGGGGATCGGGCCGATGCCTTCTTATGTATTATGCCACTCCGACCGGTTCAACACCTGCACGTTTGTTTCGTGGGATAACTTAGGCATACAGAGTTAATTCCCAGTCTAAGATCAGATCGGATTGAGGGTTGCGGTAGCAAGATCGACAGCACGCAGGAAGGGATCAGGCCGGTCCCCAGCTTACGCATTTTGCCTTTCCGATCAGTTCAACGCCTGCACGCTCATTTTGTGGGTTGGCTTAGGCATACAGAGTTCATTCCCAATCTAAGATCAGACCAGATCGAGAGTTACGGTAGCAAGACCAGTAGTAGGATCGGCAGCATGCAGGGGGGGACCGAGCCGATCCCTGACTTACGCGTCCGTACATTCATTTCATGGGTTGGCTTAGGCATACAGAGTTCATTCCATGTCTAAGCATATGGAGTTCATTCCCAATCTAAGATCAGACTGGATCGAGGGTTACGACAGCAGGATTGGCAGCACGCAGAGGGGATCGAGCCTTTCCGGTCGGCTGAGCACCTGTAAGCCCGTTTCGTGGGTTGGCTTAGGCATAGGGAGTTCATTCCATGTCTAAGCCCTAGCCGAACCTAGGGTTATGGCAGCAGGACCGACAGCACGCAGAGGGGGATCGGGCCGATGCCTTCTTATGTATTATGCCACTCCGACCGGTTCAACACCTGCACGTTTGTTTCGTGGGATAACTTAGGCATACAGAGTTAATTCCCAGTCTAAGATCAGATCGGATTGAGGGTTGCGGTAGCAAGATCGACAGCACGCAGGAAGGGATCAGGCCGGTCCCCAGCTTACGCATTTTGCCTTTCCGATCAGTTCAATGCCTGCACGCTCATTTTGTGGGTTGGCTTAGGCATACAGAGTTCATTCCCAATCTAAGATCAGACCAGATCGAGAGTTACGGTACCAGGACCAGTAGTAAGATCGATAGCATGCAGGGGGGGACCGAGCCGATCCCCGACTTGCGCGTCCGTACATTCATTTTATGGGTTGGCTTAGGCATACAGAGTTCATTCCATGTCTAAGCCCCAATCGGACCGAGGGTTGTGGCAGCAGGATCGACAGTGGAATCGGCAGCACGTAGAGGGGGACCGAGTTGATCCCCAGCTTGTGCATTATGCCTCTTCGATCAGCCTCTCCAGCCGGTTGAGTGCCCGCACGCTCTTTTTGTGGGTTGACTTAGGCATACGGAGTTCATCCCCAGTCTAAGCATACGGAGTTCATTCCCAGTCTAAGATTAGATCGGACTGAGGGTTACGGTAGCAGGATCAACAGTATGCAGGAGGGACCGGGCCGATTCCTGGCTTGCGCATTCTGCCTCTTCGCCCGGCTGAGCACCCACATGCCCGTTTCATGGGTTGGCTTAGGCATAGGGAGTTTATTCCATGTTTAAGCCCCAGTCAGACCGAGGGTTGTGGCATTAGGATCGATAGCACGTAGAGGGGGACCGGGCCGATCCCCGACTTGCGCATTATGCCTCTCCGTTCGGCTTAGTGCCCGAACATTGGTTTCATGGGTTGACTTAGGCATATGGAGTTCATTCCCCGTCTAAGATCAGACCGGACCGAAGGTTGTGACAGCACGTAGAAGGGATCGGGTCGATCCTCGACTTGCGTATTCTGCCTCTCCAGTCGACTGAGCACCCGTACGTTCATTTCATGGGTTGGCTTAGGCATACAGAGTTCATTCCATGTCTAAGCATATGGAGTTCATTCCCAATCTAAGATCAGACTGGATCGAGGGTTACGGCAGCAGGATCGGCAGTACACAGAGGGGATCGAGCCTTTCCGGTCGGCTGAGCACCTGTAAGCCCGTTTCGTGGGTTGGCTTAGGCATAGGGAGTTCATTCCATGTCTAAGCCCTAGCCAGACCGAGAGTTATGGCAGCGAGACCGGTAGCACGTAGAGGGGGATCGGGCCGGTCCTAAGCTTATGCATTCTACCTCTTCGACCGGCTGAGCACCAGCACGCTCGTTTCGTGGGTTGTCTTAGGCATACGGAGTTCATTCCATGTCTAAGCCCCAGTCGGTCCGAGGGTTGTGCCAGCAGGACCGGCAGCGGGATCGGTAGCACATAAAGGGGGATCGGGTTGATCCCCGGCTTGCACATTATGCCTCTCTGGCTGGCCTCTCCTGTAGGCTGAGCGCCCGTACACTCGTTTCATGGGTTGACTTAGGCATACGGAGTTCATCCCCAGTCTAAGCATACGGAGTTCATTCCCAGTCTAAGATCGAACCGGACTGAGGGTTACGATAGTAGGATCGGCAGTACGCAGGGGGGACCGTGTCGTTCCCCGGCTTGTGCATTCTACCTCTCCGGTTGGCTGAGCGCCCGCACGCCCGTTTTGTGGGTTGGCTTAGGCATAGGGAGTTTATTCCATGTCTAAGCCCTAGTTGGACCGGGGGTTGTGGCAGCGGGATCGACAGCACGCAGAGGGGGATCGGGTCGATCCTCGACTTGAGCATTATGCCTTTCCGGCCGACTCAGTGCCCGAACGCTCGTTTCGTGGGTTGACTTAGGCATGCGAAGTTCATTCCTAGTTTAAGATCGGACCAGACTGAGCATTGCGACAGTAGAATCGACAGCAGGTAGTGGGGATCGGGTTGATCCCTGGCTTACGCATTCTGCCTCTCTGATCGACTGAGCACTTGCACGCTCGTTTCGTGGGTTGGCTTAGGCATAAGGAGTTCATTCCATGTCTAAGCATACGGAGTTCATTCCTAATCTAAGATCAGACCAGACCGAGGGTTGTGGTAGCAGGACCAGCAGTAAGATCAGCAGCACGCAGGGGGGACCGAGTTGATCCCCAACTTAAGCATTCTGCCTTTCCAACCGGCTGAGCACCTGCCCACTCATTTCGTAGGTTGGCTTAGGCATACGAAGTTCATTCCATGTCTAAGCATACAGACTTCATTCCCAGTCTAAGATCAGACCAGATTGAGGGTTGCGATAGCAAGATCGATAGCATGCAGGGGGGACTAGGCCTATCCCCGGCTTGCGCATTTCGCCTCTCTGGCCGGTTGAGTGCCCGCACGCCCATTTCGTGGGTTGGCTTAGGCATAGGGAGTTTATTCCATGTCTAAGCCCCAGTCGGACCGAGGGTTGTGGCATCGGGATCGACAGCACGTAGAGGGGGACCGAGCCAATCCCTGACTTGCGCATTATGCCTCTCCCTCCAGCTTAACGCCCTAACGCTCGTTTCGTGGGTTGACTTAGGCATATTGAGTTCATTCCCAGTCTAAGATCAGATCAGACCGAAGGTTGCGGTAGCAGGATCGACAGCACGTAAGGAGGGACCGGATCGGTCCCCGGCTTGCGCATTCTGCCTCTACAGCCGGCTGAGCACCCGCACGCTCATTTCATGGGTTGGCTTAGGCATACAGAGTTCATTCCATGTCTAAGCATAAGGAGTTCATTCCCAGTCAAAGATCAGACCGGACCGAGGGTTGCGGTAGCAGGATCAGTAGCACGCAGGGGGGACCGAGCCTCTTTGGTCGGTTGAGCGCCCGTACGCCTATTTCGTGGGTTGGCTTAGGCATAGGGAGTTCATTCCATGTCTAAGCCCCAGTCAGACCGAGGGTTATGGCAGTGGGACCTGCAGCACGCAGAGGGGGATAGGGCCGGTCCCCGGCTTGCGCATTCTACCTCTCCGGTCGGTTGAGCACCCGTACGCTCATTTCGTGGGTTAGTTTAGGCATACGGAGTTCATTCCATGTCTAAGCCCCAGCCGGTCTGAGGGTTGTGGCAGCAGGACCAGCAGTGGGATCGACAGCACGTAAAGGGGGATTGGGCCGATCCTCGGCTTACGCATTATGCCTCTCTTCGCCGGCCTCTCCGACAGGCTGAGTGCCTTTACGCTCGTTTCATGGGTTGACTTAGGCATACGAAGTTCATCCCCAGTGTAAGCATACATAGTTCATTCCCAGTCTAAGATCGGACTGGACCGAGGGTTACGACAGCAGGATCGGCAGTATGCAGGGGGGACCGTGCCGTTCCCTGGCTTGCGCATTCTGCCTCTCCGGTTGGTTGAGCGCCCGCACGCTCGTTTCGTGGGTTGGGTTAGGCATGGGGAGTTTATTCCATGTCTAAGCCCCAGCTGGATAGAGGGTTGTGGCAGCGGGACCGACAGCACGCAGAGGGGGACTGGGTCGATCCCCGGCTTGTGCATTATGCCTCTCTGACCGGCTTAGCACCCGAATGCTCATTTCGTGGGTTGACTTAGGCATGCGGAGTTCATTCCCAGTCTAAGATTGAACCGGATTGAGCGTTGCGATAGTAGAATCGACAGCAGGCAAGAGGGATCGGGCCGATCCCTGGCTTGCGCATTCTGCCTCTCCGATCAGCTGAGCGCATACACGCTCGTTTCATGGGTTGGCTTAGGCATACGGAGTTCATTCCATGTCTAAGCATACGAAGTTCATTCCCAGTCTAAGATCGGACCGAACTGAGGGTTGTGGCAGCAGGACCAACAGCAAGATCAGCAGCACGTAGGGGGGACTGGTCCAATCCTCGGCTTGTGCGTTCTACCTCTTCGGCTGGCTAAGCGCCCGCACGTTCGTTTCCTAGGTTGGCTTAGGCGTACGGAATTCATTCCATGTCTAAGCCCCAACCGCACCAAGGGTTGTGGCAGCAGGACCGGCAGCGGGATCGGTAGCACCCAAGGGGGACCGGGCTGATCCCCAGCTTATGCATTATGCCTCTCCGGTCGACCTCTCCGACCGACTAAGCGCCCGCAAGCTCGTTTCATGGGTTGAGTTAGGCACACAGAGTTCATCCCCGATCTAAGCATATGGGGTTCATTCCCAGTCTAAGATCGAACTAGGCCAAGGGTTGCGGTTGCAGGATCGGCAGCACGCAAGGGGGATCGGGCTGATCCCTGGCTTGCGCATTCTGCCTCTCCGGCCGACTGAGCGCCCGCACGCCCGTTTCGTGGGTTGGCTTAGGCATAGGGAGTTCATTCCATGTCTAAGCCCCAGCCAAACCGAGGGTTGTGGCAGCGGGATCGGTAGCACGTAGAGGGGGACCAGGCCCATTCTCGGGTTATGCTTTCTCCCTCTCCAGCCGGCTGAACGCCCGCATGCTCATTGCATGGGTTGGCTTAGGCATATGGATTTCATTCCATGTTTTAAGCATACGGAGTTCATTTCCAGTCTAAGAGTTTGAGCCACAGTGCACATCCTAGGCTCGGGCATGTGTTGGTGCCGCATTTTTTTTGCTCGGGGTACCATCGCGGGAGCATCGTCGGAGAGCCTAACCGGTGGCATTGGGGGTTTCGGCGATTAGAGGGCCGGGGGGTGTGCGCACATGATGTGCGATGGGTGCTGGTACTTGGCCCTTATATTGGCCCCCTATCCCTCATCAAACCTCGAGAACTAACACCTACTTAAAAAGCATTTGAGATTTTATAGGTTTGCTGCCATAGCCATTATGGTGTCTGAAATGGGGACACTTTTTTCAAACGGTCACAAAATCTTCTCCACTTCGAGTTTTTAGCTGAATTGTTTGATGCATGCCAAAAAAAATACAAGGATCACCTCTACCAAATTTGGGGACAAAACTCTTTCTAAAAAAATTTTAAAAAATCTCAAATTGTAAAAAGTTTTGAAAATCGTGAACAATAGAAAACGGGTCGTCTTGCCACGAAACTTCACATGAAGGCGTAGGGGACCATTGTATGAAATTGCAAGCCATAAAAATGACATTGGCATGGTAGAAATATGAAGATGTGGTTGAACCCACCTACCACCCGTTCGATCCCCAGCTTGTGCATCCTGCCTCTCTGGTCGGCTGACCGTTAGCATGCTCGTTTCGTGGGTTGACTTAGGCATACGGAGTTCATCCCCAGTCTAAGCATATGGAGTTCATTCCCAGTCTAAGATCAGATCGGACCGAGGGTTGCGGCAGCAGGATCGGTAGCACGCACGGGGGATCAGGCCAATCCCTGGCTTGCACATTCTACCTCTCCGGCCGGCTGAGCGCCCGCACGCCCGTTTCGTGGGTTGGCTTAGGCATAGGGAGTTCATTCCATGTCTAAACCCCAGCCGGACCGAGGGTTGTGGCAGCGGGATCAGCAGCACGTAGAGGGGGATCGGGTCGATCCTCGGCCTATGCATTATACCTCTCCGATCGACTCAACGCCCGCACACTCATTTCATGGGTTGACTTAGGCATACAGAGTTCATTCTCAGTCTAAGATCGGATTGGACCGAGGGTTGCGGTAGCAGGATCGACAGCACGTAGGGGGGACCAGGTCGGTCCCCGGCTTGTGCATTCTGCCTCTCCGGCCGGCTGAGCACCCGCACGCTTGTTTTGTGGGTTGGCTTAGGCATACGGAGTTCATTCCCAGTCTAAGATCGAACCAGACCGAGGGTTGTGGTAGCAAGACCAACAGCAGGATCAGCAGCACGCAAAGGGGGACCGGGCCGATCCCTGGCTTGCGCATTCTACCTCTCCGACAGGCCTCTTCGGTCGGTTGAATGTCCATACGATCATTTTGTGGGTTGACTTAGGCATACGTAGTTCATCCCCAGTCTAAGCATATGGAGTTCATTCTCAGTCTAAGATCAAACCAAACCGAGGGTTGCAGTAGCAGGATCGGCAGCACACAGGGGGGATCGGGCCGATCCTCGGCTTGCGCATTCTGCCTTTCGATCGGCTAAGTGCCCGCACGCCCGTTTCATGGGTTGGCTTAGGCATAGGGAGTTCATTCCATGTCTAAGCCCCAACCGGACCGAGGGTTGTGGTAGTAGGACCGACAGCATGCAGAGGGGGATCGTGCCGATCCCCGTCTTGCGCATTCTGCCTCTCCGACCGACTGAGCGCCCGCACACTTGTTTCATGGGTTGGCAAAGGCATACGGAGTTCATTCCATGTCTAAGCATACGGAGTTCATTCCCAGTCTAAGAGTTTGAGCCACGGTGCACATGCTGGGCTCGGGCATGTGCTGGTGGTGCATTTTTTTTGCCCGGGTCACCATCACCGGAGCATCGTCGGAGAGCCTAATGGCGACATTGGGGGTTCCGACGATTGGGGGGCCGGGGGGTGTGCGCACATGATATGGGAAGGGTGCTGGTACTTGGCCCTTATATTGGCCCCCTATCCCTCATCAAACCTCGAGAACTAACACCCCTTAAAGAGCATTTGAGATTTTATAGATTTGCTGCTAGTAGCCATTAAAGTGTCTGAAATGGGGATACTTTTTTCAAACATACACAAAATCTTCTCCACTTCGAGTTTTTGGCTGAATTTTTTTGTGCATGCCAACAAAAATACAAGGATCATCTCTACCAAATTTGGGGACAAAAATCTTTCTAAAAAAATTTTAAAAAATCCCGAACCACAAAAAGTTTTGAAAATCGTGAAAAATAGAAAACGGGTCATCTTGCCAAGAAACTTGACATGAAGGCGTAGGGGACCATTGTATGAAAAATAAAAATGGCATTGGCATGGCAAAAATATATAGATGTGCTTGAACCCAGCTACCACCCGTTCGATCCTCGGCTTGCGCATCCTACCTCTCTGGCCGGCTGAACGTCCGCACGCTCGTATCATGGGTTAACTTAGGCATACAGAGTTCATCCCAGTCTAAGCATACAAAGTTTATTCTAAATCTAAGATCAGACCGGACCGAGGGTTGCGGCAGTAGGATCGACAGCACGCATGAAGGACCGGGCCGATCCTCAGCTTGCGCATTCTACCTCTCCGGCCGGCTGAGTGCCTGCACGCCCGTTTCATGGGTTGGCTTAGGCATAGGGAGTTCATTCCATGTCTAAGCCCCAGTCGGACTGAGGGTTGTGGTAGTGGGACTGGTAGCACGTAGAGGGGGATCGGGTCGATCCCCAGCTTGTGCATTATGCCTCTCCGGCCGGCTCAGCGCCTGCACGCTCGTTTCGTGGGTTGACTTAGGCATACGGAGTTCATTCCATGTCTAAGCATACGGAGTTCATTCCTAGTCTAAGAGTTTGAGCCATGGTGCACATGCTGGGCTCGGGCATGTGCTGGTGCTGCATTTTTTTTGCCCGGGTCACCATCGTTGGAGCATCGCCGGAGAGCCTAACGGCGGCATTGGGGGTTCCGACGATTGGGGGGCCGGGGGGTGTGCACACATGATGTGCGAAGGGTGCTGGTACTTGGCCCTTATATTGGCTCCCTATCCCTCATCAAACCTCGAGAACTGACACCCCTTTAAAGAGCATTTGAGATTTTATAGATTTGCTGCTAGTAGCCATTAAAGTGTTTGAAATGGGGATACTTTTTTCAAACATACACAAAATCTTCTCCCCTTCGAGTTTTTAGCTGAATTTTTTTGTGCATGCCAACAAAAATACAAGGATCATCTCTACCAAATTTGGGGACAAAACTCTTTCTAAAGAAATTTTAAAAAATCCTGAACCACAAAAAGCTTTGAAAATCATGAAAAATAGAAAACGGGTCATCTTGCCAAGAAACTTCACATGAAGGCGTAGGGGACCATTGTATGAAAAATAAAAATGGCATTGGCACGGTAGAAATATATAGATGTGCTTGAACCCACGTACCACCCGTTCGATCCTCGGCTTGCGCATCCTACCTCTCTGGCCAGCTGAGCATCCGCACGCTCGTATCGTGGGTTAACTTAGGCATACAGAGTTCATCCCAGTCTAAGCATACGAAGTTCATTCTGAATCTAAGATCAGACTGGAACGAGGGTTGCCAGCAGCAAGATCGACAGCACGCATGGAGGACCGGGCCGATCCCCAGCTTGCGCATTCTGCCTCTCCGGCCGGCTGAGCGCCCGCACGCCCGTTTCATGGGTTGGCTTAGGCATAGGGAGTTCATTCCATGTCTAAGCCGCAGCCGGACCGAGGGTTGTGGCAGTGGGACTGGCAGCATGTAGAGAGGGATCGGGTCGATCCCCAGCTTGTGCATTATGCCTCTCCGATCAGCTCAGCGCCTGCACGCTCGTTTCATGGGTTGACTTAGGCATAGGAAGTTCATTCCCAGTCTAAGATCGGACTTGACCGAAGGTTGTGGCAGCAAGACCAGTAGCAGGTTCGACAGCGCATTCTACGTATTTTTCTTCTCCAACCGGCCTCTCCGGTCAACTGAGCACCCCCACGCTCGTTTCATGGTTTGACTTAGGCAGATGGAGTTCATCCCCAGTCTAAGCATACGGAGTTCATTCCCAGTCTAAGATCGAATCAGACCGAAGGTTGTGGCAGTAGGATTGGCAGCATGCAGGGGGGACCGTGTCGATCCCTGGCTTATGCATTCTGCCTCTCTGGTCAGCTGAGTGCCCGCACGTCCGTTTCATCTTTTGGCTTAGGCATAGGGAGTTCATTCCATGTCTAAGCCCCAACCGAATCGAGGGTTGTGGCAGTGGGACCGATAGCACGCTGAGGGGGATCGGGTCAGTCCCTGGCTTGCGCATTATGCCTCTCTGGCCGGCTCAGCACCCGTACGCTCGTTTCGTGGGTTGACTTAGACATACAGAGTTCATTCCTAGTCTAAGATCAGACCAGACCGAGGGTTGTGGCAGCAGGATCGATAGTACGTAAGGGGGGACCAGGCCGGTCCCCAACTTACGCATTCTGCCTCTCCGGTCGGCTGAGCGCCCGCACGCCCATTTCGTGGGTTGGCTTAGGCATAGAGAGTTCATTCCATGTCTAAGCCCCAGTAGGATCGAGGGTTGTGGCAGTGAGATCGATAGCGCAGAGGGGGGCCGGGGTAATCCCCGGCTTGCGTATTCTGCCTCTTCGGCCGGTTGAATGCCCGCAAGCTCGTTTCGTGGGTTGGCTTAGGCATACGGAGTTCATTCCATGTCTAAGCCCCAGTCGAAATGAGGGTTGCGACAGCAGGACCAACAATAGGTATGGCAGCATGCAGGGGGGGACCAAGTCGATCCCCGGCTTGCGTATTCTTCCTCTCCGGCCGGCTGAGCACCCGCACACTTGTTTCATGGGTTGGCTTAGGCATACAGAGTTCATTCCACATCTAAGCCCCAGCCAGACCGAGGGTTGTGGCAGCGGCACCGACAGCACGCAGAGGGGGACCGGGTTGATCCTTGCCTTGCGCATTATGCCTCTCTGGCCGACTCAGTGCTCGAACGCTCATTTCGTGGGTTGAGTTAGGCATACGAAGTTCATTTCCAGTCTAAGATCAGACCGGACCAAGGGTTGTGGCAGCAGGATCGACAGCACCCAAGGGGACCGGACTGGTCCCCGACTTGCGCATTCTGCCTCTCCGGTCGGCTGAGCACCCGCACGCTCGTTTTGTGGGTTGACTTAGGCATACGAAGTTCATTCCCAGTCTAAGATTGAACCAGACTGAGGGTTGCGACAGTAGGATCGACAGCACGTAGGGGGGACTGGGCCGGTCCCCACCTTGCGCATTCTGCCTCTCCGGCAGGCTGAACGCCCGCACGCCCATTTCGTGGGTTGGCTTAGGAATAGGGAGTTCATTCCATGTCTAAGCCCCAACCGGATTGAGGGTTGTGGCAGTGGAACTGATAGCACGCAGAGGGTGACCGGGCCGATCCCCAGCTTGTGCATTATGCATCTCCTGCCGGCTTAGCACCCGAACGTTCGTTCCATGGGTTGACTTAGGCATTCGGAGTTCATTCCCAGTCTAAGATCAGACCGAACTAAGGGTTGCGATAGCAGGATCGATAGCATGTAGGGGGGACCGGACCGATCCCCGGCTAGCGCATTCTACCTCTCCGGTCGGGCTCTTCGATCGGCTGAACGCTCGCACGCTCATTTCGTGGGTTGACTTAGGCATACGGAGTTCATCCCCAGTTTAAGTATATGGAGTTCATTCCCAGTCTAAGATCGGATCAGATCGAGGGTTGCGGCAGCAAGATCGATAGCACGCAAGGGGGACTGGGCCAATCCTCGGCTTGCGCATTATGCCTCTCCGGCCGACTGAATACCCGCACACCTGTTTCGTGGGTTGGCTTAGGCATAGGGAGTTCATTCCATGTCTAAGCCCCAGCCGGATTGAGGGTTGTGGTAGCGGGACCGACAGCACACAGAAGGGGACGGGGCCGGTCCCCGGCTTGCGCATTCTGCCTCTCCGGCCAGCTGAGTGCCCGTACGCTCGTTTCATGGGTTAGCTTAGGCATTCGAGTTCATTCCATGTCTAAGCATACGAAGTTCATTCCCAGTCTAAGAGTTTGAGCCACGGTGCAAATGCTTAGGGACCATTGTATGAATTTACAAGCCATAAAAATTTTAAAAATCCCAAACCATAAAAAGTTTCAAAAATCGTGAAAAATAAAAAATGGGACGTCTTGCCACGAAACTTCACATGAAGGCTTAGGGGACCATTGTATGAATTTACAAGCCATAAAAATGGCATTAGCAATGCAGAAATATGAAGATGTGCTTGAACCCACCTACCACCCATTCGATCCTCAGCTTGTGCATCCTGCCTCTCTGGTTGGCTGAGTGTCCCGCACGCTCATTTCGTGGGTTGACTTAGGCATGTGGAGTTCATCCCTAGTCTAAGGATACAGAGTTCATTCCCAGTGTAAGATCAGATCGGACCGAGGGTTACGGCACCAGGATCTACAACACATAGGGGGGACCAGGTCGATCCCCGACTTGCGCATTCTGCCTCTCCAGCTGGTTGAGCACCCACATGCCCATTTCATGGGTTGGCTTAGGCATAGGGAGTTCATTCCATGTCTAAGCCCCAGTCGGACCGAGGGTTGTGGCAGCGGGACTGGCAACACACAGAGGAGGATTGGGTCGATCCTCGGCTTGTGCATTATGCCTTTACGGCCAGCATAGTGCCCGAACGCTCGTTTCATGGGTTGACTTAGGCAAACGGAGTTCATTCCCAGTCTAAGATCGGACCAAACTGAGGGTTGTGGCAGCAGGATCGGCAGCACGCAGGGGGGGATCGGGCCGATCCCCGGCTTGTGCATTCTGCCTCTTTGATCGACTGAGCGCCCGCACGCCCGTTTCATGGATTGGCTTAGGCATAGGGAGTTCATTCCATGTCTAAGCCCCAACCGGACCGAGGGTTGTGGCAGTGGGACCGGCAGCACGCAGAGGGGGACCGAGCCGATCCCCAGCTTACGCATTATGCCTCTTCGATCGGCTCTGCGCCCGCACGCTCGTTTCTTGGGTTGACTTATTCATACGAAGTTCATTCCTAGACTAAGATCAGACCGAACCGAGGGTTACGGTAGCAGGATCGACAGTACGCAGGGGGGGACCGGGCCAATCCCCGGCTTGCGCATTTTGCCTCTCCGGCCGACTGAGCGCCCACACGCTCGTTTCGTGGTTTGGCTTAGGCATATGAACTTCATTCCATGTCTAAGCATACAGAGTTCATTCCAGTCTAAAATTTTGAGCCACGGTACACATGCTGGGCTTGGGCATGTGCTGGTGCGGCATTCCCGCAGCATCGCCGGAGCATCGGCGGAGAGCCTAACCGGCGACATTGGGGGTTCTAACGATTGGGGGGGCCGGGGGGTGTGCGCACATGATGTGCAATGGGTGCTGGTACTTGGCCCTTATATTGGCCCCCTATCCCTCATCAAATCTCGAGAACTCACACCCCCTTAAAGAGCATTTGAGATTTTATAGGTTTGCTGCCTGTAGCCATTAAAGTGTCTGAAATGGGGACATTTTTTTCAAACGATCACAAAATCTTCTCCACTTCGAGTTTTTAGCTGAATTTTTTTGTGCATGCCAACAAAAATAGAAGGGTCACCTTTACTAAATTTGGGGACAAAAAGCTTTCTAAAAAAATTTGAAAAAATCCCGAACCGCAAAAAGTTTCAAAAATCATGAAAAATAGAAAATGGGTCGTCTTGCCACGAAACTTCACATGTAGGCTTAGGGGACCATTGTATGAATTTGCAAGCCATAAAAATGGCATTGGCATGGCAAAAATATGAAGATTTGCTTGAACCCACCTATTACCCGTTCGATCCCCGACTTGCGCATCCTGCCTCTCTGGTCGGCTGAACGCCCGTACGCTCGTTTCGTGGGTTGACTTCGGCATACAGAGTTCATCCCTAGTTTAAGCATACGAAGTTCATTCCCAGCCTAAGATCGGACTGGACCGAGGGTTGTGACAGTAGGATCGGCAGCACGTAGGGGGAATCGGGCCGATCCCTGACTTACGTATTTTGCCTCTCCGACCTGTTGAACGCCCGCACGCCTGTTTCGTGGGTTGGCTTAGGTATAGGGAGTTCATTCCATGTCTAAACCCTAGCCAAACCGAGGGTTGTAGCAGTGGGACCCGCAGCTCGTAGAGGGGGATCGGGTCGATCCCCGGCTTACGCATTATGCCTCTCTGACCGGCTCAGCGCCTGTACGCTCGTTTCGTGGGTTGACTTAAGCATACGGAGTTCATTCCATGTCTAAGCATGCGGAGTTCATTCCCAGTCTAAGATCAGACCAGATTGAGGGTTGCGACAGTAGGACCAGCAGCAGGATTGGCAGCACGCAGTGGGGGACTAGGTCGATCTTCGACTTGCGCATTCTGCCTCTCCAACCGACTGAGCGCCCACATGCTCATTTTGTGGCTTGGCTTAGGCATACGGAGTTCATTCCATGTCTAAGCCCCAGCCAGGCCGAGGGTTGTGGCAGCATGACCAGCAGCAGGATCGGCTACACGCAGAAGGGGATCGGGCTAATCCCCAACTTGCGCATTATGCCTCTCCGGCTGGGTAAGCGCCCGCACACTCGTTTCGTGGGTTGGCTTAGGCATACGGAGTTCATCCCCAATCTAAGCATACGAGTTCATTCCCAATCTAAGATCAGACCGAACCGAGGGTTGCGGTAGCAGGATCGACAGCATGTAGGGGGGATCGGGTTGATCCCCAGCTTGCTCATTCTGCCTCTCTGATCGGCTGAGTGCCCGTACACCCGTTTCGTGGGTTGGCTTAGGCATAGGGAGTTTATTCCATGTCTAAGCCCCAGCCGGACCAAGGGTTGTGGTAACGGGACTGACAGCACGCAGAGGGGGACCGGGCCGATAGTCGGCTTGCGCATTATGCCTCTTCGATCGGCTCAGCGCCCGCACGCTCGTTTCGTGGGTTGACTTATGCATACTGAGTTCATTCCCAATCTAAGATCAGATCAGACCGAGGGTTGGATAGTAGGATCGACAGCACGTAGGGGGGGACCGGGTCGATCCTCGGCTTGTGCATTCTTCCTCTCCTGTCGACTGAGCGCCCGCACGCTCGTTTCGGGGGTTAGCCTAGGCATACAGAGCTCATTCCTTGTCTAAGCATACGGAGTTCATTCCTAGTCTAAGAGTTTCAGCCACGGTGCAAATGCTGGGCTCGGGCATGTGCTGGTGCCACATTTTTTTGCCTGGGGTACCATCGCCAGAGCATCGTCGGAGCATCATTGGAGAGTTTAACCGACGGCATTAGGGGTTCCGATGATTGGGGGGGTCGGGGGAGTGTGCGCACATGATGTGGGATGGGTGCTGGTACTTCACCCTTATATTGGCCCCCTATCCCTTATCAAACCTCAAGAACTCACACCCCCTTAAAGAGCATTTGAGATTTTATAGGTTTGCTGCCAGTAGCCATTAAAGTGTCTGAAATGGGGACACTTTTTTCAAACGGTCACAAAATCTTTTCCATTTCGAGTTTTTTGCTGAATATTTTTGTGCATGCCAACAAAAATACAAGGATCACCTCTACCAAATTTGGGGACAAAAATTTTCTAAAAAAATTTTAAAAAATCCCGATCCACAGAACATTTTGAAAATCATGAAAAATAGAAAACGGGTTGTCTTGCCACGAAACTTCACATGAAGGCTTAGAGGACCATTGTATGAATTTACATGCCATAAAAATGGCATTGGCATGGCAGAAATATGAACATGTGCTTGAACCCACCTACCACCCGTTCGATCCCCGGCTTGCGCATCCTGCCTCTCTGGTCGGTTGAGCGCCCGTATGCTTGTTTCGTGGGTTGACTTAGGCATACAGAGTTTATCCCCAGTCTAAGCATACAGAAGTCATTCCCAGTCTAAGATTAGATCGAACCGAGGGTTGCGCCTGCAGGATCGACAGCACGTAAGGGGGATCGGGCCGATCCCTGGCTTGCGCATTCTGCCTCTCCGACCGACTGAGCGCCCGCACGCCCATTTCGTGGGTTGGCTTAGGCATAGGGAGTTCATTCCATGTCAAGCCCCAGTCGGATCGAGGGTTGTGGTAGCGGGACTGGCAGCACGCAGAGAGGGACCGGGCCAATCCCCATCTTGTGCATTATGCCTCTCCGATTGGCTCAGCACCTGTACACTCGTTTCATGGGTTGACTTAGGCGTACGGAGTTCATCCCCAGTTTAAGCATACAGAGTTCATTCCCAGTCTAAGATCGGATCGGACCGAGGGTTACGGCAGCAGGACCAGCAGCATGATCGACAGCACGCAGGGTGGGATCGGGTTGATCCTCGATTTGCATATTCTACCTCTCCGACCGGCTGAGCACCCGTGTCATGCCCTGGATAGGTGTGCCAGGCACATCAGGCGCACCAGCAGGTGAGCCAGAGGTTAAGGCCCGCAGACCAGGCGTGCTGGTAGGTATCTGTGCGCAAAGCCTAGCGAACGAGTTTAGAACACCCGCCCAACTTGCAGGCCAGCCCGTGAGACCAAGGCCTAGCATACAAGCTGCTCGCACCACATCCAGAAGGGCCCAAGGTGCTGGACAGGTAAGGGAAGCTTTTGGAAGCATGCAGGATCTGTTGGAGCATCCTGGCAGATTTGGTTGACCCTAAAAATTAGGAGTTAGCATCCTGATTGATTGTAATCTGTATAATCCCATGATTTTAGCCTTTATTCTAGGGATATGCCATTAAGTTGTAGCAGGAGCCTCAACTATAAATAGAGGGCTACTCCACCCTCATTTGTATACCATCAAACACTTCTGTTTCAGTGAATACAAGAGCATTTCCAGAATTCTGTCTTCTTTTCCTGTTTCTCTTTAACTTACGTAATCAGCCCTTCCCATTGTTCTAGTGCCCGTATGCTTGTGTTTTAGGCTGACTTAAGCATAAAAGAGGAGATTCCAAGCCTAAGGCTGCATGGTTTCTGAGTCTAAGGTTGAAGCCCGTGACAGTTGGTATCAAAGCGAGTTTGATTCTACGTGTTTGTGTTGTGTAGGTTAGATCATGATTGAGGCAATGGCATCCCAAAGCAACGTTGCTAGCCAACAACCAGAGGCCCAAGAGCATGGACATGGAAGAGGCAAGAAAGCCAGTTCTAGAGATATCTAGTCTACCATGGACGGTAGGCTAGCCAAGGTGGAGGTGACCGTAGGTAACATGGGGGAGAAGCTTGAGGAGGTAGAGACTCACATTGCATCGCTGGACTCTATAGGAGAGGAGATCCAAAGTAAGCTGGAAGCTGCTCTCAACAAAGGCATGGACGTGTTCACCCAAAAAGAATCAGACCTTGGAGGCTGAAGTGCTGACCTTGCACGATGGCATGGAGGCCATGCACCAGCGGATGGAAGAGCTTGCCAGTGAGCTCGTTGCTTGTAAGACTGCCATTGGGAATGGCATGTTTGCTGGAGTGTCCAAGTCCAGATTGGATGTCCCCAAGCCTAAGGAGTTCAAGGGGACTAGGGTAGCCAAGGAAGTAGACAACTAGCTATGGGGTATGGAGCAGTACTTCCAAGCCATGGGCATTCAAAGTGAGGCGATAAAGGTAAGCACCGCTGCTATGTATCTCATTGATGTAGCCTTATTGTGGTGGAGGCACAGGTGTGATGATGTCAAGCATGGGAGCACCAAGATTGGAACCTGGGCAGAGTTCTAAAAAGAGTTCAGAGAACAATTTTACCCAGAGTATGCCGATGATGAGGCATGGGCAAAGTTACGCAAGTTGAGCCAGCAAGGGGACATAAGGGAGTATGTCCAGAAGTTCTCTGAATTGATGCTACAGATCTCAAATCTAGGTAAGAAGGATGCCTTATTTACTTTCATGGATGGGCTGAAGCCGTACGTGAAGCATGAGCTACAAAGGAGAGGAGTTCATGACTTGGCTAAAGCCATGACTACTATCGAGGCCTTGATAGAGTTCAAGCCTCTGAACAAGTTTGAGTCTACCAAGCCCAAGGGTAAGGGCAGGGACGATAGGGACTGGAAGAAACAGTCTAAGGGGAAGGACCGTGACCAGGAGTCCAAGGATGGAGATCGAGATCGTTCAACCAAGGATGGCGAGAGGAAGCCACCAGCAGGTAAGTGGAAAGCAAAAGGGGATCGAGAGCCACTAGCATGCTACCTATGTGGAGGGAGCCACATAGCACGTAATTTCTCGCAGAAGGGCAAATCGGCTGCTGTAGACAAGGAGTCTAACGAGAAGCCAGAGTCAGAGCAGTAAAGCTTGGGTCATTGGTGCTCAATGCTATCTAGAATAAGGGGAGCCACAAGCCAAAGGGCTTGATGTTTGTGGATCTAATGGTTGTGGGTCAAAAGGTGAGCGCATTGGTGGACACAGGTGCCTCACATCTTTTTATTTTAGGTGATGGAGTCCTGAAGCTCAAACTAAAGGTGCAGAAAGGGACTAGTACCATCAAAACGGTGAACTCCAAAGAGGTTCCAGCCATTAGAGTAGCACGGGGAGTGGAGTTGTAGCTTGGAGACTAGAAAGGTAAGGAGACTATAGAGGTAATACCCCTTGATGACTATGAGTTTGTGATTGGGTTGGATTTCCTTGTTTGGATTAACACCCTCCTTGTGCCTTTTACCGATTGTGTTTGCATCTTGGATGCACGGTGGCAAAGCCTAGTGCCATTGAGGAGAGGGTCTGGAGTTGGGTCACGAGTGGTGTCAGCCATCCAATTTGCCAAGACGATAAGTAGACAAGAAGACACCTTCTTGGAAGCCCTAAAATATGATGACCCAAGGGAGAAAGAGACCGAGTCACCCTTGGAGGTGCTAAAGGTGCTGAAGACCTTTAGTGATGTGATGCCTGCAAAGCTGCCTAGCAAGCTACCACCTAAGAAGGAGGTAGACCACAAGATCAAGCTGGTGTCCGAGGCCAAGCCACCAGCTAGAGCCACTTACCGAATGTCTCTACCAGAGTTGAAGGAGTTGAGGAAGCAGCTCAAAGAGTTAGTTAATGCTGGCTTTATCAGGCCATCGAGGGTGCCCTATGGTGCATCGGTTTTATTCCAGCGCAAGCATGATGGGTCGTTGTGGCTGTGCATAGACTATCGGGCTTTGAACAAGCTAACCATTAAGAACAAGTACCCCATCCCACTCATTGCGGACTTGTTCGATCAACTTGGGAGTGTAAGGTGGTTCACCAAGCTGGATTTGAGGTCGGGCTACTATCAAGTCAGGATCGTGGAGGGAGATGAGCCAAAGACAGCATGTGTCACTCGGTATGGTTCATATGAGTTCTTGGTGATGCCTTTCGGACTCACGAATGCCCCAGCAACATTCTGCACCCTTATGAACAAGGTACTTCAGTCGTTCCTTGATCGATTTGTTGTGGTTTATTTAGATGACATTGTGATCTACTGCCAGACTTTGGGAGAGCATGCAGACCACTTGAGACAGGTGTTCAAGGTGTTGTGGGCGCACAAGTTGTTTATCAAGAGGGAGAAGTGCTCATTCACCCAGCAGGAGATCTCGTTCCTAGACCACATAGTGGGAGGTGGCAGGATACGCATTGATGAAGGCAAGATACATGCCATCCTGGAGTGGCAACCGCCAGCCAAGGTCACTAAGTTGAGATCATTCCTTAGGCTGGTTAACTACTACAGGCACTTCATCAAAGGTCACTCAGCAATAGCCACACCATTGACTGACTTGCTCAAGAAAGGGAGAACATTGGAGTAGAGCACAGGGTGCCAGGAAGCCTTTGATATGTTGAAGCAGGCTGTGACCGAGGAGCCAGTGTTGGCCTTGCCAGACCATGCCAAGCTGTATGAGGTACACACAAATGCATCAGACTTTGCCATAGGGGGTGTGTTGATACAGGAGGGACGTCCAGTCACGTTCGAGAGTAGAAAGCTGAATGAGACTAAACGCAAGTACATGGTCCAAGAGAAGGAGATGACTGCAGTGGTACACTGCTTGTGTACTTGGCGGCATTACCTATTGGGGTCAAGGTTCATGGTGAGGATGGACAATGTGGCAACCAGCTACTTCCAGATGCAGAAGAAGCTATCTGCCAAGCAGGCAAGATGGTAAGATTTTCTTACAGAATTTGATTTTCAGATGGAGTACAAGCCAGGACAGGTGAACCTAATGGCAGATGCCCTGAGCAGAAAGGCTAACCTTGCTGCCATTAGCCAACTAGAGGGGTCACTGGTGCCGCGCATCCATGAGGGACTTGCGCATGATCCTACAGCCAAGGCTTTGATGGAGTACGCCCAGCAAGGTAAGACTAGGCGATTTTGGTTGCAGGATGGGTTGCTATACACCAGGGGTAGTAGACTGTTTGTGCCACAGCATAGGAAGCTTCGCAAGGAAGTTTTACAAGAATGCCATGATTCAAGGTGGGCTGGACACCCCGGAGTGAGCCACACCCTGGCGCTGATCGAGGACCGGTACTACTGGCTGTACATGAGGGATGATGTAGAGGCCTATGTGAAGACTTGTCTTGTGTGCCAACAGGACAAGGTGGAGCTCAAGAAACTAGGGGGTCTCTTAGAGCCATTACCAGTGCCAGAACGACCATGGGAGAGTGTTTCTCTGGACTTTATAGTCGGTCTACCCAAAGCAGAAGGGTTTGGAAGCATCATGGTAGTAGTGGATAGGTTTTCCAAGTATGGAATCTTCATTCCAGCAACCAAGGAGTGCCCGGTCGAGGAGGTAGCTCGATTGTTCCTGAAGAACATGGTTAAGTACTGGAGAGGTTCGAGGATCATTGTTAGTGATCGGGACGGGCGTTTCACGGGCAGGTTTTCGACTGAGTTATTCAAGCTATTGGGGTCAGACTTGAACTTTTCCACTAGCATGCATTCACAGACTGATGGGCAGACAGAGCGAGGAAATGGACTATTGGAGATCTACCTCAGGCACTATGTAAGTGCCATACAAAGGGACTGGCCAAAGCTACTAGATATTGTGAAGTTTTCCTACAACTTGCAAAGGAGTGAGGCAACGAACCAGAGCCCATTTGAGGTTGTGACAGGGCAACAACCACTAACGCCTGGTTTGATTGCTGTAGGTTATACAGGGCTGAATCCAGCAGCATACAAGTTTCCCAAGGCATGGCAGGAGCAAAATGACTTGGCCAGAGTTTGTCTACACAAGGTGGCCAAGAGGTCGAAGAAGTGGGCAGACCAAAATAGGCGAGACGTGCAGTTCCAGGTTGGAGACTTGGTGTTGATGAAGCTACATCCCATTGTGTGCCATAGGGGGCTGCACAAAGGCCTAGTTCGAAGGTATGAGGGACCTTTTTGAGTAGTCAAGAGGGTAGGCAAGGTTGCCTACAAGCTAGATATGCCACCCAAGCTGAGGGTACACCCGATGTTCCATGTGAGCATGCTCAAGCCGTTCCATGAGGATGAGGGAGATCCAGGACGGGCAGAGTCAAAGCGTGCACCATTGGGAGCAAGGGCCTCATATGAGAAGGAGGTCCATAGCATCATAGCTGATTGGAAGGTGAGACGGAAGAATTATCAGCCAAGACAAGAGTACTTAGGGTGCTAGAAGGGACTTCCAGACAGTGAGGCAAGCTGGGAACCAGTAGATGACTTATGGCAGTTCGAGGACCAAATCAGGTAGTACCATGCAGAAGATGCAATGAGGGCATTGTGCAATCAGGTGGGGGAGAATGTCATGCCCTGGATGGGCACGCCAGGCACATCAGGTGCACCAACAGGTGAGCCAGAGGTTAAGGCTCGCAGACCAGGCGTGCTGGCTGGTATCTGTGTGCAAAGCCTAGCAAACGAGTTCATAATGCCCGCCCAACTTGCAGGCCAGCCCGTGAGACCAAGGCCTAGCATACAAGCTGCCCGCACCACATCCAAAAGGGCCCAAGGTGCTAGACAGGCAAGAGAAGCTTTTGGAAGCAAGCAGGATCAGCTGGAGCATCCTGGCAGATTTGGTTGACCTTAAAAATCAGGAGTTAGCATCCTGATTGATTGTAATCTGTATAATCCCATGATTTTAGCCTTTTTTCTAGGGATATGCCATTAAGTTGTAGCTGGAGCCTCAACTATAAATAGAGGGCTGCTCCACCCTCATTTGTACACCATCAAACACTTCTGTTTTAGTGAATACAAGAGCATTTCCAAAATTCTATCTTCTTATCCTGTTTCTCTTTAACTTGCCTAATCAGCCCTTCCCATTGTTCTAGTGCCCGCACGCTTGTGTTTTAGGCTAACTTAGGCATAAAGAAAGGGGTTTCAAGCCTAAGGTCACACAATTTTTGAGTCTAAGGTCGGAGCCCGTGACACCTGCACGCTCGTTTCGTGGGTTAGCTTAGGCATACGGAGTTCATTCCATGTCTAAGCCCCAGCCGAACCGAGGGTTGTGGCAGCAGGATCGGTAGCAGGATCGATAGCACATAGAGGGGGATCAGGCTGATCCTCGGTTTGGGCATTATCCCTCTTCGACTGGCCTCTCTGGTCGGCTGAGCGCCCGCACACTCATTTCATGGGTTGACTTAGGCATACGGAGTTCATCCCCAGTCTAAGCATACGGAGTTCATTCCCAGTCTAAGATTGGACCAGACCGAGGGTTGCGACAGTAGGATCGACAGCACGGAGGGGGGACCGGGCCAATCCCCGGTTTGCGCATTCTACCTCTCCGGCCGGCTGAGCGCCCGCACGCCCATTTCGTGGGTTGGCTTAGGCATAGGGAGTTCATTCTATGTCTAAGCCCCAATCAGACTGAGGGTTGTGGTAGCGGAACCGATAGTATGTAGAGAGGGACCAGGCCGATCCCCGATTTAGGCGTTATGCCTCTTCGACTGGCTCAGTGCTTGTACGCTCGTTTCATGGGTTGACTTATGCATACGAAGTTCATTCCTAGTCTAAGATCAGACCGAATCGAGGGTTACGACAGTAAGATTGACAGCACGCACGGGGGACCAGGCCGATCCTCAGCTTGTGCATTCTACTTCTCCAGCCGATTGAGCGCCCACACGCTCGTTTCGTGGGTTGGCTTAGGCATATGGAGTTCATTCCATGTCTAAGCCCCAGTCAGACTGGGGGTTGTGGTAGCAGGACCGGCAGCGAGATTGGTAAAACATATAGGGGGACTGGGTTGATCCCAGGCTTGCGCATTATGCCTCTCCAATCGGCCTCTACGACCGGCTGAGCATCCACACGCTCATTTCGTTGGTTGACTTAGGCATACGGAGTTCATCCCTAGTCTAAGCAAACGGAGTTCATTCCTAGTCTAAGATCGGATCAGACCGAGGGTTGTGACAGCAGGATCGATAGCATGCAGAGGGAACTGGGTCGATCCCCGTCTTGTGCATTCTGCCTCTCCGGCCAGCTGAGCACCTGCACGCCCGTTTCGTGGGTTGGCTTAGGCATAGGGAGTTCATTCCATGTCTAAGCCCCAGCCAGATCGAGGGTTGTGGTAGTGGGACCAGCAGTACACAGAGGGGGATCGGGTCGATCCTCGGCTTGCGCATTATGCCTCTCCGATCGACTCAGTGCCCGAACACTCGTTTCGTGGGTTGACTTAGGCATATAGAGCTCATTCCCAATCTAAGATCGAAATGGATCAAGGGTTGCTGTAGCAGGATCGATAGCACGCAAGGGGGACTGGGCCAGTCCCCGGCTTGTGCAGTCTACCTCTCTAGCCGGCTGAGCGACCGTACGCTCGTTTCGTGGGTTAGCTTAGGCATACGGAGTTTATTCTATGTCTAAGCATACGGAGTTCATTTCCAGTCTAAGATCGGACTGGACCGAGGGTTGCGACAGCAGGACCAGTAGTAGGATCGATAGCAGGTAGGGGGGACCAGGCTGATCCTCGACTTGCGCATCTGGCTCACCGGTCGGCTGAGCACCCGTATGCTCTTTTCATGGGTTGACTTAGGCATACTGAGTTCATCCCCAGTCTAAGCATACAGAGTTCATTCCCAGTCTAAGATCAGATTGGATCGAGGGTTGCGACAGCAGGATCACAGCACACAGGGGGGATCGGCCTGATCCTCGGCTTACACATTCTGCCTCTCCGACCGGCTGAGCTTCCGCACGCCCATTTCGTGGGTTGGCTTAGGCATAGGGAGTTCATTCCATGTCTAAGCCCCAACCGAACCGAGGGTTGTGGTAGCGGGACCGACAGCACGCAGAGGGGGACCGGGTCGATCCCCGGCTTGCGCATTCAGCCACTCCGACCGGCTGAGTGCCTGCACGCTCGTGTCGTGGGTTGGCTTAGGCATACGGAGTTCATTCCATATCTAAGCATACGGAGTTCATTCTAGTCTAAGATTTTGAACCGTGATGCACATGCTGGGCTCAGGCATGTGCTGGTGCCACATTTTTTTCGCCCGGGGCACCATCACCGGAGCATCACCGGAGATCCTAACCGACGGCACTAGGGGTTTCGGCGAGGGGGGACGGGGGGTGCGCACACATGATGTGCGATGGGTGCTGGTACTTGGCCCTTATATTGGTCCCCTATCCCTCATCAAACCTCGAGAACTCATACCCCCTTAAAGAGCATTTGAGATTTTATAGGTTTGCTACCAGTAGCCATTAAAGTGTCTGAAATGGGGACACTTTTTTGAAATAGTGACAAAATCCTCTCCACTTCGAATTTTCAGCTGAATTTTTTATGCATGCCAATAAAAATACAAGGATCACCTCTACCAAATTTGGGGACATAACTCTTTCTAAAAAAATTTTAAAAAATCCCGAACTGTAAAAAGTTTCAAAAATCTTGAAAAATAGAAAACGGGTCGTCGTGCCACAAAACTTCACATGAAGGCTTAGGGGACTGTTGTATGAATTTACAAGCCATAAAAATGGCATTGGCATGGCAGAAATATGAAGATGTGCTTGAACCCACCTACCACACGTTTGATCCCCGGCTTGTGCATCCTGCCTCTCTAGTCAGCTGAGCGCTCGCACGCCCGTTTCGTGGGTTGGCTTAGGCATAGGGAGTTCATTCCATGTTGAAGCCCCAGCCAGACCGAAGGTTGTGGCAGTGGGACTGACAGCACGTAGAAGTGGATTGGGTCGATCCCCAGCTTGCGCATTATGCCTCTCCGGCCAGCTCAGTGCTCGCACGCTCATTTCATGGGTTGACTTAGGCATACAGAGTTCATTCCCAGTCTTAGATCAGACCGAACCGAGGGTTGTGGTAGCAAGATCGACAGCACGTATGTGGGGACCGGGCCGATCCCTGGCTTGTGCATTCTACCTCTTCGACCAGCTGAGCGCCCGCCCGCACGCTCGTTTCATGGTTTGGCTTAGGCATATGGAGTTCATTCCCAGTCTAAGATCAGACCAGACCGAGGGTTCCGACAGTAGGACCAACAGTAGAATCGACAGCACATAGAGGGTTACCGGGCTTATCCCCGGCTTACGCATTCTGCCCCTCCGATTGGCTGAGCACCCGCACGCTCGTTTCGTGGGTTGGCTTAGGCATACGGAGTTCATTCCATGTCTAAGCCCCAGTCGGATCGAGGGTTGTGGCAGCAGGACCGGTAGCGAGATCGGCAGCACGTAGAGGGGGATCGGACTGATCCTCGACTTGTGCATTATGCCTTCGGCCAGCCTTCCGGCCAGCTAAGCGCCCGCGTGCTCGTTTTGTGGGTTGACTTAGGCATACCGAGTTCATCCCAGTCTAACCATATGGAGTTCATTCCCAGTGTAGGATCGGACCGAGGGTTGCGGCAACAGGATCGATAGCAAGTAGGGGGGATCGGGTCGATCCCTGGCTTGCACATTCTGCCTCTCCTACTGGCTGACCGCTCGCACGCCCATTTCATGGGTTGGCTTAGGCATAGGGAGTTCATTCCATGTCTAAGCCCCAACCAGACCGATGGTTGTGGCAGCTGGACTAGCAGCACGTAGAGAGGGAACGGGTTGATCCCTGGCTTGTGCATTACGCCTCTTCAGCCGGCTCAGCGCCCATACGCTCATTTTGTGGGTTGACTTATGCATACGAAGTTCATTCCCAGTCTAAGATCAGACCGGACTGAGGGTTGCTGCAGCAGGATCGATAGCACACAAGGGGGACCGGACCGATCCTCGACTTGCACATTCTGCCTCTCCGGTCGGCTGAACGCCCGCACGCTCATTTCGTGGGTTGGCTTAGGCATACGGAGTTCATTCCACATCTAAGCCCCAGCCGGATCGAGGGTTGTGGTAGCAGGACCGACAGCACGATCGGTAGCATGCAGAGGGGGATCGGGCTGATCCCGGCTTGCACATTATGCCTCTCCGGTCGACCTCTCCGACTGGCTGAGCGCCCGCACGCTTGTTTTGTGGGTTGACTTAGGCATACGAAGTTCATCCCCAGTCTAAGCATATGGAGTTCATTCCCAGTCTAAGATCGGACCAGACCGAGGGTTGCGACAGTAGGATCGACAGCACGGAGGGGGGACCGGGCCAATCCCTGGCTTGCTCATTCTACCTCTCCGGCCGGCTGAGCACCCGCACGCCCATTTCGAGGGTTGGCTTAGGCATAGGGAGTTCATTCCATGTCTAAGCCCCAGCCGGACCGAGGGTTGTGGTAGTAGGATCGAGGGCAGGATGGGCAGCACGCAGAGGGGGACTGGGTTGATCCCCAGTTTGCGCATTATGCCTCTCCGACTGGCCTCTCCAATCGGCTGAGTGCCCGCACGCTCGTTTCATTGGTTGACTTAGGCATACGAAGTTCATCCCTAGTCTAAGCATACGGAGTTCATTCCCAGTCTAAGATCGAATCGGATCAAGGGTTGTGGTAGCAGGATCGACAGCACGCAAGGGGAACCGGGTTGATCCTCGGCTTGTGCATTCTGCCTCTCCGGCCGACTGAGCGCCCGCATTCCCTTTTCGTGGGTTCGCTTCATAGGGAGTTCATTCCATGTCTAAGCTTCAGCCAGATCGAGGGTTGTGGCAGCAGGACCGGCAGCACGCAGAGAGGGATCAGATCGGATCAAGGGTTGTGGCAGTTTCGTTGGTTTACTTATGCATACGTAGTTCATTCCCAGTCTAAGATCGGACCGGATCGAGGGTTGCGGCAGCAGGATCGACAGCACGCAGGGTGGGACTGGGCCGATCACCAACTTGCACATTCTGCCTCTTCGACCGGCTGAGCACCCGCACGCTCGTTTCGTGGGTTAGCTTAGGCATACGGAGTTCATTCCATGTCTAGGCATATGGAGTTCAATCCCAGTCTAAGATTTTGAGCCACAGTGCACATGCTGGGCTCAAGCATGTGCTGGTACCGTATTTTTTTTGCTTGGGGCACCATCGTCGGAGCATCACCAGAGTATCACCGGAGAGCCTAACCAGTGGCATTGGGGGTTTCGACGATTGGGGTGGCTGGGGGTTGTGTGCACATGATGTGCGATGTGTGCTGGTACTTGTGTCACGGGCTCCGACCTTAGACTCAGAAACCGTATAGCCTTAGGCTTGAATCTCCTCTTTTATGCCTAGGTCAGCCTAAAACACAAGCGTACGGGCACTACAACAATGGGAAGGGCTGATTATGCAAGTTAAAGAGAAACAGGATAAGAAGGCAGAATTCTGGAAATGATGTTATATTCACTGGAACAAAAGTGTTTGATGGTGTACAAATGAGGGAAGAGTAGCCCTCTATTTATAGTTGAGGCTCTAGCTTACACTTAATGGTAATATCCCTGGAATAAAGGCTAAAATCATGGGATTATACAGGTTACAATCAATTAGGATGCTAACTCCTGATTTTCAAGGTCAACCAAATTTGCCAGGATGCTACTGCTGATCCTGCCTGCTTCCAGAAGCTTCCCTTGCGTGTCCAGCACCTTGGGCCCTTCTGGATGTGGTGCAGGCAGCTTGTATGCTAGGCCTTGGTCTCACGGGCTGGCCTGCAAGTTGGGCGGGTGTTCTAAACTTGTTTGCTATGCTTTGTGCGTAGATACCCGCCAGCACGCCTAGTCTGCAGGCCTCAACCTCTGGCTCACCTGCTGGTGCGCCTGATGTGCCTGGCGCGCCCACCCAGGGTGTGACATTTTCCCCCACCTGATTGCGCAATGCCCTCGTTGTGTCTTCTACATGGTACTACCTGATCTGGTCCCCGAACTGCCATAGAGAGGGATCGGGCCGATCCTCGGCTTACGCATTATGCCTCTTCGACAGGCCTCTCTGGTCGGTTGAGCGCCCGCACACTCGTTTCATGGGTTGACTTAGGCATACGGAGTTCATCCCCAGTCTAAGCATGCGGAGTTCATTCCCAGTCTAAGATCAAACCGGATTGAAGGTTACGACAACAGGATCGGCAGCACGCAGGGGGAATCGGGCCGATCCCCGGCTTGCACATTCTGCCTCTCTGACCGGCTGAGCACCCGCACGCCCATTCCATGGGTTGGCTTAGGCATAGGGAGTTCATTCCTTGTCTAAGCCCCAATCAGACCGAGGGTTGTGGTAGCAGAACTGGTAGTATGTAGAGAGGGACCAGGCCGATCCTCGACTTAAGCATTATGCCTCTTCGATCGGCTCAGTGCCCTTACGCTCGTTTCATGGGTTGACTTATGCATACGAAGTTCATTCCCAGTCTAAGATCAGACCGAACCGAGGGTTACGATAGCAAGATTGACAGCACGCACGGAGGACCGGGCCGATCCTCGGCTTGTGCATTCTACTTCTCCGGCCGGCTGAGCGCCCACACACTCATTTCGTGGGTTGGCTTAGGCATACAGAGTTCATTCCATGTCTAAGCCCCAGTCAGACCGAGGGTTGTGGTAGCAGGACCGGCAGCGAGATTGGCAGCACGCATAGGGGGATCGGGTTGATCCCAGGCTTGCGCATTATGCCTCTCCAATCGGCTTCTACGGCCGGCTGAGCACCCACATGCTCGTTTCGTTGGTTGACTTAGGCATACGGAGTTCATCCCCAGTCTAAGCATACGGATTTCATTCCTAGTCTAAGATCGAACCGGACTGAGGGTTGCGACAGTAGGATCGGCAGCACGCAGGGGGAACCGGGCCGATCCCCATCTTGTGCATTCTGCCTCTCCGGCCAGCTGAGCACCCACATGCCCGTTTCGTGGGTTGGCTTAGGCATAGGGAGTTCATTCCATGTCTAAGCCCCAGCCAGATCGAGGGTTGTGGTAGTGGGACCGCCAGTACACAGAGGGGGATCGGGTCAATCCTTGGCTTACGCATTATGCCTCTCCGATTGGCTCAGCACCTGAACGCTCATTTTGTGGGTTGACTTAGGCATACGAAGTTCATTCCCAGTCTAAGATTGGACCGGACCGAGTGTTGTGACAGTAGGATCGACAGCACATAGGGGGGACCAGGTCGGTCCTCGGCTTGTGCATTCTACCTCTCCGATCGACTGAGCGCCCGCATGCTCGTTTCGTGGGTTGGCTGAGGCATACGGAGTTCATTCCATGTCTAAGCATATGGAGTTCATTTTAGTCTAAGATCAGATCAGACCGAGGGTTGCGGTAGCAGGGCCAGCAGTAGGATCAATAGCACGCAGAGGGGATCGGGTCGAGCCTCGACTTGCGCATTCTGCCTCTCCGATCGGTTGAGCGCCTGCACGTTCGTTTCATGGGTTGACTTAGGCATACGGAGTTCATCCCCAGTTTAAGCATACGGAGATCATTCCCAGTCTAAGATCTAACCGGACCGAGGGTTGCGGCAGCATGTAGGGGGGACCGAGTCGATCCTCGGCTTACGCATTCTGCCTCTCTGGTTGGCTGAGCGCCCGCACGCCCGTTTCGTGGGTTGGCTTAGGCATAGGGAGTTCATTCCATGTCTAAGCCCCAGTCGGACCGAGGGTTGTGGTAGCGAGACCGGCAGCACGCAAAGGGGGACTTGGTCGATCCCCGACTTGCGCATTCTGCCTCTCCGGTCGACTGAGAACCCGCATGCTCATTTCGTGGGTTCGCTTAGCATACGGAGTTCATTCCATGTCTAAGCATACGGAGTTCATTCCCAGTCTAAGAGTTTGAGCCACGGTGCACATGCTGGGCTCGGGCATGTGCTGGTGCCGCATTTTTTTCGCCTGGGACACCATCGTCGGAGCATCGTCGGAGAGCCTAACCAGCGGCATTGGGGGTTCCGACAATTGGGGGGGCCGGGAGGTGTGCGCACATGATGTGCGATGGGTGCTGGTACTTAGGCCTTATATTGGCCCCCTATCCCTCATCAAACCATGAGAACTCACACCCCCTTAAAGAGCATTTGACATTTTATAGGTTTGTTGCCGTAGCCATTAAAATGTCTGAAATGGGGACACTTTTTTCAAACGGTCACAAAATCTTCTCCACTTCGAGTTTTTAGCTGAATTGTTTTGTGCATGACAACAAAAATACAAGGATCACCTCTACCAAATTTGGGGACAAAACTCTTTCTAAAAAAATTTTAAAAAATCTGAAACCGTAAAAAGTTTTGAAAATCATGAAAAATAGAAAATGGGTCATCTTGCCATGAAACTTCACATGAAGGCATAAGGGACCATTGTATGAAGTTACGAGGCATAAAAATGGCATTGGCATGGCAAAAATAAGAAGATGTGCTTGAACCCACCTACCACCCGTTCGATCCTCGGCTTGCGCATCCTGCCTCTCTGGTCGGTTGAGCGCCCGTACGCTCATTTTGTGGGTTGACTTAGGCATACGGAGTTCATCCCCAGTCTAAGCATACAGAGTTCATTCCTAATCTAAGATCGAACCAAATCGAGGGTTGCGCAACAAGATCAGCAGCACGCAGGGGGGATCGGGTCGATCCCTGGCTTTCTCATTCTACCTCTCAGGCCGACTGAGCACCCGCACGCCCGTTTCATGGTTTGGCTTAGGCGTAGGGAGTTCATTCCATGTCTAAGCCCTAGCCAGACCGAGAGTTATGGCAGCGGGACCGGCAGCACTCAGAAGGGGACCAGGCCGATCCTCGGCTTACGCATTATGCCTCTCCGATCGGCTCAGTGCCCACATGCTCGTTTTGTGGGTTGACTTAGGCATACAGAGTTCATTCCCAATCTAAAATCGAACCCAACTGAGGGTTGCGGTAGCAGGATTGACAGCACACAAGGGGGGCCGGGCTGGTCCCCGACTTACGTATTCTACCTCTCCGACCGGCTGAGCACCCGCAAGCTCATTTTGTGGGTTGGCTTGGGCATACGGAGTTCATTCCCAGTTTAAGATCGGACAGAACCGAGGGTTGTAGCAGCAGGATTGGTAGCATGCAGGGGGGATCGAGTCGATCCCCGGCTTACGCATTCTGCCTCTCTAGTCGGCTGAGCGCTCGCAGGTTTGTTTCATGGGATGGCTTAGGCATACAGAGTTCATTCCATGTCTAAGCCCCAGCCGGACCGAGGATTGTGGCAGCAAGACCGGCAGTGGGATCGGTAGCACGTAAAGAGGGATCGGGCTGATCCCCGGCTTACGCGTTATGCCTTTCCGGTCGGCCTCTCCTGGCCGGATGAGTGCCCGCACGCTCGTTCCATGGGTTGACTTAGGCATACGGAGTTCATCCCCAGTCTAAGCATATGGAGTTCATTCGTAGTCTAAGATTGGACCGGATAGAGGGTTGCAGTAGCAGGATCGGTAGCACATAGAGGGGACCAGGCTGATCCTCGGCTTACGCATTCTACCTCTCCAGAATGCTGGGTGCCCGCATGCCCGTTTCGTGGGTTGACTTAGGCATAGGGAGTTCATTCCATGTCTAAGCCACAGCCGGACTGAGGGTTGTGGCAGTGGGACGAACAGCACATAGAGGGGGACCGAGCTGATCCCCGGATTGCGCATTATGCCTCTTCGGTCGGCTCAGCGCCCGCACGCTCATTTTGTTGGTTGATTTATGGATACGGAGTTCATTCCCAGTCTAAGATCAGATCGGACCGAGGGTTACGGTAGCAGGATCGATAGCGCACAGGGGGGATCAGGTCGATCCCCGGCTTGCGCATTATGCCTCTCCGGTCGACTGAGTGCCCACATGCTCGTTTCGTGGGTTGGCTTCGGCATACGAAGTTCATTCCATGTCTAAGCATATGGAGTTCATTCCCAGTCTATGATTTTGAGCCACGGTGCACATGCTGGGATTGGCTATGTGCTGGTGTCACATTTTTTTCGCCCAGGGCACCATCGCTGGAGCATCGTCGGAGAGCCTAACCGACGACATTGGGGGTTCCGACGATTGGGGGGGCCGGGGGGTGTGCGCACATGATGTGCGATGGGTGCTGGTACTTGGCCCTTATGTTGGCCCCCTATCCCTCATCAAACCTCAAGAACTGACACCCCCTTAAAGAGCATTTGAGATTTTATAGGTTTGCTGCCAATAGCCATTAAAGTGTCTGAAATGGGGACACTTTTTTCAAACGGTCACAAAATCTTCTCCACTTGGAGTTTTTAGCTGAATTTTTTTGTGCAAGCCAAAAAAAATACAAGGATCACCTCTACCAAATTGGGGACAAAACTCTTTCTAAAAAAATTTTAAAAAATCCCGAATGTAAAAAGTTTCAAAAATCGTGAAAACGGGTCGTCATGCCACGAAACTTCACATGAAGGCTTAGGGGACCATTGTATGAATTTACAAGCCATAAAAATGGCATTGGCATGGCAGAAATATGAAGATGTGCTCGAACCCACCTACGACACGTTCGATCCCCGGGTTGCGCATCCTACCTCTCTGGTCGACTGAGTACCCGCACGCTCGTTTCGTGGGTTGACTTAGGCATACGGAGTTCATCCCCAATCTAACCATACGAAGTTCATTCCCAGTCTAAGATCGGACTGGATCGAAGGTTGCGGTAGTAGGATCAATAGCATGCAGGGGGGATCAGACCGATCCCCGGCTTGTGCATTCTACCTCTCCGGTCGACTGAGCGCCCGCACGCCTGTTTTGTGGGTTGGCTTAGGCATAGGGAGTCATTCCATGTCTGAGCCCCAGCCAGACTGAGGGTTATGGCAGTGGGACCGGTAGCATGCAGAGGGGGACCGAGCCGATCCCCGACTTGCGCATTATGCCTCTTCGGTCGACTCAGCACCCGTATGCTCGTTTCATGGGTTGACTTAGGCATACGGAGTTCATTCCCAGTTTAAGCCCCAGCCGGACTGAGGGTTGTGGCAGCGGGACCGGTAGCACGCATAGGAGGACCGGGCCGATCCTAGGCTTGCACATTATGCCTCTCCGGCCGGCTCAGCGCCTGCACGCTCATTTTGTGGGTTGACTTAGGCATACGGAGTTCATCCCCAGTCTAAGCATACGAAGTTCATTCCCAATCTAAGATCAGACTGGATCGAGGGTTGCGACAGTAGGATCGACAGCACGCAGGGGGTACCGAGCCGATCCCCGGCTTGCTCATTCTGCCTCTCCGACCGGCTAAGCGCCCGTACGCCCGTTTCATGGGTTGGCTTAGGCATAGGGAGTTCATTCCATGTCTAAGCCCCAGTCGGATCAAGGGTTGTGGCAGCGGGACCGACAGCACACAGAGGGGGACCGTGTCGATCCCCGGCTTGCACATTATGCCTCTCCGACCGACTGAACGCCTGTACGCTAGTTTCGTGGTTTGGCTTAGGCATACAGAGTTCATTCCATGTCTAAGCATACGAAGTTCATTCCTAGTCTAAGATTTTGAGCCACGGTGCACATGCTGGGTTCGGCCATGTGCTGGTGCCGCATTTTTTTTGCCCGGGGCACCATCGCCGGAGAGCCTAACCGATGACATTGGGGTACTGACGATTGGGGGGGCCGGGGGTTGTGCACACATGATGTGCGATGGGTGCTGGTACTTGGCCCTTGTATTGGCCCCCTATCCCTCATCAAACCTCAAGAACTCACACCCCCTTAAAGAGCATTTGAGATTTTATAGGTTTGCTGCCAGTAGCCATTAAAGTGTCTGAAATGGGGACAAGTTTTTCAAACGGTCACAAAATCTTCTCCACTTCGAGTTTTTAGCTGAATTTTTTTATGCATGCCAAAAAAAATACAAGCATCACCTCTACCAAAGTTGGGGAAAAAAATATTTCTAAAAAAATTTTAAAAAATCTCAAACTGCAAAAAGTTTCAAAAATCATGAAAAATAGAAAACGGGTCGTCTTGCCACGAAACTTCACATGAAGGCTTAGGGGACCATTGTATGAATTTAAAAGCCATAAAAATGGCATTGGCAGTGTAGAAATATGAAGATGTGCTTGAACCCACCTACCACCCGTTCAATCCTCGGCTTGCGCATCCTGCCTCTTTGGTCGGTGGAGCGCCCTCAAGCTCGTTTCATGGGTTGACTTAGGCATATGGAGTTCATCCCCAGTCTAAGCATACGGAGTTCATTCTCAGTCTAAGATTGGACCGGACTGAGGGTTACGACAGCACGCCGGGGGACTAGGTCGATCCCCGACTTGCGCATTCTGCCTCTTTGGCCGGCTGACAGCCCGCACGCTCGTTTTGTGGGTTGGCTTAGGCATAGGGAGTTCATTCCATGTCTAAAACCCAGCCAGACCGAGGGTTGTGATAGTGGGACCGACAGCACGTAGAGGGGGATCGGGCCGATCCCCGACTTATGCATTATGGGTCTTCGGCCAGCTCAACGCCCGCATGCTCATTTCATGGGTTGACTTATGCATACAGAGTTGATTCCCAGTCTAAGATCAGATCAAACCGAGGCTTGTGGCAGCAGGACCGACAGCAAGCATAGAAGGACCGGGGCGATCCTAGGCTTGCGCATTATGCCTCTCCGATCGGCTCAGCGCCCGCACGCTCATTTTGTGGGTTGACTTAGGCATACGGAGTTCATCCCCAGTCTAAGCATACGAAGTTCATTCCCAGTCTAAGATTAGACTGGACCGAGGGTTGCGGCAATAGGATCGACAAGACACAGGGGGTACCGGGCCGATCCCCGACTTGCTCATTCTGCCTCTCCGGCCGGCTGAACGCCCGCATGCTCGTTTCATGGGTTGGCTTAGGCATAGGGAGTTCATTCCATGTCTAAAACCCAGTCGAACCGAGGGTTGTGGCAGCGGGACCGACAGCACGTAGAGGGGGATCGAGCCGATCCCCGGCTTATGCATTATGGGTCTTCGGCCAGCTCAACGCTCGCACGCTCGTTTCGTGGGTTGACTTATGCATACAGAGTTGATTCCCAGTTTAAGATCAGATCAGACCGAGGCTTGTGGTAGTAGGATCGATAGCACACTGGGGAGATTGGGCCGATCCCCAGCTTGTGCATTTTGCCTCTCTCGCCAGCTGAGCACCCACACGCTCATTTCATGGGTTGGCTTAGGCATGCAGAGTTCAATCCATGTCTAGGCATGCGGAGTTCAATCCATGTCTAGGCATGCAGAGTTCAATTCCATGTCTAAGCCCCAGTCGGACCGAGGGTTATGGCAGCGAGATCGATAGCACACAGAGGGGGACCGGGTCGATCCCTGGCTTACGCATTATGCCTTTCCGGTTGGCTCAGCACCCGCACGCTCATTTTGTGGGTTGACTTAGGCATATGGAGTTCATTCCCAGTCTAAGATCGGACCGAACCAAGGGTTACGATAGCACCCAGCTTGCACATTCTGCCTCTCGGACCGACTGAATGCCCGCACGCTCGTTTCGTGGGTTCGCTTAGGCATACAGAGTTCATTCCATGTCAAGCATATGGAGTTCATTCCCATTCTAAGATCAAACTGGATCGAGGGTTGCGGTAGTAAGACCAGCGATAGGATCGACAGCACGCAGGGGGGACCAGGCCGATCCCTGTCTTGCGCATTCTACCTCTTCGACTGGCTGAGCGCCCGCACGCTCGTTTCATGGGTTGGCTTAGGCATACTGAGTTCATTCCATGTCTAAGCCCTAGTCAGACTGAGGGTTGTTGTAGCACGCAGAGGGGGCCTGGGCTGATCCTCAGCTTGCGCATTATGCCTCTCCGATCGGCCTCTCCGACCGGCTGAGCACCCGCACGCTCATTTCATGGGTTGACTTAGGCATACGGAGTTCATCCCAGTCTAAGCATACAGAGTTCTTTCCCAGTCTAAGCACACAGGGGGGCCGGGCCGATCCCCGACTTACGCATTCTGCCTCTCCGACCGGCTGAGCGCTTGCACGCCCGTTTCGTGGTTTGGCTTAGGCATACAGAGTTCATTCCATGTCTAAGCCCCAGTCAAATAGAGGGTTGTGGCAGTGGGACTGGCAGCACGTAGAGGGGGACTGGGCCGATCCTCAGCTTGCGCATTATGCCTCTCCAGTCGGCTGAGCGCCCACACGCTCGTTTCGTGGGTTGGCTTAGGCGTACGGAGTTCATTGCATGTCTAAGCATATGGAGTTCATTCCCCATCTAAGATTTTGAGCCAAGGTGCACATGCTGGGCTTGGGCATGTGCTGGTGCCGTATTTTTTTTGCCCGGGGCACCATTGCCGGAGAGCCTAGCCGGCAGCATTGGGGGTTCCGGTGATTGGGGGGTCAGGGGGTGTGCGTACATGATGTGCGATGGTTGCTGGAACTTGGCCCTTATATTTGGCTCCCTATCCCTCATCAAACCTCAAAAACTCACACCCCCTTAAAGAGCATTTGAGATTTTATAGGTTTGTTGCTAGTAGCCATTTAAGTGTCTGAAATAGGGACACTTTTTTCAAACGATCACAAAATATCCTCCACTTCGAGTTTTTAGCTGAATTTTTTTTTGCATGCCAAAAAAAATAAAAGGATCACCTCTACCAAATTTGGGGACAAAACTCTTTCTAAAAATATTTTAAAAAATCTCGAATCGCAAAAAGTTTTAAAAATCGTGAAAAATAGAAAACGGGTCGTCTTGCCACGAAACTTCACATGAAGGCTTAGGGGACCATTGTATGAATTTACATGCCATAAAAATGGCATTGGCACAGCAGAAATATGAAGATGTGCTTGAACCCACCTACCACCTGTTCGATCCCCGGCTTACGCATCCTGCCTCTTTGGTCGGCTGAGCGCCCGTACGGCCGTTTCATGGGTTGACTTAGGCATACGGAGTTCATCCCCAGTCTAAGCATACAAAGTTCATTCCCAATCTAAGATCAGACTGGACTGAGGGTTGTGGCAGCAGGATCGGCAGCACGCAGGGGGGAGCGGGTCGATCCCTGGCTTACGGATTCTGCCTCTCCGATTGGCTGAGCACCCGCACGCCCATTTCATGGGTTGGCTTAGGCATAGGGAGTTAATTCCATGTCTAAGCCCCAGCTAGACTGAGGGTTGTGGCAGCGGGACCGAAAGCACGCAGAGGGGACCAGGCCGATCCCCGGCTTGCGCATTATGCCTCTCTGGTCGGCTCAACGCCCGCACGCTCATTTCATGGGTTGACTTAGGCATACGGAGTTCATTCCCAGTCTAAGATCAGACCGGACCGAGGGTTGTGGTAGTAGGATCGACAGCATGTAGGGGGGATCAGGCCGATCCTCGACTTACGCATTATGCCTCTCCGACAGACTGAGCGACCGCACGCTCGTTTCATGGGTTGGCTTAGGCATACAGAGTTCATTCCATGTCTAAGCATGTGGAGTTCATTCCCAGTCTAAGATTTTGAGACACGGTGCACATGCTTGGCTCGGGCATGTGCTGGTGTCGTATTTTTTTTGCTCGGGGCACCATCGCCGGACCATCGCCGAAGAGCCTATCCAACAGCATTGAGGTTCCGGCAATTAGGGGGGCCGGGGGGTGTGTGCACATGATGTGCGATGGGTCCTGCTACTTGGCCCTTATATTGTCCCCTTATCCCTCATCAAACCTCAAGAACTCACACCCCCTTAAAAAGCATTTCAGATTTTATAGGTTTGCTACCAGTAGCCATTAAAGTGTCTGAAATAGGGACATTTTTTTCAAACGGTCACAAAATCTTCTCCACTTCGAGTTTTTAGCTGAATTTTTTTGTGCATGCCAACAAAAATACAAGGATCACCCCTACGAAATTTGGGACAAAACTCTTTCTAAAAAAATTTTAAAAAATCCCAAATCAAAAAAAATTTTAAAAATTGTGATAAATAGAAAACGGGTCATCTTGCCACGAAACTTCACATGAAGGCTTAGGGTACCATTGTATGAAATTACAAGCCATAAAAATGGCATTGGCAGGGCATAAATATGAAGATGTGCTTGAGCCCACCTACCACCCGTTCGATCCCCGGCTTGCGCATCCTGCCTCTCTGGTCGACTGAGCGCCCAGACACTCGTTTCATGGCTTGACTTAGGCATACGGAGTTCATCCCCAGTCTAAGCATACGAAGTTTGTTCCCAGTCTCAGATCAAACTAGACCAAGGTTTGCGGCAGCAGGATTGGTAGCACGCAGGGGGGACCGGGTCGATCCTCAACTTAGGCATTCTGCCTCTCCGGCCGACTGAGCGCCTGCACGCTCGTTTCGTGGGTTGGGTTAGGCATAGGGAGCTCATTCCATGTCTAAGCCCCAGCCGGACCGAGGGTTGTGGCAGTGGGACTGACAACACATAGAGGAGGACCGGGCCAATCCCCGGCTTGCACATTATGCCCCTCCGACCGGCTCAGTGCCCGCACGCTCATTTCATGGGTTGACTTAGGCATACCAAGATCATTCCCAGTCTAAGATCAGACCAGACTGAGGGTTGTGACAGCAAGATCAACAGCATGCAGGGGGGACCAAGCTGATCCTCGGCTTGCGCATTCTGCCTCTCCAGTTGGCTGAGTGCCCGCACGCTCATTCCGTGGGCTGGCTTAGGCATACGGAGTTCATTCCATGTCTAAGCATATGGAGTTCATTCCCAGTTTAAGATCGAACCAGACCGAGGGTTACGGTAGTAGGACCAGCAGCAGGATCGACAGTACATAGGGGGGGCCCGGGTCGATCCCCAGCTTACACATTCTGCCTCTCCGACAGGCTGAGCGCCCGCACACTCATTTCGTGGGTTGGCTTAGGCATACAGAGTTCATTCTGTGTCTAAGCCCTAGTCGGATCGAGGGTTGTGGCAGCAGGACCGGCAGCGGGATCGACAGCATGCAGAGAGGGACCGGGCTGATCCCTGGCTTCCGTATTATGCCTCTCCAGTCGGCTGAGGGCCCGCATGCTTATTTCATGGGTTGACTTAGGCATATGAAGTTGATCCCCAGTCTAAGTATATGGAGTTCATTCCCACTCTAAGATTGGACCGGACTGAGGGTTACGACAGCAGGATAGACAGTACGTAGGGGGGACCGAGCTGATCCCCGGCTTGCGCATTCTGCCTCTCCGGCCGGTTGAGCACCCGCACTCTCGTTTCGTGGGTTGGCTTAGGCATAGAGAGTTCATTCCATGTCTAAAACCCAACCAGACCAAGGGTTGTGGCAGCGGGACCGACAGCACGTAGAAGGGGATCGGGCTGATCCCCGACTTACGCATTATGGGTCTTCGACCAGCTCAATGCCTGCACGCTCGTTTCGTGGGTTGACTTATGCATACGAAGTGGATTCCCAGTCTAAGATTAGATCGGACTGAGGCTTGCGGTAGCAGGATCGATAGCACACAGGGGGGACTAGGCCGATCCCGACTTGCAGATTTTGCCTCTCCAGCCAGCTGAGCACCCGCACGCTTGTTTCATGGGTTGGCTTAGGCATGCGGAGTTCAATCCATGTCTAGGCATACGAAGTTCATTCCCAGTCTAAGATTTTGAGCCACGATGCTGCATTTTTTTCACCTAGGGCATTTTGTGGGTTGACTTAGGCATATGGGGTTCATTCCCAGTCTAAGCATACGGAGTTCATTCTCAGTCTAAGATCAGACCAGACTGAGGGTTGCGATAGAAGGATCAGTAGCACGCAAAGGGGACCAGGCCGATCCTCGACTTGCACATTCTATCTCTCTGGTCGGCTGAGCACCCGCACGCTCGTTTCGTGGGTTGGCTTAGGCATAGGGAGTTCATTCCATGTCTAAGCCCCAGCCGGACCGAGGGTTATGGTAGAGGGATCGATAGCACATAGAGGGGGACCGGGTCAATCCCTGGCTTGCGCATTATGCCTCTCCGACTGGCTCAATGCCCGTACGTTCGTTTCATGGGTTGACTTAGGCATACGGAGTTCATTCCCAGTCTAAGATCAGACTGGATTGAGGGTTACGGTAGCAAGATCGGTAGCACACAAGGGGGACCGGGCTGATCCCCGGCTTGCGCATTCTGCCTCTCCGATCGATTGAGCGCCCGCATGTCCGTTTCGTGGGTTGGCTTAGGCATAGGGAGTTCATTCCATGTCTAAACCCTAGTCGGACTGAGGGTTGTGCTAGCGGGACCGACAGTACGCAGAGGGGGATTGGGCCAAACCTCGGCTTGTGCATTATGCCTTTTCGGCCGGGTCAGCGCCTGCAAGCTCATTTCGTGGGATGACTTAGGCATACGGAGTTCATTCCCAGCCTAAGATTAGACCGGACCGACGGTTGCGATAGCAGGATCAACAGCACGCAGGAGGGATCAGGTCATTCCCTGGCTTACGCATTTTGCCTTTCTGGTCGGCTGAGCGCTCGCACGTTCATTTCGTGGGTTGGCTTAGGCATACGGAGTTCATTCCATGTCTAAGATTGAACTGGACCGAGTGTTGTGGCAGCAAGACCAGCAGCAGTATCGATAGCACGTAAAGGGGAATTGGGCAGATCCCTTGCTTGTGCATTCTGCCTCTCCGGCCGGTTGAGCGCCCGTATGCTCGTTTCGTGGGTTGGCTTAGGCATATGGAGTTTATTCCATGTCTAAGCCGTAGCCAGATCGAGGGTTGTGGCAGTGAGATCGGCAGCACGCAGAGGGGGACCGAGCCGATCCTCGGCTTGTGCATTATGCCTCTCCGGCCGGCTCACCTCCCGCACGCTCATTTCATGGGTTGATTTAGGCATGCAGAGTTCATTCTCATTCTAAGATCAGATCAGACCGAGGGTTGCGGTAGTAGGATTGACAGCACACAGGGGGGGACCAGGCCGATCCTCGGCTTGTGCATTCTATCTCTCTGGTCGGTTGAGCTCCCGCACGCTCGTTTCGTGGGTTGGCTTAGGCATACGGAGTTCATTCCATGTTTAAGCATACGGAGTTCATTCCCAGTCTAAGATCGGACCAGACCGAGGATTATGGCAGCAAGACCGGTAGCAGGATCGGTAGCACGCAGGAGGGGACCGGGCCGATCCCTGACTTGCGCATTCTGCCTCTCCGGTCGACTGAGCACCTGCACGCTCGTTTCGTGGGTTGGCTTAGGCATACAGAGGTCATTCCATGTCTAGTCGGACCGAGGGTTGTGGCAGCAGGACCGACAGCGGGATCGGTAGCACGCAGAGGGGGACCAAGCTGATCCTCGGCTTGTGCATTATGCCTCTCCGGTCGGCTGAGCGCCCGTACGCTCGTTTCGTGGGTTGACTTAGGCATACGAAGTTCATCCCCAGTCTAAGCATATGGAGTTCATTCCCAGTCTAAGATCAGACCAGACCGAGGGTTACGATAGCAGGATCGACAGCACGTAGGGGGGATCGGGCCGATCCCCGGCTTATGCATTCTGCCTCTCCAACCGGCTGAGCACCCACACGCCCATTTCGTGGGTTGGCTTAGGCATAGAGAGTTCATTCCATGTCTAAGCCCCAACCGGACCGAGGGTTGTGGTAGCCGGATCAGGCAACATGCAGAGGGGGACTGGGCCGATCCCCGGCTTGCCTCTTCGGTCGGCTCAGCGATCGCACGCTCGTTTCATGGGTTGACTTATGCATACAGAGTTCATTCCCAGTCTAAGATCAAATCAGACCGAGGGTTGCGACAGAAGGTTCGACAACACATAGGGGGGGACCAGGTCAATCTTCGACTTACGCATTCTGCCTCTCCTGTCGGTTGAGCGCCCGCACACTCATTTTATGGGTTGGCTTAGGCATACAGAGTTCATTCCATGTCTAAGCATACGGAGTTCATTCCCAGTCTAAGATTTCAAGCCATGGTGCACATGCTGGGCTCGAGCACATGCTGGTGCCACATTTTTTTCACACGGGGCACCATCCCCGGAGCATCGTCAGAGCAGCGTCGGAGAGCCTAACCAGCGGCATTGGGGGTTTCGACGATTGGGGGGCCGGGGGGTGTGCGCACATGATGTGCAATGGGTGCTGATACTTGGCCCTTATATTGGCCCTCTATCCCTCATCAAACCTCAAGAACTCACACCCCCTTAAAGAGCATTTGAAATTTTATAGGTTTGCTGCCAGTAGCCATTAAAGTGTTTGAAATGGGGACACTTTTTTCAAACGGTCATAAAATCTTTTCCACTTCGAGTTTTTAGCTGAATTGTTTTGTGCATGCCAATAAAAATACAAGGATCACCTCTACCAAATTTGAGGACAAAACGCTTTCTAAAAAAATTTTAAAAAATCTCGAACCACGAAAAGTTCAAAAATCGTGAAAAATAGAAAACGAGTCGTCTTGCCACGAAACTTCACCTGAAGGCTTAGGGGACCATTGTATGAATTTAAAAGCCATAAAAATGGCATTGGCATGGCAGAAATATGAAGATGTGCTTGAACCCACCTACCACCCGTTCGATCTTCAGCTTACGCATCCTGCCTCTCTGGTCAGCTGAGTGCCCGCACGCTCGTTTCGTGGGTTGACTTAGGCATACGAAGTTCATCCCCAGTCTAAGCATATGGAGTTCATTCCTAGTCTAAGATCAGACCAGACCGAGGGTTGCGGTAGTCGGATCGGCAGCACTTAGGGGGGATCGAGCCGATCCCCGGCTTGTGCATTCTGCCTTTCCGACCAGCTAAGCACCAGCACGCCCGTTTCGTGGGTTGGCTTAGGCATAAGGAGTTCATTCTATGTCTAAGCCCCAACTAGATCAAGGTTGTGCTAGTGGGATCGGCAGCATGCAGAGAGGGATCGGGCAAGTCCCCGGCTTGCGCATTATGCCTCTCCGGTCGGCTCAGCACCCATACGCTCATTTCATGGGTTGACTTAGGCATACGGAGTTCATTCACAGTCTAAGATCGGATCAGACCAAGGGTTACGACAGCAGGATCGACAGCACGCGGGTGGGGGAACGAGTCGATCCTCGACTTACGCATTCTACCTCTCTGACCGGCTGAGCGCTCGCACGCCCATTTCATGGGTTGGCTTAGGCATAGGGAGTTCATTCCATCTGTAAGCCCCAGCATGACCGAGGGTTGTGGCAGCGAGACTGGCAGCACGCAGAGGGGGACAGGGCTGATCCCCGGCTTACGCATTATGCCTTCTCGACTGGCTCAGAGCCCATATGCTCGTTTCGTGGGTTGACTTAAGCATGCGGAGTTCATTCCCAATCTAAGATCAAACCAGACTGAGGGTTGTGGTAGCAGGATCAACAGCACGCATGGGGGACCAGGTCGATCCCTAGCTTGCACATTCTACCTCTCCGGCCGGCTGAGCACCTGCACGCTTCTTTTGTGGGTTGGCTTAGGCATACAGAGTTCATTCCATGTCTAAGCCCCAGTCAGACCGAGGGTTGTGGCAGCAGGACTGATAGCAGGATCGGTAGCACACAGAGAGGGACTAGGCTGATCTTCGACTTGTGCATTATGCCTCTCTGGCCAGCCTCTCCGGTCGGTTGAGTGCCCTCACGCTCGTTTCATGAGTTGACTTAGGCATACGGAGCTCATCCCCAGTCTAAGCATACAGAGTTCATTCCCAATCTAAGATCGAACCGAACCGAGGGTTGTGGCAGTAGGATCGGCAGCACGCAGGGGGGACAGAACCGATCCCCGGCTTGCGCATTCTGCCTCTCCGATCGATTGAGCACCCGCACGCCCATTTCGTGGGTTGGCTGAGGCATAGGGAGTTCATTCCATCTCTAAGCCCCAGCTGGACCGAGGGTTGTGGCAACAGGACAGTCAGCAAGTAGAGGGGGACCGGGCTGATCCTTGGCTTACGCATTATGCCTCTTCGGCCGGTTCAGTGCCCGTACGCTTTGACTTATGCATACAGAGTTCATTCCCAGTCTAAGATCAGACCGGACCGAGGGTTGTAGCAGCAGGATCGAAAGTATGCAGAGGGGACCAGGCCGATCCTCGGCTTGCGCATTCTGCCTCTCCGATCGGCTGAGCGCCCGCACGCTTGTTTCGTAGGTTGGTTTAGGCATACGGAGTTCATTCCATGTCTAAGCATACAGAGTTCATTCCCAGTCTAAGATTTTGAGCCACGGTGCACATGCTAGCCTCGTGCATGTGCTGGTGCTGCATTTTTTTCTCCCGGGGCACCATCGCCAGAGATCCTAACCGGCGGCATTGGGGGTTGCGATGATTAGGGGGCTAGGGGGTGTGCGTACATGATGTGCGATGGGTGCTAGTATTTAGCCGTTATATTGGCCCCCTATCCCTCATCAAACCTTGAGAACTCACACCTCCTTAAAGAGCTTTTGAGATTTTATAGGTTTGCTGCCAGTAACCATTAAAGTGTCTAAAATAGGGACACTTTTTTCGAACGGTCACAAAATCTTCTCCACTTGGAGTTTTTAGCTAAATTTTTTTGTGCATGCCAAAAAAAAATACAAGGATCACCTCTACCAAATTTGGGAACAAAACTCTTTCTAAAAAAATTTAAAAACTCCCGAACCACAAAAAGTTTTGAAAATCGTGAAAAATAGAAAACGGGTCGTCTTGAGAAACATCACCTGAAGGCTTAGGGGACCATTGTATGAATTTACAAGCCATAAAAATGGCATTGGCATGGCAGAAATATGAAGATGTGCTTGAACCCACCTACCACCCGTTCGATCCCCAGCTTGCGCATCCTGCCTCTCTGGTCGGCTAAGCGGCCGCACGCTCATTTCATGGGTTGACTTAGGCATAGGGAGTTCATCCCCAATCTAAGATCGGATCAGACAGAGGGTTTGCGGTAGCAAGATTGACAGCACGCGGGGGGGACTGGCCCGATCCCTGGCTTACGCATTCTTCCTCTCCGACCGGTGGAGCGCCCGCACACCCGTTTCGTGGGTTGGCTTAGGCATAGGTAGTTCATTCCATGTCTAAGTGCCAGCCAGACCGAGGGTTGTGGCAGCGAGACCCGCAGCACGTAGAGGGGGGCTAGGTCGATCCTCGGCTTACGCATTATGCCTCTCCGGCCAGCTCAGCGCCCGTACGGTCATTTCGTGGGTTGACTTAGGCACATGGAGTTCATTCCCAATCTAAGATCGAACCGGATCGAGGGTTTCGGTAGTAGGATTGACAGCACGCAAGGGGGGATTGGGTCGATCCCCGGCTTGCGTGTTCTGCCTCTTTGGTCGGCTGAGTGCCCGCACACTTGTTTCGTGGATTGGCTTAGGCAAATGGAGTTCATTCCATGTCTATGCATACAGAGTTCATTCCCATTCAAAGATCGGATCGGATAGAGGGTTGCGGTAGCAGGACCAGTAGCAGGATCGACAACACGCAGGGGGGACCGGGCCGATCCCCGACTTGCGTATTCTGCCTCTCCGGCCGACTGAGTGCCCTCACGCTCATTTCATGGGTTGGCTTACACATACGGAGTTCATTCCATGTCTAAGCCCTAGTCGGACCGAGGGTTGTGGCAGTAGGACTAGCAACGGGATCGGCAGCATGCAGAGGGGGACCGAGCTGATCCCCGGCTTGCTCATTATGCCTCTCTGGCCGGCTGAGCACCCATACGCTCATTTTTTGGGTTGACTTAGGCATACGGAGTTCATCCCCAGTCTAAGCATAAAAAGTTCATTCCCAGTCTAAGATCGGACTGGATCGAGGGTTGTGACAGTAGGATCAGCAGCACGCAAGGGGGACCGGGCTGACCCTCGGCTTGCGCATTCTGCCTCTCCGGTCGGCTGAGTGCCCAGACGCCCATTTTGTGGGTTGGCTTAGGCATAGGGAGTTCAATCCATGTCTAAGCTCCAGTTGGACCGAGGGTTGTGGTAGCGGGAGCGACAGCACGTAGAGGGGGATCGGGCTAATCCCCGACTTGTGCATTATGCCTCTCCGGTTGGCTCAACGCCCGCATGCTCATTTTATGGGTTGACTTAGGTATATAGAGTTCATTCCCAGTCTAAGATCAGACCGGACTGAGGGTTATGGAAGCAAGATCTACAGCACATAGGGGGGGATCGGGCTGATCCCCAGCTTATGCATTCTGCCTCTCCGGTCGGCTGAGCACCCGCACGCTCGTTTCGTGTCTTGGGTTAGGCATATGCACTTCATTCCATGTATAAGCATATGGAGTTCATTCCCAGTCTAAGATTTTGAGCCACGGTGCACATGCTGGGCTCGAGCATGTGCTGGTGCCACATTTTTTTTGCTCAGGGTGCCATCGTCGGAGCATCACCGGAGAGCCTAACCAACGGCATTGGGGGTTCCGGTGATTGGGGGGCCGGGGGGCTGTGCGCACATGATGTGCGATGGATGCTGGTACTTGGCCTTTATATTAGCCCCCTATCCCTCATCAAACCTCGAGAACTCACATTTCCTTAAAAAGCATTTGAGATTTTATAGGTTTGCTACCAGTAGCCATTAAAATGTCTGAAATGGGGATACTTTTTTCAAACAAATCAAAATCTTCTCCAGTTCATGTTTTTAGCTGAATTTTTTTGTGCATGCCAACAAAAATACAAGGATCACATCTACCAAAATTTGGGGACAAAACTCTTTCTAAAAAAATTTTAAAAAATCCTGAACTGTAAAAAGTTTGGAAAATTGTATGAATTCAGGGGACCATTGTATGAATTTACAAGCCATAAAAATGGCATTGGCTTGCAGATTATGCCGCTCCGACCAACCTCTCTGGTCGGCTGAGCGCTCGTATACTCATTTCGTGGGTTGACTTAGGCATACGAAGTTCATCCCCAGTCTAAGCATACAGAGTTCATTCCCAATCTAAGATCGGACCGGACCGAGGGTTGTGGCAACAGGATTGGCAGCACGGAGGGGGGATCGAGCCAATCCCTGGCTTGTGTAGTCTGCCTCTCTGGCCTGCTGAGCACCCGCATGCTCATTTCATGCGTTGGCTTAAACATACGGAGTTCATTCCATGTTAAGCATACGGTGTTCATTCCCAGTCTAAGATCAGACGGACCGAAGGTTACGGTAGCAAGACCAACAGTAGGATCGATAGCACGTAGGGGGGACCGGATCGATCCCCGACTTGCGAATTCTGCTCTCCGGCCGGCTGAACGCCTGCACGCTCGTTTCATGGGTTGGCTTAGGCATACAGAGTTCATTCCATCTCTAAGCCCTGGTCGGACCGAGGGTTATGGCAGCAGGACAGGCAACGGGATTGGCAGCACGCAGAGGGGGATCGAGCTGAACCCCGGTTTACGTATTATGCCTCTCTAGCTAGCCTCTCCGATCGGCTGAGCGCCTGCACGCACGTTTAATGGGTAGACTTAGGCATACGGAGTTCATCCCCAGTCTATGCATACGGAGTTCATTCCCAGTCTAAGATCAGATCGGACCGAGGTTTCTGACAGCAGGATCAGTAGTACGCAGGGGGGACCAGGCTGATCCTCAACTTGCGCATTCTGCCTCTCCAGTCGGCTGAGCACCCACACGCCCGTTTCATGGGTTGGCTTAGGCATAGGGAGTTCATTCCATGTCTAAGCCCCAGCTGGACCGAGGGTTGTGGCAGCGGGACCGATAGTACGGAAAGGGGGATCGGGCTGATCCCCGGCTTACGAATTATGCCTCTTCGATCGGCTCAGCACCCGTACGCTCATTTCGTTGGTTGACTTATGCATACGAAGTTTATTCCCAGTCTAAGATCGGATCGGACTGAGGGTTACAGCAGCAGGATCGACAGCACGCAGGGGGGACCAGATCGATCCCCGACTTGGCATTCTGCTCTCCGACTGGCTGAGCGCCTGCACGCCTGTTTCATGGGTTGGCTTAGGCATAAGGAGTTCATTGCATGTCTAAGCCCTAGTCGGACTGAGGGTTTTGGCCACGGGACCGACAACACGCAGAGGGGGACCAGGTCGATCCCCGACTTGTGCATTACACTGCTCCCATCGACTCAGCGCCCGTACGATTGTTTCAAGCGTTGACTTAGGCATACGGAGTTCATTCCTAGTCTAAGATCAGACTAGACCAAGGGTTACGGTAGCAGGATCGATAGCACGCAGGGGGGACTGGGCTGATCCCCGGCTTGCGCATTCTACACTCTGATCGGCTCAGCGCTCACACGCTTGTTTCGTGGGTTGACTTATGCATACGGAGTTCATTCCCAGTCTAAGATTGAACCGGACTGAGGGTTGCGGTAGTAGGATCGACAGCACATAGGGGGGACAGGGCTGATCCCCGGCTTGCGCATTCTGCCTCTCCGGTCAGCTGAGCACCCGCACGCTTACTTCGTGGGTTGGCTTAGGCATACGGAGTTCATTCCATGTTGAAGCATACAAAGTTCATTCCCAGTCTAAGATCAAACCAGATCGAGGGCTGCGGCAGCAGGACCAGCAGTAGGATCGACAGCATGCAGGGAGGGACCGAGCCGATCCTCGACTTGCACATTTTACCTTTCCGGCCGGCTGAGTGCCCGCGCGCTGGTATCGTGGGTTGGCTTAGGCATACGGACTTCATTCCATGTCTAAGCCCCATCCAGACTAAGGGTTGTGCAGCAAGACCAGCAGCGGGATCGACAGCACGCAGAGGGAGATCGAGCTGATCCTCGGTTTACGCATTATGCCTCTTCGGTCGGTTGAGTGCCCGCACGCTCGTTTCATGGGTTGACTTAGGCACACGGAGTTCGTCCCCAATCTAAGCATTCAGAGTTCATTCCTAGTCTAAGATAAGATCGGACCGAGGGTTACGACAATAGGATCGGTAGCACGCTAGTAGACCGAGCTGATCCCTGGCTTGCGCATTCTGCCTCTCTGGCCGGCTAAGCGCCCGTACATCTGTTTCATGGGTTAGCTTAGGCATAGGGAGTTCATTCCATGTTTAAGCCCCAGTCGGACCGAGGGTTGTGGCAGCGGGACCGACAGCATGTAGAGGGGGATCGGACCGATCCCTGGCTTACGCATTATGCCTTTTCGACTGGCTCAGCGCCTGCACGCTCGTTTCATGGGTTGACTTATGCATACGGAGTTCATTCCCAGTCTAAGATCGGACCAGACCGAGGGTTGCAGCAGCAGGATCGACAGCACACAGGGGGGATCGGGCCAATCCCCAACTTGCACATTCTACCTCTCCGGCCGGCTGAGCGCCTGCACGCCCGTTTCGTGGGTTGGCTTAGGCATAGGGAGTTCATTGCATGTCTAAGCCCTAGCCGGATCGAGGGTTGTGACAGCGGGACCGACAGCACGTAGAGGGGGACCAGATCGATCCCCGACTTGCGCATTATGCCTCTCCGGTCGGCTCAGGCCTGTACGCTCATTTCGTGGGTTGACTTAGGCATACAGAGTTCATTCCCAGTCTAAGATCGGACCAAATCGAGGGTTACGGTAGCAGGATGGGTAGCATGCTGGGGGGACTTGGTCGATTCCCGGCTTGTGCATTCTGCCTCTTCGACCAACTGAGCGCCCGCACGTTCGTTTCCTTGCTTGGGTTTGGCATACGGAGTTCGTTCCATGTCTAAACATATGGAGTTCATTCCCAATCTAAGATCGAACAGGACTGAGGGTTGCGGTAGCAGGACCAGCAACAGGATCGACAGCACGCAGGGGGGGACCAGGCCGATCCTCGGCTTACGCATTCTACCTCTCCGGCCGGTTGAGTGCCCGCATGCTCATTTCGTGGGTTGGCTTAGGCATACGGAGTTCATTCCATGTCTAAGCCCCAGCCGTACCGAGGGTTGTGGCAGCAGGATCGACAGCACGTAGAGAGGGATCGGGCTGATCCTCGGCTTACGCATTATGCCTCTCCGGCCGGCTGAGCGCCCACACGCTTGTTTCATGGGTTGAATTAGACATACGGAGTTCATCCCCAGTCTAAGCATACAAAGTTCCTTCCCAGTCTAAGATCGAACTGGACCGAGGGTTACGGCAGTAGGATCGATAGCACACAAGGGGGATTGGGCTAATCCCCGACTTGCGCATTCTGCCTCTCTGGCCGGTTGAGCACCCGTACGCCCGTTTCGTTGGTTGGCTTGGGGATAGGGAGTTCATTCCATGTCTAAGCCCCAGCCAGACTGAGGGTTGTGGCAATGGGACCGGTAGCATGTAGAGGGGGATGGGGTCGATCTCTGACTTGCGCATTATGCCTCTTCAATCGGCTCAGCACCCGCACGCTTGTTTTGTGGGTTGAATTATGCATTCGGAGTTCATTCCTAGTCTATGATCGAATCGGACTGAGGGTTGCAGTAGCAGGATCGACAGCACGTAAGGAGGATTGGGCTGATCCCTAACTTGCACATTCTGCCTCTCCGGTCAGCTGAACGCCCGCACGCTTGCTTCGTGGGTTGGCTTAGGCATACGGAGTTCATTCCATGTCTAAGCATACGGAGTTCATTCCCAGTCTATGATTTTGAGCCACGGTGCATGTGCTGGTGTCGCATTTTTTTCACCTGGGGCACCATCATCGGAGCATCACCGGAGAGCCTAACCAGCGGCATTGGGGGTTTTGACGATTGGGGGGGTCGAGGGTGTGCACGCACATGATGTGCGATGGGTGCTGGTACTTGTGTCACGGGCTCTGACCTTAGACTCAGAAACCGTATGGCCTTAGGCTTGGAATCTCCTCCTTTATGCCTAAGTCAGCCTAAAACACAAGCGTACGGGCACTAGAACAACGGGAAGGGCTGACTATGCAAGTTAAAGAGAAACAGGATAAGAAGGTAGAATTCTGGAAATGCTCTTGTATTCACCGAAACGAAAGTGTTTGATGGTGTACAAATGAGGGAGGAGCAGCCCTGTATTTATAGTTGAGGCTCTAGCTTACACTTAATGGCAATATCCCTAGAATAAAGGCTAAAATCATGGGATTATAATGATTGCAATCAATCAAGATGCTAACTCCTGATTTTTAGGGTCAACCAAATCTGCCAGGATACTGCTACTGATCCTACCTGCTTCCAGAAGCTTCCCTTGCTTGTCTAGCACCTTGGGCCCTTCTAGATGTGGTGCGGGCAGCTTGTATGCCAGGCCTTGGTCTCATGGGCTAGCCTGCAAGTTGGGCAGGTGTTCTGAACTCATTTGCTAGGCTTTGCGCGTAGATACCCACCAGCATGCCTGGTCTATGGGCCTCAACCTCTGGCTCGCCTGCTGGTGCACCTGATGTGTCTGGCGTGCCCGCTCAGGGCATGACATTCTCCGCCACCTGATTGTGCAATGCCCTCGTTGCATCTTCTGCATGGTACTACCTATTCTGGTCCCCGAACTACCATAAGTCATTTGCTGGTTCCCAGCTCACCTCACTGTCTGGAAGTCCTTTCCAACGCACCAAGTACTCTTATCTTGGCTGATAGTTCTTCTGTCTCACCTCCCGATCAGCTATGATGATGTAGACCTCCTTCTCATATGAGGCCCTTGCTCCCAATGGTGCACGCTTTGACTCTGCCTGTCCTGGATCTCCCTCATCCTCATGGAACTGCTTGAGTATGCTCACATAGAACATCGGGTGTACCCTCAACTTGGGTGGCATATCCAACTTGTAGGCAACCTTGCCTACCCTCTTGACTACTCAAAAAGGTCCCTCATACCTTTGGACTAGGCCTTTGTGCAGCCCCCTATGGCGCACAATGGGATGTAGCTTCACCAACACCAGGTTTCCAACCTGAAACTGCACGTCCCACCTATTTTGGTCTACCCACCTATCTTGGCCGCCTTGTGTAGACAAACTCTAGCCAAGTTAGTTTACTCCTGCCATGCCTTGGCAAACTTGTATGCTGTTGGATTCGACCCTGTATAACTTGTAGCAATCGAACCGGGTGTTAGTGGTTGTTGCCCTGTCACAACCTTAAATGGGCTCTGGTTCGTTGCCTCGTTCCTTTGCAAGTTGTAGGAAAACTATGCAATATCTAGCAGCTTTGGCCAGTCCCTTTGTGTGGCACTCACATAGTGCCTGAGGTAGACCTCCAATAGTCCATTCACTCGTTCTGTTTGCCCATCGGTCTACGGATGCATGCTGGTGGAAAAGTTTAAGTCTGACCCCAACAGCTTGAACAACTCAGTGCAGAACTTGCCCGTGAAACGCCCATCCCGATCACTAACAATGGTCCTCGACACTCCCTAATACTTAACCATGTTCTTCAAGAACAATCGAGCTGCCTCCTCGGCTGGGCACTCCTTGGTTGCTGGAATGAAGATTCCATACTTGGAAAACCTATCCAACACTACCATGACGCTTCCAAACCCTTCTGCTTTGGGTAGACCGACTATAAAGTCCAGAGAAACACTCTCTTATGGTCGCTCTGGCATTGGCAATGGCTCCAAGAGATCACCTGGTTTCTTGAGCTCCACCTTGTCCTGTTGGCACACAAGACAAGTCTTCACATAGGCCTTCACATCGTCCCTCATGTGCGGCCAATAGTATCAGTCCTCGATCAACGCCAAGGTACGGCTCACTCCGAGGTGTCCAGCTCACCTTGAATCATGGCATTCTTGTAAAACTTCTTTACGAAGCTTCCCATGCTGCGACACAAATAGTCTACTACCCTTGGTGTACAGCAAGCCATCCTGCAACCAAAACCGCCTAGTCTTACCTTACTGGGCGTACTCCATCAAAGCCTTGTTTGTAGGATCATGCGCAAGTCCCTCCTTGATGCGCGGCACCAGTGACCCCTCTGGTTGGCTAATGGCAGCAAGGTTAGTCTTTCTGCTCAGGGCATTTGCCACTAGGTTTGCCCGCTCTGGCTTGTACTCCATCTGGAAATCAAATTTCGTAAGAAAATCTTGCCATCTCGCCTGCTTGAGGGATAACTTCTTCTGCGTCTGGAAGTAGCTAGTTGCCACATTGTCCATCCTAACCACGAACCTCAACCCCAACAGGTAATGGCGCTAAGTGCGCAAGCAGTGCACCACTGCAGTCATCTCTTTTTCTTGGATCGTGTACTTACGCTCAGTCTCGTTCAGCTTCCTGCTCTCGAATACTACTAGACATCCCTTTTACATCAACACGCCCCCTATGGCAAAGTCTGATGCATCCATATGCACCTCATACGGCTTGGCATGGTCTGGCAAGGCCAAGACTGGCTCTTCAGTCACAGTCCACTTCAACCTATCAAAGGCTTCCTGGCACCCTGCGCTCCACTCCCATGCTTTCCCTTTCTTGAGCAAGTCGTCAATGGTGTGGCTATTGCTGAGTGACCTTTGATGAAGCGCCTGTAGTAGTTGACCAGCCCAAGGAATGATCTCAACTCAATGACCTTGGCTGGCAGTTGCCACTCCAGGATGGCGTGTATCTTGCCTTCATCCATGCGTATCCTGCCACCTCCCACTATGTGGCCAAGGAACGGGATCTCTTGCTAGGTGAATGAGCACTTCTCCCTCTTAACAAACAGCTTGTGCGCCCGTAACAACTCGAACACATGTCTCAAGTGGTCTACATGCTCTCCCAAAGTCTGGCTATAGATCACAATGTCATCCAAATAAACCATAACAAACTGATCAAAGAATGACTAAAGTACCTTGTTCATAAGGGTACAGAATGTTACTGGGGCATTCGTGAGTTCGAAAGGCATCACCAAGAACTCATACGAACCATACCGACTGACACATGCTCTCTTTGGCTCATCTCCCTCCACGATCCTGACTTGATAGTAGCCTGACCTCAAATCCAGCTTGGTGAACCACCTTGCGCTCCCAAGTTGATCGAACAAGTCCGTAATGAGTGGGATAGGGTACTTGTTCTTGATGGTCAGCTTGTTCAAAGCTCGATAGTCTATGTACAGTGCAACGACCCATCATGCTTGCACTGAAATAGAACCAGTGCACCATAGGGTGCCTTCGATGGCCTGATGAAGCCAGCATCAACTAACTCTTTGAGCTACTTCCTCAACTCCTCCAACTCTGGTGGAGACATTCGATAAGGGGCTCTAGCTAGTGGCTTGGCCTCAGACACCAGCTCGATCTTATGGTCCACCTCCCTCTTAGGTGGTAGCTTGCCAGGTAACTTTACGGGCATCACATCACTAAAGGTCTTCAGCACCTTTATCACCTCCAAGCGTGACTCGGTCTCCTTCTCCCTTGGCTCATCATATTTCAGGGCTACCAAGAAGGTGTCTTCTTGTCTGCTTACCGCCTTGGCAAATTGGATGGCTGACACCACCGGCGACCCAACTCCAGACCCTCTCCTCGGTGGCACTAGGCATTGGCACCGTGCATCCAAGATGCAAACACAATCGACAAAAGGCACAAGGAGGGCGTTAATCCGAACAAGGAAATCCAACCCAATCATAAACTCATAGTCGTCAAGGGGTATTACCTCAATGGTCTCCTTACCTTTCCAGTCTCCAAGCTACAACTCCACTCCCCGTGCTACTCCAATGGCTAGAACTTCATTGGAGTTCACTGTTTTGATGGTACCAATCCCTTTCTGCACCTTTAGTCCGAGCTTTCGGGCTCTATCACCTGAAATAAAAAGATGTGAGGCACCTGTGTCCACCAGTGCGCTCACCTTCTGACCCGCAACCATCAGATCCATAAACATCAAGCCCTTTGGCTTGCGGCTACCCTTACTCTGGATAGCATTGAGCATCAACGACCTAAGCTTTGCTGCCCCTGACTCTGGCTCCTCATCAGACTCCTTGTCTACAGCAGCCAGCTTTCCCTTCTGCGGGTAATTGCACGCTATGTGGCTCCCTCCACATAGGTAGCATGGTAGTGGCTCTCGGTCCCCCTTTGCTTTCCACTTGCCTGCTGGTGGCTTCCTCTCACCATCCTTGGTTGAACGGTCTTGGTCTCCATCCTTGGACTCCCGGTCACGATCCTTCCCCTTGGACTACTTGTTTCGGTCCCTATCGTCCTTGCCCTTACCCTTGGGCTTGGTAGACTCAAACTTGTTCAGAGGCTCGAACTCTATCAAGGCCTCGACAGTAGTCATGGCTTTAGCCAAGTCATGAACTCCTCTCCTTTGTAGCTTATGCTTCACCTACGACTTCAGCCCATCCATGAAAGCAAATAAGGCATCCTTCTCGCCTAGATCCGAGATCTGTAGCATCAGTTCAGATAATTTTTGGACATACTCCCTTATGTCCCCTTGCTGGCTCAATTAGTGCAACTTTTCCCACGCCTCATCATCGACATACTCTGGGTAAAATTGTTCTCTGAACTCCTTTTGGAACTCTGCCCAGGTTCCAATCTTGGCGCTGCCACGCCTGACATCATCACACCTGCGCCTCTACCATAATAAGGCTACATCAGTGAGATACATAGTAGCGGTGTGACACTTGGCCCTTATATTGGCCCCCTATCCCTTATCAAACCTCGAGAACTCACACCCCCTTAAAGAGCATTTAAGATTTTATAGGTTTGCCGCCAGTAGCCATTAAAGTGTTTGAAATGGGGACACTTTTTTCAAACGACCACAAAATCTTCTCCACTTCGAGTTTTTAGCTGAATTTTTTTGTGCATGCCAAAAAACATACAAGGATCACCTCTACCAAATTTGGAGACAAAACTCTTTCTAAAAAAATTTAAAAAAATCCCGAACCGTAAAATATTTTGAAAATCGTGAAAAATAGAAAACGGGTCGTCTTGCCATGAAACTTCACATGAAGGCTTAGGGGACCATTGTATGAATTTACAAGCCATAAAAATGGCATTGGCATGGCAGAAATATAAAGATGTGCTTGAACCTACCTACCACCCGTTCGATCCCCGGCTTGCGCTTCCTGCCTCTCTGGTCGGCTGAGCGCCCGCATGCTCGTTTCGTGGATTGACTTAGGCATACGAAGTTCATCCCCAGTCTAAGCATATGGAGTTCATTCCCAGTGTAAGATCAAACTGGATCGAGGGTTGCAGCAGCAGGATCGGTAGCACGTAGGGGGGACCGGGCCAATCCCTGACTTGCGCATTCTACCTCTCTGGCCGGTTGAGCGCCTGCACGCCCGTTTCGTGGGTTGGCTTAGGCATAGGGAGTTCATTCAACGTCTAAGCCCCATCCAGACCGAGGGTTGTGGCAGCGGGACTGGCAGCACGTAGAGGGGGATCAGGCTAATCCCTGGCTTGCGCATTATGCCTCTCCGGCCGGCTCAGCACCCACACTCTTATTTCGTGGGTTGACTTAGGCATACGAGAGTTTATTCCCAATCTAAGATTGGACGAGTCTGAGGGTTACAGTAGCAGGATCGACAGAATGCAGGGGGGATCGGGCTGATCCCCGACTTACACATTCTGCCTCTTCGATCGGACTGAGCGCCCGCATGCTCGTTTCGTGGGTTGGCTTAGGCATACGGAGTTCATTCCATGTCTAAGCATACGGAGTTCATTCCTAGTCTAAGATCAGACCGGATTGAGGGTTGCAGTAGCAGGACCAGCAGTAGGATTGGCAGCATGCCGGGGGGGATCAGGCCAATCCTCGACTTACGTATTTTACCTCTCCGGCCGGTTGAGCGCTCGCACGCTCATTTCGTGGGTTGGCTTAGACATACAGAGTTCATTCCATGTATAAGCCCTAGCCGTACTGAGGGTTGTGGCAGTAGGATCGATAGCGAGATCAGCAGCACGCAGAGGGGGACCGAGCTGATCCCCAACTTTCACATTATGCCTCTCAGGTCGACCTCTCCGACCGGCTGAGTGCCCGTACGCTCGTTTCGTGGGTTGACTTAGGCATACAAAGTTCATCCCCAATCTAAGCATACGAAGTTCATTCCCAGTCTAAGATCAGACCGGACCGAGGGTTGCGGCAGCAGGATCGGCAGAATGCAGGGGGGATCGAGTCAATCCCCAGCTTGCGCATGCTGCCTCTCCGGCCGGCTGAGCGCCCGCACGCTCGTTTTGTGGGTTGGCTTAGGCATAGGGACTTCATTCTAGGTCTAAGCCCTAGTCAGACCGAGGGTTGTGGCAGTGGGACCAGCCGCATGTAGAGGGGGACCGAGCCAATCCCCGTCTTGTGCATTATGCCTCTCCGACCAGCTGAGCGCCCGCACGTTCGTTTCGTAGGTTGGCTTAGGCATACGGAGTTCATTCCATGTCTAAACATACGGAGTTCATTCCCAGTCTAAGATTTTGAGCCACAGTGCACATGCTAGGCTCGGGCATGTGCTGGTGCCGCATTTTTTTTGCCCGGGCACCATCGCTAGAGCATCGTTGAAAAATCACCTGAGAGCCTAATCGACGGTATTGTGGGTTCCAGCGATTGGGGGGCTGAGGGGGTGTGCACACATGATGTGCAATGGGTGCTGGTACTTGGCCCTTCTATTGACCCCCTATCCCTCATCAAACCTCGAGAACTCACACCCCCTTAAAGTGCATTTGAGATTTTATAGGTTTGCTGCCAGTAGCCATTAAAGTGTTTGAAATGGGGACACTTTTTTCAAATGGTCACAAAATCTTCTCCACTTCGAGTTTTTAGCTGAATGGTTTTATGCATGCCAAAAAAAATACAAGGATCACCTCTACCAAATTTGGGGACAAAACTCTTTCTAAAAAAATTTTAAAAAATCCCAAACGGTAAAAAGTTTCAAAAATCATGAAAAATAGAAAACGGGTCATCTTGCCACGAAACTTCACATAAAGGCTTAGGGGACCATTGTATGAATTTACATGCCATAAAAATGGCATTGGCATGGCAGAAATGTGAAGATGTGCTTGAACCCACCTACAACTCGTTCGATCTCCAACTTGCGCATCCTGCCCCTCTGGTCAGCTGAGTGCCCGCACGTTCGTTTCATGGGTTGACTTAGGCATACGAAGTTCATTCCCGATCTAAGATTGAACTGGACCAAGGGTTATGGCAGCAGGATCGGCAGCACGCAAGGGGGACTGAGTGATCCCCTGCTTGTACATTCTGCCTCTCCGATCGACTGAGCGCCCGCACGCCCGTTTTGTGGGTTGGCTTAGGCGTAAGGAGTTCATTCCGTGTCTAAGCCCCAGCCAGACCGAGGTTGTGGCAACGGGACCGCCAAAACATAGAGGGGGACCGGGCCGATCCCCGGCTTGCGCATTATGCCTCTTCGGTCGGCTCAGCGCCAGCATGCTCATTTCGTGGGTTGACTTAGGCATACGGAGTTCATTCCCAGTCTAATATTTTGAGCCACAGGGCTCATGCTGGGCTTGGGCATGTGCTGGTGCTGCATTTTTTTCGCCCGGGGCACCATCGTCGGAGCATCGCCGGAGAGCCTAACCAGCGACATTAGGGGTTCCGACGATTGGGGGGGCCGAGGGGTGTGGGCACATGATGTATGATGGGTTTTGGTACTTGGCCCTTATATTGGCCCCCTATCCCTCATCAAACTTTGAGAGCGCACACCCCTTAAAGAGCATCTGAGATTTTATAGGTTTGCTGCCAGTAGCCATTAAAGTGTCTAAAATGGGGATAATTTTTTCAAACGGTCACAAAATCTTCTCCACTTCGAGTTTTTAGCTGAAAGTTTTTGTGCTTGCCAACAAAAATAGAAGGATCACCTCTACCAAATTTGGGGACAAAACTCTTTCTAAAAAAATTTAAAAAATCTCAAACTATAAAAAGTTTCAAAAATCGTAAAAAATAGAAAACGGGTCGTCTTGCCACGAAACTTCACATGAAGGCTTAGGGGACCATTGTATGAATTTACAAACCATAAAAATGGCATTGGCATGGCAGAAATATGAAGATGTGCTTGAACCCACCTACCACCCATTCGATCACCGGCTTGCGCATCCTGCCTCTCTGGTCGGCTGAGCGCCCGCACGCTCGTTTTGTGGGTTGACTTAGGCATAGAAGTTCATCCCCAGTCTAAGCATACGGAGTTCATTCCCAGTCTAAGATCGGACCGAATCGAGGGTCGTGACAGCAGGATCGACAGCACGCAGGGGGGATCGGGCCAATGCCCAGCTTGCACATTCTGCCTCTTCGGCCGGCTGAGCGCCCGTACGCCCGTTTTGTGGGTTGGCTTAGGCATAGGGAGTTCATTCCATGTCTAAGCCCCAGTCGGACTGAGGGTTGTGGCAGCGGGACCAGCAGCACGTAGAGAGGCACCGAGCCGATCTCCGGCTTCCACATTCTGCCTCTCCGATCGGCTGAACGCCCGTACGTTCATTTCATGGGTTGGCTTAGGCATACGAAGTTCATTCGATGTCTAAGCCCCAGCTCGACCGAGGGTTGTGGTAGTAGGACTGGCAGCGGGATCGGTAGCACGCAGAGAAAAACCAGGCTGATCCCCGACTTACATATTCTGCCTCTCCGACCGGCTGAGCGCTCGTACGCTCGTTTCGTGGGTTGACTTAGGCATACAAAGTTCATCCCTAGTCTAAGCATACGAAGTTCATTCCAGTCTAAGATCGGACCAGACCAAGGGTTGCGACAATAGATCGACAACATGCAAGGGGTACCGGGCCGATCCTCGTCTTGCGCATTCTGTCTCTCCGGCCGATCGAGCGCTCGCATGCCCGTTTTGTGGGTTGGCTTAGGCATAGGGAGTTCATTCCATGTCTAAGCCCCAGCAGATCGAAGGTTGTGGTAGCGGGACCGGTAGCACGTAGAGGGGGATCGAATCGATCCCCGGCTTACGCATTATGTCTGTTCGGCCGGTTTAGCACCCGCACGCTCGTTTCATAGGTTGACTTATGCATACGGAGTTCATTCCCGGTATAAGATCGGATCAGACTGAGGGTTGCGATAGCAAGATCAACAGCACGCAGGAGGGGATCGGGCTGATCCCCGACTTGCGCATTCTGCCTCTCCGATCGACTGAGTGCCCACACGCTCGTTTCGTGGGTTAGCTTAGGCATATGGAGTTCATTCCATGTCTAAGCATACAAAGTTCATTTCCAGTGTAAGATTTTGAGCCACGGTGCACATGCTCGGCTCGGGCATGTGCTGGTGCCGCATTTTTTTCGCCCGGGGCAACATCGCCGGAGCATCGCCAGAGAGCTTAACCGGCGGCATTGAGGGTTCCGACGATTGGGGGGCCCGGGGGTGTGCGCACATGATGTTCGATGGGTGCTGGTACTTGGCCCTTATATTGGCCCCCTATCCCTAATCGAACCTCGAGAAGTCACACCCCTTAAAGAGCATTTGAGATTTTATTGGTTTGCTGCCAGTAGCCATTAAAGTGTCTGAAATGGGGACACTTTTTTCAAATGGTCACAAAATCTTCTCCACTTGGAGTTTTTGGCTGAATTTTTTGTGCATGCCAACAAAAATACAAGGATCACCTCTACCAAATTTGGGGACAAAACTCTTTCTAAAAAAATTTTAAAAAATCCCAAACCGCAAAAGTTTCAAAAATCGTGAAAAATAGAAAGGTGTCGTCTTGTCACGAAGAGCCATGAATGGTAGACCATTGTATATGTTTATAGCGATACAGGCATTGGCAGATAATAATGGGATTGCGAAACCCAACCTACTACCCGTTGATCCCGGCTAATGCGCATCAATGCCGACCGGTGTTGAGGGCCGCAGCGCTTGCCACAATGGTTGACTTAGGCATATGAAGTTTCATCCTGTCTAGCATATGAGTTCACCAATCTAAGATCAGACCGGATAGGTCTGCGGAGTAGGATGGCAGCATGCAGGAAACGGGTCGATCTTAGCTTACGCATTCTGCCTGTCCGATCGGCTGAGCACCCGCATGCCATTTTGAGGGTTGGCTTAGGCATAGGGAGTTCATTCCATGTTTAAGCCCCAACTGGATTGAGGGTTGGGGCAGGGAGATCAACAGTACGCAGAGGGGGATCGGATTGATCCCTGACTTGCACATTATGCCTCTCAGACCGGTACAGCGCCCGTACGCTCATTTCATGGGTTGACTTAGGCATACGGAGTTCATTCCCAGTCTAAGGGACCAACGAGAGTTGCGAGCATAAGATCGGGCACGCAGGGGGCATTAGGTCGATCCGCAACTTGTGCATTCGCCTCCCGGCGCTGGCGCCCGTATGCTCGTCTAGCATGGGTTGGCTTAGGCAACGGAATGCTCCATTATGTCTTAGACAGTGACGAAGTTGTGGCAGCAGCAGCAATCGGCAGCACGCAGATGGGGATCGAGGCTGATCGTATGACTTGTGGCATTATGCCTCTCCGGTCGACTTGCACCGTAACGCTCGTTTCAGTGGGAATTGAACTTAGGCATCGGAGTTCATCCCAGTCTAAGCATATGAGTTCATTCCCAGTCTATGATAGACGGAGTGATTGAGCAGTGGGATCGACAGCATGCAGGGGGGATCGGGCCGAACCCCGACTTGCGCATTTTGCCTTTTCGGCCAATTGACTGCCCGCACACCCATTTAATGGGTTGGCTTAGGCATAAGGAGTTCATTACATGTCTATGCCCTAGTCGGACCGACGGTTGTGGCAGCAGGACTGGCAGTGGGATCGGTAGCACGCAAAGAGGGATCGGGTTGATCCCTGACTTGCGCATTATGCCTCTCCGGTCGGCCTCTCCGATCGTCTGAGTGCCCATACGCTCGCTTCGTGGGTTGACTTAGGCATACGGAGCTCATCCCCAGTCTAAGCATAGGGAGTTCATTCCTAGTCTAAGATCGAATTAGATCGAGGGTTGCGGCAGCACCCAGGAGGGACTGGGAATGAACTCCCTATGCTTAGACATGGAATGAACTCCCTATGCACGTTTTGTGGGTTAGCTTAGGCATAGGGAGTTCATTCCATGTCTAAGCCCCAGTCGGATCGAGGGTTGTGGCAGTGGGACCGACAGCATGCAGAAGGGGACCGAGCCGATCCTCGACTTACGTAATATGCCTCTCCGACCGGCTCAGTGCTCGCGCGCTCGTTTAGTGGGTTGACTTAGGCATATGGAGTTCATTCCTAGTCTAAGATCAGACCAGACCAAGGGTTGTGGCATCTAAATCGATAGCACACAAGGGGGACCGGGTCGGTCCCTGGCTTACGCATTTTGGCTCTCTGACTGGCTGAGCGCCCGCACGCTCATTTCATGGGTTGGCTTAGGCATACGGAGTTCATTCCATGTCTAAGCATACGGAGTTCATTCCAGTCTAAGATTGAACCAGACCGAGGTTTGCGATAGCAGGACCAACACCAGGATCGACAGCTCGCAGGGGGGATCGAGCCAATCCTCGGCTTGCGTATTCTGCCTTTTCGGCCGGTTGAGCCCCCGCACGCTCGTTTCATGGGTTGGTTTAGGCATACGGAGTTCATTCCATGTGTAAGCACCAGTCAAACCGAGGGTTGTCGCAGCAGGAGTGGCAACGGGATCGACAGCACGCAGAGGGGGACCAGGCTGATCCTCGGCTTGTGCATTATGCCTATTCGATAGGCCTCTCCGGCCTACCGAGCGCCCACACTCTCATTTCGTGGGTTGACTTAGGCATATGGAGTTCATTCCCAGTCTAAGATCGGACCGGACTGAGGGTTATGGTAGCAGGATCGACAGCACGCAGGGGGGATCGGGTCAGCCCCCGATTTACGCATTCTGCCTCTCTGGCCGGTTGAGTGCCGGCACGCTCATTTCATGCATTGGCTGAGGCATATGGAGTTCATTCCACGTCTAGGCATACAGAGTTCATTCCCAGTCTAAGATCGAACTGAACCGAGGGTTGTGGCTGTAGGTCCAACAGCAGGATCGGTAGCACGTAGGGGGACCGGGCCGTTCCCCAGCTTACGCATTTTGCCTCTCCTGCTGGCTCAACACCCACACGCTCATTTCCTGGGTTGGCTTAGGCATACAGAGTTCATTCCATGTCTAAGCCCCAGCCGGACCGAGGGTTGTGGCAGCAGGATTGGTAACCGGATCGGCAGCATGTAGAGGGGACCGGACTGATCCCCGACTTGTGTATTATGCCTCTTCGGCTGACTTTTTCGATCGACTGAGCACCCGTACGCTCATTTCATGGGTTGACTGAGGCATACAGAGTTCATCCCCAGTCTAAGCATACAGAGTTCATTCCCAGTCTAAGATCGGACCGAACTAAGGGTTGCGACAGTAGGATCGAAAGCACGCAGGGGGGACCGAGCCGATCCCCGGCTTGTGCATTCTACCTCTTCGGCTGGCTGAGCGCCTGCACGCCCGTTTCATGGGTTGGCTTAGGCATAAGGAGTTCATTCCATGTCTAAGCCCCAGTCAGACCGAGGGTTGTGATAGCGGGACTGGCAGCACACAGAGGGGGACTGGGCCGATCCCCGGCTTGCGCATTATGCCTCTTCGATCGGCTCAGCGCCCGCACGATCATTTCTTGGGTTGACTTGGCATACGAAGTTCATTCCCAGTCTAAGATCAGACCAGACTGAGGGTTACGACAGTAGCATCGACAACACGCAGGGGGGACTGGGCCGATCCTTGACTTGCGCATTCTGCCTCTCCGACCAACTGAGTGCCCGCACGTACACTCGTTTCGTGGGTTGGCTTAGGCATATGAAGTTCATTCCATGTCTAAGCATACGAAGTTCATTCCCAGTCTAAGATTAGACCGTATCGAGGGTTTCGGTAGTAGGACTAGCAGTAGGATTGGCAGCATGCAAGGGGGATTGGGTCGATCCCCGGCTTGCGCATTCTCTCTCTCTGGCCAGCTGAGTGCCCGCATGCTCATTTCGTGGGTTGGCTTAGGCATAAGGAGTTCATTCCATGTCTAAGCCCCAGCCGGACCGAGGGTTGTGGTAGCAGGACCGACAGTCGGATCGACAGCATGCAGAGGGGTACCGGGCTGATCCCTGGCTTGCGCATTATACCTCTCCGGTCGGCTGAGCCCCCGCACGCTCGTTTCTTGGGTTGACATAGGCATATAGAGTTCATCCCCAGTCTAAGCATATGGAGTTCATTCCCAGTCTAAGATCAGACCGGACCGAAGGTTGCGACAGTAGGATTGACAGCATGTAGGATGGAGCGGGCTGATCCCCGGCTTGCGCATTCTACCTCTCTGGGCGGCTAAGCGCCCACACGCCTGTTTCGTGGGTTGGCTTAGGTATAGGGAGTTCATTCCATGTCTAAGCCCCAGCCAGATCGAGGGTTGTGGCAACGGGACCGGTAGCACGTAGAGGGGGATCAGGCCGATCCCTGGCTTGCACATTATACCTCTTCGGGAGGCTCAGTGCCCTCACGCTCATTTCATGAGTTGACTGATGCATATGGAGTTCATTCCAAATCTAAGATCAGATCAGACCGAGGGTTACGACTGATCACTGGGTTGCGGTTGATCTCAGGTAGCAAGATTGACAGCATGTGCAGAGGACCGAGCCAATCCTCGGCTTACGCATTTTGCCTCTCCGGTCGGCTGAGCACCCGCACGCTCATTTCATGGGTTGGCTTAGGCATACAGAGTCATTCCATGTCTAAGCCCTAGCCGGACCAAGGTTGGTGGCAGCACGCAGAGGGGGATCGGGCTGATCCCCGGCTTGTGCATTATGTCTCTCCGACCGGCCTCTCCGACCGGTTGAGCACCCGCACGCTCGTTTCATGGGTTGACTTAGCCATACGGAGGTCATCCCCAGTCTAAGCATACGAACTTCATTCCCAGTATAAGATCGGATCGGATCGAGGGTTGCGGTAGCAGGATCGACAGCATGCAGGGGGGATCGGACCGATCCCTGGCTTGCTCATTCTACCTCTCCGATCGGCTGAGCGCCCGTACGCCCGCTTCATCGGTTGGCTTAGGTATAGGGAGTTCATTCCATGTCTAAGCCCCAGTGAAACTAAGGGTTGTGGCAGCGGGATCGATAGCATGTAGAGGGGGACCGGGTCGATCCCCAGCTTGCGCATTATGCCTTTCCGGCTGGCTCAGCGCCCGCACGCTCATTTTGTGGGTTGGCTTAGGCATACGGAGTTCATTCCATGTCTAAGCATATGGAGTTCTTTCCCAGTCTAAGATCAGACCGAACCGAGGGTTGCGGTAGTAGGACCAGCAGCAGGATCGACAGCACATAGGGGGGATCGGGTTGATCCTTGGCTTGCACATTCTGCCTCTCCGGCCAGCTGAGCGCTCGCATGCTCGTTTCGTGGGTTGGCTCAGGCATACGGAGTTCATTCAATGTCTAAGCCCCAGTCGGACCGAGGGTTACGGTAGTAGGACCGGCAGTGGGATCGGTAACACGCAGAAAGGGACCGAACTGATCCTCAGCTTGGGCATTATGCCTCTTCGACTGGCTCAACGCCCAAACGCTCGTTTCGTGGGTTGACTTAGGCATACGAACTTCATTTCCAGTCTAAGATTGGACCGGACCAAGGGTTGTGACAGCAAGATCGACAGCACGTAGGGGGGACTGAGTCGATCCCCGGCTTGTGCATTCTGCCTCTACAGTCGGTTGAGCGCTCACATGCTCATTTTGTGGGTTGGCTTAGGCATATGGAGTTCATTCCATGTCTAAGCATACAGAGTTAATTTCGAGTCAAAGATCGGACCAGATCGAGGGTTGCGACAGCAGGACCAGCAGCAGGATCGATAGCACACAGGGGGGAATCGAGTCGATCCCCAGCTTATGCATTCTACCTCTTTGACCGGCCTCTTCAGCCGGTTGAGCACCCGCACACTCGTTTTATGGGTTGACTTAGGCATACGGAGTTCATCCCCAGTCTAAGCACACGGAGTTCATTCCCATTCTAAGATCGAACCAGATCGAGGGTTGCGATAGCAGGATCGACAGCATGTAGGGGGGATCAGACCGATCCTCGACTTGCGTATTCTGCCTCTTCGGCCGGTTGAGTGCTCGCACGCTCACTTCATAGGTTGGCTTAGGCATACGAAGTTCATTCCATGTCTAAGCCCCAGTCGAACTGAGGGTTGTGGCAGCAGGACCGACAGCGGGATCGGCAGCATGCAGAGGTGGATCGGGCTGATCCCCGACTTGTGCATTATGTCTCTCTGACCGGCCTCTTCAATCGACTGAACTCCCTATGCCTCTCCGGTCAATTGAGAGCCCACACGCCCATTTCGTGGGTTGGCTGAGGCATAGGGAGTTCATTCCATGTCTAAGCTCCAGCCAGACCGCGGGTTGTGGCAGTGAGACCGATAGCACGCAGAGGGGGACCGAGCCGATCATCGACTTGCGCATTATGCCTCTCTAGCTGGCTCACCGCCCAAACGCTCATTTCATGGGTTGTCTTAGGGATACGGAGCTCATTCTTGATTTAAGATTAGATCGAAGATTGTGGCAGCAGGATCGACAGCACGCAGGGGGGATCTGGCCGATCCCCAACTTGCGCATTTTGCCTCTCTGATAGACTGAACACCCGCACGCTCGTTTCATGGGTTAGCTTAGGCATACAGAGTTCATTCCATGTCTAAGCATACAGAGTTCATTTCAGTCTAAGATCGAATCGGACTGAGGGTTGCTGTAGCAGGATCGACAGTAGGACCAGCAGCAGGATCGACAGCATGTAAGGAGGCCCGAGCTGATCCACGACTTGCACATTTTGCCTCTCCGACCAACTTCTCTGATTGGTTGAGGGCCTGCACGCTAGTTTCATGGGTTGACTTAGGCATACGGAGTATATCCCCAGTCTAAGCATACGAACTTCATTCCCAATCTAAGATTAAACTGGATTGAGGGTTATGGTAGTAGGATCGGTAGCACGTAGGGGGGGATTGGGCCGATCCTCGACTTGCGCATTCTGGCTCTCTGGTTGGGTTAGGCATAGGGAGCTCATTCCCAGTCTAAGATCGGACCAAGGATTGTAGTAGCAGATTGACAGCACGCAAGAGCAGATCAGGCTGATCCCTAGCTTGTGCATTCTGCCTCTCCGGCCGATTGAGCACCCGCACGCTCGTTTCATGGGTTGGCTTAGGCATACGGAGTTCATTCCATGTCTAACATACAAAGTTCATTCCCAATCTAAGATCGAATCGGACCAAAGGTTGCGGTAGTAGGACCAGCAGCAGGATCAGAAGCATGTAGGAGGGCTCAGACCGATCCTTGACTTGCGCATTCTGCCTCTCCGATTGGCCTTTCTGACCGGTTGAGTGCCCGCACGCTCGTTTCGTGGGTTGACTTAGGCATACGGAGTTCATCTCCAGTCTAAGCATACGGAGTTCATTCCCAGTCTAAGATCGAACCGGATCGAGGGTTACGGTAGTAGGATCGGTAGCATGGACCGAGAGTTGTGGTAGCGGGATCGACAGCACGTAGAGGGGGACCGAGCCGATCCCTAGCTTGCGCATTCTGCCTCTCCAACCGGCTGAGCGCCCACACACTCGTTTTGTGGGTTGGCTTAGGCATACGGAGTTCATTCCATCTCTAAGCATAGGGAGTTCATTCCCAGTCTAAGAGTTTGAGTCACGGTGCATATGCTGAGCTCAGGCATGTGCTGGTGGCACATTTTTTTTCACCCGAGGCACTATCGCCGGAGCATCGTCAGAGAGGATAACCGACGGCATTGCAAGTTCTGACGATTGGAGGGGTCGGGGGGGTGTGCGCACATGATGTGCGATGGGTGCTGGTGCTTGGCCCTTGTATTGGCCCCCTATCCCTCATCAAACCTTGAGAACTCACACCCCCTTAAAGAGTATTTGAGATTTTATAGGTTTGCTGCCAGTACCCATTAAAGTGTCTGAAATAGGGACACTCTTTTTAAACAGTCGCAAAATCTTCTCCACTTTGAGTTTTTAGCTGAATCTTTTTGTGCATGCCAACAAAAATACAAGGATCACCTCTACCAAATTTTGGGATAAAACTATTTCTAAAAAAAGTTTAAAAAATCCTGAACCGTAAAAAGTTTCAAAAATCGTGAAAAATAGAAAACGGGTCTTCTTGTCACGAAACTTCACATGAAGGCATAGGGGACCATTGTATGAATTTACAAGATATAAAAATGGCATTGGCATGGCAGAAATATAGAGATGTGCTTGAACCCACCTACCACCCATTCGATCCCCGGCTTGTGCATCCTACCTCTCTGGTCGGCTGAGCATCCGCACGCTCGTTTCTTAGGTTGACTTGGCATGCGGAGTTCATCCCCAGTCTAAGCATACGGAGTTCATTCCTAGTCTAAGAATGGACTGGACCGAGGGTTGAGACAGCAGTATCGACAACACGTAGGGGGGACCAGGCTGATCCCCGACTTGCGCATTCTGCCTATCTGGCCAACTAAGCACCCGCACGTCCGTTTCGTGGGTTGGCTTAGGCATAGGGAGTTCATTCCATGTCTAAGTCCCAGCTGGATCGAGAGTTGTGGTAGAGGGACCGACAGCACGCAGAGGGGGATCGGGCCGATCCCCAGCTTGTGTATTATGCCTCTCTGCCGGTTCAGCGCTCGCACGCTCATTTCGTTGGTTGACTTAGGCATACGAAGTTCATTCCCAGTTTAAGATTGGATCGGATCGAGGGTTGCGGTAGCAGGATCGACAGCACGCAGGAGGGATTGGACCAGTCCTCGGCTTGTGCATTCTGCCTCTCCGACGGGCAAAGCGCCCGCACGCTCGTTTCATGGGTTGGCTTAGGTATACGGAGTTCATTCCATGTCTAAGCATACAGAGTTCATTCCCAGTCTAAGATCGGACCGGACCGAGGGTTACGTTAGCAAGACTAGTAGAAAGGTCGACAGCACATAGGGGGCCGGGTCAATCCCCGACTTTCGCATTCTGCCTTTTTGGCCGGTTGAGCACCCGTATGCTCGTTTCGTGGTTTGGCTTAGGCATACAGAGTTCATTCCATGTCTAAGCCCTAGTCGGACCAAGGGTTATGGCAGCAAGATCGGTAGCACGTAGAGGAGGATCGGGCTGATCCTTGACTTTCGCATTATGCCTCTCCGGTCGGCTGAGCGCCCGTACGCTTGTTTCATGGGTTGACTTAGGCATATGGAGTTCATCCCCAGTCTAAGCATATAGAGTTCATCCCCAGTCTAAGCATACGGAGTTCATTCCCAGTCTAAGATCAGACCAGATCGAGGGTTACGGCAGCAGGATCGATAGCACGCAGGGTGGACCAGACCGATCCCTGGATTTCGCATTCTGCCTCTCCGACTGGCTGAGCACCTGCACGCCTGTTTCGTGGGTTGGCTTAGGCATAAGGAGTTCATTCCATGTCTAAGCCCTAGCCGGACTGAGGGTTGTGGTAGTGGGACCGGTAGCACGCAGAGGGGGATCGGGCTGAACCTCGACTTCGCATTATACCTCTCTGGCCGGGTCAGCGTTGGAACGCTCATTTCGTGGGTTGACTTAGGCATACGAAGTTAATTCTTAGTCTAAGATCAGACTGAATTGAGGGTTGCGACAGCAGGATCGACAGCACGTAGGAGGGATCGGGTCGGTCCTCGGCTTGTGCATTCTACCTCTCTAGCTAGCTGAACGCCTGCACGCTCGTTTCGTGGGTTGGCTTAGGCATACGGAGTTCATTCCATGTCTAAGCATACAGAGTTCATTCCCAGTCTAAGATCAGACTGGACCAAGGGTTGCAACAACAAGACCAGCAGCAAGATCGGCAGCACGTAGGGGGGACCGGGTCGATCTTCAACTTTTGCATTCTACCTCTCCAGCTGGCCTCTCCGATCGGCTGAGCGCCCGCACACTCATTTCGTGGGTTGAATTGGGCATACGGAGTTCATTCCCAGTCTAAGATCGAACCAGACTGAGGGTTACGGTAGCAAGATCGACACCACGTAGGGGTTTGGGTCGGTCCTCGACTTACGCATTCTGCCTCTCCGGACGGCTGAGCGCCCGTATACGTGTTTCGTGGTTGGCTTAGGCATACAACATTCATTCCATGTCTAAGCATACGGAGATCATTCCCAGTCTATGATCGGACTGGACCAAGGGTTCCGGCAGTTGAACCAGCAACAGGATCGACAGCATGTTACGGGGGATCGAGCCTATCCTCGGCTTGCATATTCTACCTCTCTGGTTGACTGAGCACCCGCACGTTCATTTCGTGGGTTAACTTAGGCATACAGAGTTATTCCCAGTCTAAGCATAAGATCAAATCGGATCGAGGGTTGCGGCAGCAGCATCGGTAGCACGCAGAGGGGATAGGGCCAATCCCCGGCTTGCGCATTCTGCCTCTCCGGCCGGCTGAGCGCCCGTACGCCCGTTTTGTGGGTTGGCTTAGGCATAGGGAGTTCATTCCATGTCTAAGCCCCAGCCAGACCGAGGGTTGTGGCAGTGGGACCGGCAGCACGCAGAGGGAGACCAGGCTGATCCTCGGCTTACGCATTCTGGCTCTCTGGCAGATTGAGCACCCGCACACTCGTTTCATGGGTTGGCTTAGGCATACGGAGTTCATTCCATGTCTAAGCATATGGAGTTCATTCCCAGTCTAAGAGTTTGAGCCACGGTGCACATGCTGGGCTCGGGCATGTGCCGGTGCCACATTTTTTTTTCTCGGGGCACCATCACCAGAGCATCGTCGGAGAGCCTAACCGACGGCATTAGGGGTTCCGGTGATTAGGGGGCCGAGGGGTGTGCGCACATGATGTACGATAGGTTGGCTTAGGCATACGGAGTTCATTCTATGTCTAAGACCTAGCCGGATCGATGGTTGTGGCAGTAGGACTGGCAGCGGGATCGACAACTCGTAGAGGGGGACCGAGCTGATCCCTGGCTTACGCATTATACCTCTCCGCCGGCTGAGCGCTCGCACACTCGTTTCATGGGTTGACTTAGGCATACAGAGTTCATCCCCGTCTAAGCATATGGAGTTCATTCCTAGTCTAAGATCGGACTAGACCGAGGGTTGCAGTAGCAGGATCGACAGCACGCAGGGGGGACTGGGTCGATCCCTGGCTTGCGCATTCTGCCGCTCCGGCCGGTTGAATGCCCGTACGCCCGTTTTGTGGGTTAGCTTAGGCATAGGGAGTTCATTCCATGTCTAAGCCCCAGTCGGATCGAGGGTTGTGGCGTGGGACCGACAGCATGTAGAAGGGGACCGAGCCGATCCTCGACTTGCGTAATATGCCTCTCCGACCGGCTCAGTGCTCGCGCGCTCATTTAGTGGGTTGACTTAGGCATATGGAGTTCATTCCTAGTCTAAGATCGGACCAGACCAAGGGTTGCGGCATCTAGATCGATAGCACACAAGGGGGATCGGGTCGGTCCCTGGCTTACGCATTCTGGCTCTCCGACTGGCTGAGCGCCCGCACGCTCATTTCGTGGGTTGGCTTAGGCATACAGAGTTCATTCCATGTCTAAGCATACGGAGTTCATTCCAGTCTAAGATTGGACCAGACCGAGGTTTGCGATAGTAGGACCAACACCAGGATCGACAGCTCGCAGGGGGGATCGAGCCAATCCCCGGCTTGCGAATTCTGCCTTTTCGGCCGGTTGAGCCCCCGCACGCTCATTTCATGGGTTGGCTTAGGCATACGGAGTTCATTCCATGTGTAAGCCCCAGTCAAACCGAGGGTTGTCATAGCAGGAGTGGCAACGGGATCGACAGCACGTAGAGGGGGACCAGGCTGATCCTCGGCTTGTGCATTATGCCTATTCGATAGGCCTCTCCAGCCTACCGAGTGCCCACACTCTCATTTCGTGGGTTGACTTAGGCATATGGAGTTCATTCCCAGTCTAAGATCGGACCGGACTGAGGGTTATGGTAGCAGGATCGACAGCACGCAAGGGGGATCTGGTCAGCCCCCAATTTACGCATTCTGCCTCTCTGGCCGGTTGAGTGCCGACACGCTCATTTCGTGGGTTGGCTCAGGCATATGGAGTTCATTCCATGTCTAGGCATACAGAGTTCATTCCCAGTCTAAGATCGAACTGAACCGAGGGTTGTGGCTGCAGGTCCAACAGTAGGATCGGTAGCACGTAGGGGGGGACCGGGCCGTTCCCCAGCTTACGCATTCTGCCTCTCCTGCTGGCTCAACACCCACACGCTCATTTCCTGGGTTGGCTTAGGCATACAGAGTTCATTCCATGTCTAAGCCCCAGCCGGACCGAGGGTTGTGGCAGCAGGATCGGTAACCGGATCGGCAGCATGTAGAGGGGACCGGGCTGATCCCCGACTTGTGTATTATCCCTCTTCGGCTGACTTTTTCGATCGACTGAGCGCCCGTACGCTCATTTCGTGGGTTGACTGAGGCATACAGAGTTCATCCCCAGTCTAAGCATACAGAGTTCATTCCCAGTCTAAGATCGGACCGAACTAAGGGTTGCGACAGTAGGATCGATAGCACGCAGGGGGGACCGAGCCGATCCCCGGCTTGCGCATTCTACCTCTTCGGTTGGCTGAGCGCCTGCACGCCCGTTTCGTGGGTTGGCTTAGGCATAAGGAGTTCATTCCATGTCTAAGCCCCAGCCGAACCGAGGGTTGTGGCAGCGGGACTGGCAGCACACAGAGGGGGACTGGGCCGATCCTCGGCTTGCGCATTTTGCCTCTTCGATCGGCTCAGCGCCTGCATGATCATTTCTTGGGTTGACTTGGCATACGAAGTTCATTCCCAGTCTAAGATCGGACCAGACTGAGGGTTACGGCAGTAGCATCGATAGCACGCAGGGGGGACTGGGCCGATCCTCGACTTGCACATTCTGCCTCACCGACCAACTGAGTTCTCGCACGCACACTCGTTTCGTGGGTTGGCTTAGGCATACGAAGTTCATTCCATGTCTAAGCATACGAAGTTCATTCCCAGTCTAAGATTAGACCGTATCGAGGGTTTCGGTAGCAGGACTAGCAGTAGGATTGGCAGCATGCAGGGGGGATCGGGCCGATCCCGCTTGCGCTTTCTCTCTCTCTAGCCAGCTGAGTGCCCGCATGCTGATTTCGTGGGTTGGCTTAGGCATAGGGAGTTCATTCCATGTCTAAGCCCCAGCCGGACCGAGGGTTGTGGTAGCAGGACCGGCAGTCGGATCGACAGCATGCAGAGGGGTACCGGGCTGATCCCTGGCTTGTGCATTATACCTCTCCGGTCGACTGAGCACCCGCACGCTCGTTTCTTGGGTTGACATAGGCATACAGAGTTCATCCCCAGTCTAAGCATATGGAGTTCATTCCCAGTTTAAGATCGGACCGGACCGAGGGTTGCGGCAGTAGGATCGACAGCATGCAGGATGGAGCGGCCCAATCCCGGCTTGCGCATTCTACCTCTCTGGGTGGCTAAGCGCCTACACGCCTGTTTCGTGGGTTGGCTTAGGTATAGGAGTTCATTCCATGTCTAAGACCCAGCCAGATCGAGGGTTGTGGCAACGGGACCGGTAGCACGTAGAGGGGGATCGGGCCGATCCCTGGCTTGCACATTATGCCTCTTCGGGAGGCTCAGTGCCCTCACGCTCGTTTCGTGAGTTGACTGATGCATACGGAGTTCATTCCCAATCTAAGATCAGATCAGACCGAGGGTTGCGACTGATCACTGGTTTAAGATTGATCTCGGGTAGCAAGATTGATAGCACGCACAGGGGATCGAGCCAATCCTCGGCTTGCGTATTTTGCCTCTCCGATCTGCTGAGCACCCGCACGTTCGTTTCGTGGGTTGGCTTAGGCATACGGAGTCATTCCATGTCTAAGCCCTAGCCGGACCGAGGTTGGTGGCAGCACGCAGAGGGGGATCGGGCTGATCCCCGGCTTGTGCATTATGTCTCTCCGACCGGCCTCTCCGACCGGCTGGGCACCCGCACGCTCGTTTCATGGGTTGACTTAGGCATACGGAGGTCATCCACAGTCTAAGCATACGAACTTCTTTCCCAGTATAAGATCAGACCGGATCGAGGGTTGCGGTAGCAGGATCGATAGCATGCAGGGGGGATGGGACCGATCCCTGGCTCGCGCATTCTACCTTTTCGATCGACTGAGCGCCCGTACGCCCGATTCATCGGTTGGCTTAGGTATAGGGAGTTCATTCCATGTCTAAGCCCCAGCGAAACTAAGGGTTGTGGCAGCGGGATCGATAGCATGTAGAGGGGGACCGGGTCGATCCCCAGCTTACACATTATGCCTCTCCGGCTGGCTCAGCGCCCGCACGCTCATTTTCTGGGTTGGCTTAGGCATACGGAGTTCATTCCATGTCTAAGCATATGGAGTTCTTTCCCAGTCTAAGATCAGACCGAACCGAGGGTTGCGGTAGTAGGACCAGCAGCAGGATCGACAACACCTAGGGGGGATCGGGTTGATCCTCGGCTTGCACATTCTGCCTCTTCGGCCAGCTGAGCTCGCATGCTCGTTTCATGGGTTGGCTCAGGCATACGGAGTTCATTCAATGTCTAAGCCCCAGTCGGACCGAGGGTTACGGTAGTAGGACCGGTAGTGGGATCGATAACACGCAGAAAGGGACTGAACTGATCCTCAGCTTGGGCATTATGCCTCTTCCGCTGGCTCAATGCCCAAACGCTCGTTTCGTGGGTTGACTTAGGCATACGAACTTCATTTCCAGTCTAAGATTGGACCGGACCGAGGGTTGTGACAGCAGGATCGACAGCACGTAGGGGGGACTGAGTCGATCCCCGACTTGCGCATTTTGCCTCTATAGTCGGCTGAGCGCTCACATGCTCATTTTGTGGGTTGGCTTAGGCATACGGAGTTCATTCCATGTCTAAGCATACAGAGTTAATTCTGAGTCAAAGATCGGACCAGACCGAGGGTTGCGACAGTAGGACCAGCAGCAGGATCGACAGCACACAGGGGGGAATCGAGTCGATCCCCAGCTTGTGCATTCTACCTCTCTGACCGACCTCTTCAGCCGGCTGAGCACCCGCACACTCGTTTTATGGGTTGACTTAGGCATACGGAGTTCATCGCCAGTCTAAGCATACGGAGTTCATTCCCAGTCTAAGATCGAACCAGATCGAGGGTTGCGACAGCAGGATCGACAGCATGTAGGGGGGATCAAACCGATCCTCGACTTGTGTATTCTGCCTCTTCGGCCGGCTGAGCGCTCGACGCTGGCTTCATGGGTTGGCTTAGGCATACGGAGTTCATTCCATGTCTAAGCCCCAGTCGAACCGAGGGTTGTGGCAGCAGGACCGACAGCGGGATCGGCAGCATGCAGAGGTGGATCGGGCTGATCCCCGACTTGTGCATTATGTCTCTCTGACCGGCCTCTCCGACCGACTGAGCACCCGCACGCTGGTTTCATGGGTTGACTTAGGCATACGGAGGTCATCCCCAGTCTAAGCATACAAAGTTCATTCCTAGTCTAAGATTAGATCGGATCGAGGGTTGCAGCAGTAGGATCGACAGCATGCAGGGGGGACCAGACCGATCCCTAGCTTACGCATTCTGCCACTCCGGCCGGCTGAGCGATCGTACGCCCGTTTCATGGGTTGGCTTAGGCATAGGGAGTTCATTCCATGTCTAAGCCCCATCGAAACTAAGGGTTGTGGCAGCGGGACTGGCAGCACACAGAGGAGGACCAGGTCGATCCCCGACTTGCGCATTATGCCTCTCTGGTCGGCTTAGCGCCTGAATGCTCGTTTCATGGTTTGACTTAGGTATACGGAGTTCATTCCCAGCCTAAGATCGGATCAGACCGAGGGTTGCGATAGTAGGATCGACAACACGTAGGGGGGACCAGGCCGATCCCCAGCTTGCGCATTCTACCTCTTCGACCGGCTGAGCACCCGCACACTCATTTCGTGGGTAGGCTTACACATACGGAGTTCATTCCATGTCTAAGCATACGGAGTTCATTCCCAGACTAAGATTAGACCGAACCGAGGTTGGCGGCAGCAGGACCAGCACCAGGATCGACAGCACGCAGGGGGGACCGGGTCGATCCCCTACTTGCGCATTTTACCTCTCCAGTCGGCTGAGCGCCCGCACGCTCGTATCTTGGGTTGACTTAGGCATATAGAGTTCATACCTAGTCTAAGCATACGGAGTTCATTCCCAGTCTAAGATCAAACCGGACCGAGGGTTGCGACAGCAGGATCGACAGAACGCAGGGGGGATCGGGTCGATCCCTGACTTGCGCATTCTGCCTCTCCGGCTAGCTGAGTGCCCGCACGCCCGTTTCGTGGGTTAGCTTACGCATAGGGAGTTCATTCCATGTCTAAGCCCCAGTCGGACCGAGGGTTGTGGCAACAGGACCGGCAGCACACAGAGGGGGATCGGGCCGATCCCCGGCTTGCGCATTCTACCTCTCTGACCGATTGAGTGCCCGCACGCTCGTTTCGTGGGTTGGCTTAGGCATACGAAGTTTATTCCATCTCTAAGCATACGGAGTTCATTCCCAGTCTAAGAGTTTGAAGCACGGTGCACATGCTGGGCTCGAGCATGTGTTGGTGCCGCATTTTTTTCACCCGGGGCACCATCGTCAGAGCATCACTGGAGAGCCTAACCGACGGTATTAGGGGTTCCAACGATTGGGGGGGCCGGGGGGTGTGCACACATGATGTGCTGGTTCTTAGCCATTACAGTGCCCCCTATCCCTCATCAAACCTCGAGAACTCACACCCCCTTAAAGAGCATTTGAGATTTTATAGGTTTGCTGCCAGTAGCCATTAAAGTGTCTGAAATGGGGACACTTTTTTCAAATGATCTCAAAATCATCTCCACTTTGAGTTTTTAGCTGAATTTTTTTTTTGCATGCCAAAAAAAATACAAGGATCACCTCTACCAAATTTGGGGACAAAACGCTTTGTAAAAAAATTTTAAAAAATCTTGAACCACAAAAAGTTTCAAAAATCGTGAAAAATAGAAAACGGGTCGTCTTGCCACGAAACTTCACATGAAGGCTTAGGGGACCATTGTATGAATTTACAAGCCATAAAAATGGCATTGGCATGGCAGAAATGTGAAGATGTGCTTGAACCCACCTACCACCCGTTCGATCCCCGGCTTGCGCATCCTGCCTCTCTCGTCGGCTGAGCGTTCGCACGCTCGTTTCGTGGGTTGACTTAGGCATACGGAGTTCATCCCCAGTCTAAGCATACGGAGTTCATTCCCAGTCTAAGATCAGACCAGATCGAGGGTTGCGGTAGCAGGACCAGCAGCATGCAGGGGGGATCGGGTCGATCCCCAATTTGCGCATTCTGCCTCTCCGGTCGGCTGAGCGTCCGCACGCCTGTTTCATGGGTTGGCTTAGGCATAGGGAGTTCAATCCATGTCTAAGCCCCAGTCGGACCGAGGGTTGTGGCAGTGGGACTGACAGCACGCAAAGAGGGACCGAGTCGATCCCCAGCTTGTGCATTCTGCCTCTCCAACTGAGCCAGCGCTCGCACGATCATTTCGTGGGTTGACTTTGGCATACGGAGTTCATTACCAGTCTAAGATCAGATCGGATCGAGGTTGCGACAGCAGGATCGATAGCACACACGGGGGATCGGACCGGTCGCCGGTTTGTGCATTCTGCCTCTCCGACCGGCTAAGCGCCCGGACGCTCGAAGCATACGGAGTTCATTCCATATCAAAGCATACGGAGTTCATTCCCAGTCTAAGATCAGACCGGACTGAGGGTTACGGTGGCAGGGTCATCAGTATACAGGAGGGGATTGAGCCGATCCCTGACTTGCGTATTCTGCCTCTCCGATCGACTGAGCACCCGTACGCTCATTTCGTGGGTTGGCTTAGGCATACGGAGTTCATTCCATGTCTAAGCCCCATTCTGACCGAGGGTTGTGGCAGCAGGACCGGCAGTGGGATCGGCAGCACGTAGAGGGGGACCGGGCTGATCCCTGGCTTGTGCATTATGCCTCTCCGGTCGATTGAGCACCCGCACGCTCGTTTCGTGTGTTGACTTAGGCATATGGAGTTCATCCCCAGTCTAAGCATATGGAGTTCATTCCCAGTCTAAGATTAGACCGGACTGAAGGTTGCAGCAGTAGGATCGACAGCACGCAGAGGGGACCGGGCCAATCCCCAACTTCCGCATTCTGCTTCTCCGACCGGTCGAGCGCCCCCGCGCCCGTTTCGTGGGTTGGCTTAGGCATAGGGAGTTCATTCCATGTCTAAGCCACAGTCGGACCGAGGGTTGTGGCAGCGGGACTGGTAGCACACAGAGGGGGACCAGGCTGATCCTCGGCTTACGCATTATGCCTCTCCAGCCAGCTCAGCACCTGCACACTCGTTTTGTGGGTTAACTTATGCATACGGAGTTCATTCCTAGTCTAAGATCAGATCAGACCGAGGGTTGTGACAGCAGGATCGACAGCACGCAGGGGGGACCGGGCCGATCCCTGGCTTGCACATTCTGCTTCTCCAGTCGACTGAGCACCCGCACGCTCGTTTCGTTGGTTGGCTTAGGCATACGGAGTTCATTCCCAGTCTAAGATTTTGAGTGACAGTGCACATGCTAGGCTCGAGCATGTGCTGGTGCCGTATTTTTTTTGCACAGGGCACCATTGCAGAGCATCGTCGAAGAGCCTAACTGACGGCATTGGGGGTTCCAGAAATTGGGGGGGCCGGGGGGTGTGCGCACATGATGTGCAATGGGTGCTGTTACTTGGCCCTTATATTGGCCCCCTATCCCTCATCAAACCTTGAGAACTCACACCCCCTTAAAGAGCATTTAAAATTTTATAGGTTTGCGGCCAGTAGCCATTAAAGTGTCTGAATTTTTCAAACGGCCACAAAATCTTCTCCACTTCGAGTTTTTAGCTGAATTTTTTTATGCATGCCAACAAAAATACAAGGATCACCTCTACCAAATTTGGGGACAAAACGTTTTCTAAAAACATTTAAAAAAATCCCGAACTGTAAAAAGTTTTGAAAATCATGAAAAATAGAAAACGGGTCGTCTTGCCATGAAACTTCACATGAAGGCTTAGGGGAACATTGTATGAATTTACAAGCCATAAAAATGCCATTGGCATGGAAGAAATATGATGATGTGCTTGAACCCACCTACCACCCGTTGATCCTCGCTTACGCATCTTGCCTCTCGATCGGCTGAGCGCCCGCACGCTCGTTTCATGGGTTGACTTAGGCATACGGAGTTCATCCCTAGTCTAAGATCAAACCGAATCGAGGGTTATGAAAGTAGGGATCGACAGCACGTAGGGGGGACTGGGCCGATCCCTAACTTGCGCATTCCGCTTTTTCGGCCGGCTGTGCGCCCGCACGCCCGTTCATGGGTTGGCTTAGGCATACGGAGTTCATTCCATGTCTAAACCCCAGTCGGACCGAGGGTTGTGGCAGCGGGACTAGCAGCACGCAGAGGGCGATTGGGTCGATCCCCGGCTTGCACATTATGCCTCTCTGGTTGGCTCAATGCCTGAACACTCGTTTCGTGGGTTGACTTAGGCATACGGAGTTCATTTCCAAGTCTAAGATTGGACCGGATCGAGGGTTGTGGCAGTAGGATCGACAGCACGCAAGGGGGGATCAGGCATCCGGACCGAGGGTTGCGGCAGTAGGATCGGCAGCACACAAGGGGGGATCCGGTCGATCCCGACTTACACATTCTGCCTCTCCGGCCGACTGAGCACCCGCACGCTCATTTCGTTGGTTGGCTTAGGCATACGGAGTTCATTCCATGTCTAAGCCCCAGCCATACCGAGGGTTGTGGCCGCAGGATCGACAGTGGGATTGGTAGCACAAGAGGCCTGATCGGGCTGATCCTCCGGCTTGTGTATTATGCCTTTCCGACCGGCCTCTCTGGCCTGCTGAGCACCCACACGCTCGTTTCATGGGTTGACTTAGGCATACAGAGTTCATCCCCAGTCTAAGCATGCGGAGTTCATTCCCAGTCTAAGATCGGATCAGACCGAGGGTTGCGGTAGTAGGATAGGCAGCACGCAGGAGAGACCGAGCCAATCCCCAGCTTGCGCATTCTATCTCTCCGATTGGCTGAGTGCCCGCAGGCCCATTTCATCGGTTGGCTTAGGCATAGGCAGTTGATTCCATGTCTAAGCCCCAGCTAGACTGAGGGTTGTGGCAGCAAGACCTGGAGCATGCAGAAGGGGATCGAGTCGATCCTCAGCTTGTGCATTATGCCTCTCCAATCGGTTCAGCGCCCGCACGCTCATTCCGTGGGTTGACTTATGCATACGGAGTTTATTCCCAGTCTAAGATCAAACCGGACCGAGGGTTGCGGTAGCAAGATCAGTAGCACGCAGCAGGGATCGGGTTGATCCATGGCTTGCGCATTCTGCCTCTTTGACCTGCTGAGCGCCCGCACGTTCGTTTCGTGAGTTGGCTTAGGTATACGTAGTTCATTCCATTACTAAGCATATGATGATCATTCCCAGTCTAAGATCCCCTGCTTGTGCATTTTACCTCTCCGGTCGGGCCATCTCCGATCGGCTGAGCACTCGCACGCTCGTTTCGTGGGTTGACTTAGGCATACGGAGTTCATCTCCAGTCTAAGCATATGGAGTTCATTCCCAGTCTAAGATCGAATCAAACTGAGAGTTGTGATAGCAGGATCGGTAGCACTCAAGAGGGATCGGGTCGGTCCCCGGCTTGCACATTCTGCCTCTCTGGCTGGCTGAGCACCTGCACGCCCATTTTGTGGGTTAGCTTAGGCATAGGGAGTTCGTTCCATGCCCCAGTCAGATCAATGGTTGTGGAAGTGGGGCCGGTAGCATGCAGAGGGGGATCGGGCTGATCCTCGATTTGTGCATTACACCTCTCCGACCGGTTCAACGCCCGTACACTCATTTCGTGGGTTGACTTAGGCATACAGAGTTCATTCCTAGTCTAAGATCAAACTGGATCGAGGGTTGCAGCAGCAGGATCGACAGTACACAGGAGGGACCAGACCGGTCCCTCGCTTATGCATTCTGCCTCTCCGATCGGTTGAGCACCCACACGCTCAGTTTGTAGGTTGGTTTAGGCATACGGAGTTCATTCCATGTTTAAGCATATGGAGTTCATTCCCATTTTAAGATTAGACCAGACCAAGGGTTGTGACAGCAGCACCAGCAGCAGGATCGACAACACGCAGAGGGGATCAGGCCGATCCACGGCTTGCAAATTTTGCCTCTCCGGTCGGCTAAGCACACACGCTCTCATTTCGTGGGTTAACTTAGGCATACAGAGTTCATTCCATGTCTAAGCCCCAGCCGGACCGAGTGTCATGGTAGCAGGACCGGCAGCAGGATCAACAGCACGCAGAGGGGGATCGGGTCGATCCCCGGCTTACGCATTATGCCTCTCCAGCTGGCTGAGCTCCGCACGCTTGTTTCTTGGGTTGACTTAGGCATACGAAGTTCATCCCCAGTCTAAGCATACGGAGTTCATTCTCAGTCTAAGATCGGATCAGACCGAGCGTTACGGTAGCGGGACCGATAGCACACAGAGGGGGACCGGGTTGATCCCCAGCTTGCGCGTTATGCCTCTCCGATTGGCTCAACGCTCGAATGCTCGTTTCATGGGTTGACTTAGGCATACGGAGTTTATTCCCAGTCTAAGATCGGACCGAACCAAGGGTTGTGGTAGCAAGATCGACAACACACAAGGGGGGACTGGGCTGGTCCCCGCTTACGCATTCTGCCTCTCCGGCCAGCTGAGTGCTCGCACGCTCGTTTCATGGGTTGGCTGAGGCATACAAAGTTCATTCCATATCTAAGCATATGGAGTTCATTCTCAGTCTAAGTTCAGATCGGGATCGAGGATTGCGGTAGCAGGACCAACAGCAGCATCGGTAGCACGTAAGGAGGATCGAGGGTTGTGGTAGTAGGACCAGCAGTAGGATCAACAGCACGTAGGGGGGATCGGGTCGATCCCAGGCTTGCGCATTTTGCCTCTCCAACTGGCCTCTCACCCGGATGCTCGTTTCGTGGGTTGGCTTAGGCATACGGAGTTCATTCCATGTCTAAGCCTTAGTCAGACCAAGGGTTGTGGCAACAGGACCGGTAGCGGGATCGACAGCACACAGAGGGGGACCGGGCTGATCCCTGGTTTGCACATTATGTCTTTTCAGTCGGCCTCTCTGGTCGACTGAGCACCCGCACGCTCGTTTCATGGGTTGACTTAGGCATACGGAGTTCATCCCCAGTCTAAGCATATGGAGTTCATTCCCAGTTTAAGATCAGACCGAACTGAGGGTTATGACAGCAAGATTGATAGCACGTAGGGCGGATCGGGTGGATCCCCGGCTTGCGCATTCTGCCTCTCCAACCGGCTGAGTGCTCGTACATCCATTTCATGGGTTGGCTTAGTCATAGGGAGTTCATTCCATGTCTAAGCCCCAATCGGACTGAGGGTTGTGGTAACGGGACCCACAGCACGCAGAGGGGGACCGGCCTGATCCCCGGCTCATGCATTATGCCTCTCTAGTTGGCTCAATGCCCGAACACTCATTTCATGGGTTGACTTAGGCATACGGAGTTCATTCCCAATCTAAGATCAGACCGGACTGAGGGTTTTGGCAGCAGGATCGACGGCACGTAGGGGGGACCAGGTCAGTCCCCAACTTACGCATTCTGCCTCTCCGATCGACTGAGTGCCCGCACGCTTGTTTCGTGGGTTGGCTGAGGCATACGGAGTTCATTCCATGTCTAAGCATATGGAGTTCATTCCCATTCTAAGTTCGAATCGAGATTGAGGGTTGCAGTAGCAAGACCAGCAGCAGGATCGATAGCACGTAGGGGGGACCGAGTCGATCCCCGGCTTACGCATTCTGCGTCTCCGGCCGACTGAGTGCCCGCCCGCTCGTTTCATCGGTTGGCTTAGGCATATGGAGTTCATTCGATGTCTAAGCCCCAGTCGGACCGAGGGTTGTGGCAGCAAGATCGGTAGCACGCAGAGGGGGACCGGGCTAATCCTCGACTTGTGCATTATGCCTCTCCGGGTCGGCCTCTCCGACCGACTGAGCGCCCGCATACTCGTTTCGTGGGTTGACTTAGGCAAATGGAGTTCATGCCCAGTCTAAGCATACGGAGTTCATTTCCAGTCTAAGATCGGATCGGAGCGAGGGTTGCGACCGCTGGATCAACAGCACGTAGGGAGGACCAGGCCGATCCTAGGCTTGCACATTCTGCCTTTTCGGTCGGTTGAGTGCCCGCACACCCGTTTTGTGGGTTGGCTTAGGCATAGGGAGTTCATTCCATGTCTAAGCCCCAGTCGGATAGAGGGTTATGGTAGCAGGACCGGCAACACTCAGAGGGGGATTGGGCCAATCCCCAGCTTGCGTATTATGCCTCTTCGGCCAGCCCAACGTCCGCACGCTTGTTTCATGAGTTGACTTATGCATACGGAGTTCATTCCCAGTCTAAGATCAGATCGGATTGAGGGTTGTGACAACAAGATCGACAGCATGTAGGGGGGACCAGGCCAATCCCCGACTTGCGCATTCCGCCTCTCCGGTCGACTGAGCGCCCGTACGCTCGTTTCGTGGGTTGGCTTAGGCATACGGAGTTCATTCCAGTCTAAGATTTTGAGCCACGGTGCACATACTAGGCTTGGGCATGTGCTGGTGCCGCATTTTTTTGCCTGGGGCACCATCGTCGGAGCATCACCGGAGAGCCTAACCGGTGGCATTGGGGGTTTCAACGGTTGGGGGGCTGGGGGAGTGTGCGCACATAATGTGCGATGGGTGCTGGTATTTGTGTCACGTGCTCTAACCTTAGAGTCAGAAACTGTGCATCCTTAGGCTTGGAATTTCCTCTTTTATGCCTAAGTCAGCCTAAAACACAAGCGTACGGGCACTAGAACAACGGGAAGGGCTGATTATGCAAGTTAAAGAGAAACAGGATAAGAAGGCAGAATTCTGGAAATGCTCTTGTATTCATTGAAACAAAAGTGTTTGATGGTGTACAAATGAGGGAGGAGCAGCCCTCTATTTATAGTTGAGGCTCCAGCTTACACTTAATGGCAATATCCCTAGAATAAAGGCTAAAATCATGGGATTATATAGATTACAATCAATTAGGATGCTAACTCTTGATTTTCAGGGTCAACCCAATATGCCAGGATGCTGCTGCTGATCCTGCCTGCTTCCATAAGCTTCCCTTGCGTGTCCAGCACTTTAGGCCCTTCTGGATGTGGTACGGGTAGCTTGTATGCTAGGCCTTGGTCTCACGGGCTGGCCTGCAAGTTGGGCGGGCGTTCTGAACTCGTTTACTAGGCTTTGCATGCAGATACCCACCAGCACGCCTGGTCTGCAGGCCTCAACCTCTGGCTCGCCTGCTGGTGCACCTGATGTGCCTGGCGCACCCACCCAGGGCATGACATTCTCCTCCACCTAATTGTGCAATGCCCTTGTTACGTCTTCTACATGGTACTACCTGATCTGGTCCTCGAACTGCCATAAGTCATCTGTTGGTTCCCAGCTTGCCTCACTGTCTGAAAGTCCCTTCCAGCGCACCAAGTACTCTTGTCTTGGTTGATAGTTCTTTCGTCTCACCTCTCGGTCAGCTATGATGCTGTGGACCTCTTTCTCATATGAGGCCCTTGCTCCCAATGGCACACACTTTGCCTCTGTCCGTCCTGGATCTCCCTCATCCTCATGGAACGGCTTGAGCATGCTCACATGGAACACTGGGTGTACCCTCAGCTTGCGTGGCATATCCAGCTTGTAGGCAACCTTGCCTACCCTCTTCACTACTCAAAAAGGTCCTTCATACCTCTGGACTAGGCCTTTGTGCAGCCCCCTATGGCGTACAATTGGATGCAGCTTCACTAACACCAAGTCTCCAACCTGGAACTGCACGTCCCGCCTATTCTGGTCTGCCCACTTCTTCGACCTCTTGGCCACCTTGTGTAGACAAACTCTGGCCAAGTCAGTTTGCTCCTGCCATGCCTTGGCAAACTTGTATGCTGCTAGATTTGACCCTGTACAACCTGCAGCAATCGAACCGGGTGTTAGTGGTTGTTGCCCTGTCGCAACGTCAAATGGGCTCTAGTTTGTTGCCTCGCTCCTTTGTAAGTTGTAGGAAAACTATGCAATATCTAGTAGCTTTGGCCAGTCCCTTTGTGTGGCACTCACATAGTGCCTGAGGTCAACCTCCAATAGTCCATTCACTCGTTCTGTCTGCCTATCGGTCTGCAGATGCATGCTGGTGGAAAAGTTCAAGTCTGACCCCAACAGCTTAAACAACTCAGTCCAGAACCTGCCCGTGAAACAGCCATCTCGATCACTAACAATGGTCCTTGGCACTCCCCAGTGCTTAACCATGTTCTTCAGGAACAATCGAGCTGCCTCCTCAGCTGGGCACTCCTTGGTTGCTGGAATGAAGATTCCATACTTGGAAAACCCGTCCACCACTACCATGATGCTTCCAAACCCTTCTACTTTGGGTAGACCAACTATAAAGTCTAGAGAAACACTCTCCCATGGTCGCTTTGGCACTGGCAATGGCTTCAAGAGATCGCCTGGTTTCTTGAGCTCTACCTTGTCCTGTTGGCACACAAGATAAGTCTTTACATAGGCTTCCACATCGTCCCTCATGTGTGGCCAGTAGTATCGATCCTCGATAGCCAAGGTACGGCTCACTGGGTGTCCAGCCCACCTTGAATCATGGCATTCTTGCAAAACTTCCTTGCGGAGCTTCCGTGCTGCGGCACAAATAGTCTACTGCCCCTGGTGTACAGCAAGCCATCCTTAACCAAAATGCCTAGTCTTACCTTGCTGGGCGTACTCCATCAAAGCCTTGGCTGTAGGATCATGCGAAGTCCCTCCTTGATGCGGCACCAGTGACCCCTCTGGTTGGCTAATGGCAGCAAGGTTAGCCTTCCTGCTCAGGGGTCTGCCACTAGGTTCGCCCACCCCGGCTTGTACTCCATCTGGAAATCAAATTCGTAAGAAAATCTTGCCATCTCGCCTGCTTGGGGACAGCTTCTTCTACGTCTGGAAGTAGCTGGCCACATTGTCCGTCCTAACCATGAACCTCGACCCCAACAGGTAATGGCCAAGTGCGCAAGCAGTGCACCACTGCAGTCATCTCCTTCTCTTGGACCGTGTACTTGCGCTCAGTCTCGTTCAGCTTCCTGCTCTCGAACGTGACTGGACGTCCCTCCTGCATCAACACGCCCCCTATGGCAAAGTCTGATGCATCCGTATGCACTCATGGCTTGCATGTCCAAGGCAAGACTGGCTTTCGATAGCAAGCTTCAACGCATCAAAGCTCCTGGCACCCTGGCTCACTCCATGCTTCCTTTCTGAGCAAGTCAGTCAATGCATACTATTGTGGTGACCTGATGAAGGCCATGTAGAGTTGACTAGCCCAAAGGAAGATCTCAACTCAGTGACCTTGCTTGGCAGTGCCACTCTAGGATGCGTGTTCTTGCCTTCATCATGTATCTAGCACCTCCCACTATGTGGAAGGCAACGGCTCTCTGCTAGTGGATATGAGCACTTCTCCCTCTACTTGTCATAACACCTCGAACACCTGTCTCAAGGTCTACATGTCTCCCAAGTTGGACTGTAGATCACAATGTCATCCAAATAAACCATAACAACCGATCAAGGAATGACTGAAGTACCTTGTTCATAAGGGTGCAGAATGTTGCTGGGGCATTCGTGAGTCCGAAAGGCATCACCAAGAACTCATACGAACCATACCGAGTGACACATGCTATCTTTGGCTCATCTCCCTCCGATCCTGACTTGATAGTAGCCTGACCTCAAATCCAGCTTGGTGAACCACCTTGCGCTCCCAAGTTGATCGAACAAGTCGCAATGAGTGGGATGGGGTACTTGTTCTTGATGGTCAGCTTGTTCAAAGCCGGTAGTCTATGCACAGCCGTAACGACCCATCATGCTTGTGCTGAAATAGAACCGGTGCACCATAGGGTGCCTTCGATGGCCTGATGAAGCCAGCATCAACTAACTCTTTGAGCTGCTTCCTCAACTCCTCCAACTCTGGTGGAGACATTCGGTAAGGGGCTCTAGCTGGTGGCTTGGCCTCGGACACCAGCTCGATCTTGTGGTCCACCTCCCTCTTAGGTAGCTTGTAGCTTTGCGGGCATCACATCACTAAAGGTCTTCAGCACCTTTAGCACCTCCAAGGGTGACTCGATCTCCTTCTCCCTTGGCTCATCATATTTCAGGGCTGCCAAGAAGGTGTCTTCTTGTCTGCTTACCGCCTTGGCAAATTGGATGGCTGACACCACCCGTGACCCAACTCCAGACCCTCTCCTCAATGGCACTAGGCATTGGCACCGTGCATCCAAGATGCAAACACAATCGGTAAAAGGCACAAGGAGGGCGTTAATCCGAACAAGGAAATCCAACCCAATCACAAACTCATAGTCGTCAAGGGGTATTACCTCAATGGTCTCCTTGCCTTTCCAGTCTCCAAGCTGCAACTCCACTCCCCGCGCTACTCCAATGGCTGGAACTTCTTTGGAGTTCACCGTTTTGATGGTACCAGTCCCTTTCTGCACCTTTAGTCTGAGCTTTCGGGCTCTATCACCTGAAATAAAAAGATGTGAGGCACCTGTGTCCACCAGTGCACTCACCTTCTGACCGCAACCATCAGATCCGTAAACATCAAGCCCTTTGGCTTGCGGCTCCCCTTACTCTGGACAGCATTGAGCACCAACGACCCAAGCTTTGCTGCCCCTGACTCTGGCTCCTCGTCAGACTCCTTGTCTACAGCAGCCAGCTTGCCCTTCTGGGTAATTGCGTGCTATGTGGCTCCCTCCACATAGGTAGCATGCTAGTGGCTCTCGGTCCCCCTTTGCTTTCCACTTGCCTGCTGGTGGCTTCCTCTCGCCATCCTTGGTTGAACGGTCTCGGTCTCCATCCTTGGACTCCGATCACGGTCCTTCCCCTTGGACTACTTCTTTGATCCCTATGTCCCTGCCCTTACCCTTGGGCTTGGTAGACTCGAACTTGTTCAGAGGCTTGAACTCTATCAAGGCCTCGTAGTAGTCATGGCTTTAGCCAAGTCATGAACTCCTCTCCTTTGTAGCTCATGCTTCACCCACGGCTTCAGCCCATCCATGAAAGCAAATAAGGTCCTTCTCACCTAGATCCGAGATCTGTAGCATCAGTTCAGAGAATTTCTGGACATACTCCCTTATGTCCCCTTGCTGGCTCAGCCTGCAACTTTGCCTGCCTCATCATCGGCATACTCGGGTAAAATTGTTCTCTGAACTCCTTTTGGAACTCTGCCCAGGTTCCAATCTTGGTGCTCCCACCTGACATCATCACACCTGCCTCTACCACAATAAGGCTACATCAGTGAGATACATAGCAGCGGTGCTTACCTTTATCGCCTCGTCTTGCATGCCCATGGCCTGGAAGTACTGCTCCATACCCCAAAGGTAGTTATCTACTTCCTTGGCCGCCCTAGTCCCCTTGAACTCCTTAGGCTTGGGGACATCCAATCTGGACTTGGACACTCCAGCAAACATGCCATTCCCAATGGCAGTCTTGCAAGCAACGAGCTCACTGGTAAGCTCCTCCATCCGCTGGCACATGGCCTCCATGCCATCGCGAAGGTCAGCACTTCAGCCTCCAAGGTCTGATTCTTTTGGGTGAACATCCAAGCCTTTGTTGAGAGCAGCTTGCAGCTCACTTTGGATCTCCTCCCCATGGAGTCTAGCGATGCAATGTGAGTCTCTACCCCTCAAGCTTCTCCCCCATGTCGCCCATGGTCACCTCCACCTTGGCCAGCCTACCGTCCATGGTAGACCAGATATCTCTAGAACTGGCTTTCCTCCCTCTTCCGCCCATGCTCCTGGGCCTCTGGTTGTTGGTTAGCAGCGTCACTTTGGGATGCCATCTCCTCTAACCTGCACAACACAAACACGCAGAATCGAACTTGCTCTGATACCAACTGTCACGGGCTCCGACCTTAGACTCAGAAACCGTGCAGCCTTAGGCTTGGAATCTCCTCCTTTATGCCTAAGTCAGCCTAAAACACAAGCGTACGGGCACTAGAACAATAGGAAGGGCTGATTACGCAAGTTAAAGAGAAACAGGATAAGAAGGCAGAATTCTGGAAATGCTCTTGTATTCACTGAAACAGAAGTGTTTGATGGTGTACAAATGAGGGAGGAGCAGCCCTCTATTTATAGTTGAGGCTCCAGCTTACACTTAATGGCAATATCCCTAGAATAAAGGCTAAAATCATGGGATTATACAGATTACAATCAATCAGGATGCTAACTCCTGATTTTCAGGGTCAACCAAATCTGCCAGGATGCTGCTGATCCTGCCTGCTTCCAGAAGCTTCCCTTGCATGTCCAGCACCTTGGGCCCTTCTGGATGTGGTGGGCAGCTTGTATGCCAGGCCTTGGTCTCACGGGCTGGCCTGCAAGTTGGGCGGGCGTTCTGAACTCGTTTGCTAGGCTTTGCGCAGATACCCCAGCACGCCTGGTCTGCGGGCCTCAACCTCTGGCTCACCTGCTGGTGCGCCTGATGTGCCTGGCTGCCCGCCAGGGCATGACACTTGGCCCTTATATTGGCCCCCTATCCCTCATCAAACCTCGAGAACTCACACCCCCTTAAAGAGCATTTGAGATTTTATAGGTTTGCTGCCAGTAGCCATTAAAGTGTCTGAAATGGGGACAATTTTTTCAAACGGTCACAAAATCTTCTCCATTTTGTTTAGACTGAATGTTTTTGTTGCATTGCCAACAAAATACAAGGATCACCTAACCAAATTTAGGACAAAAACTCTTTCTAAAAAAATTTTAAAAAATCCTGAATGCAAAATGTTTCAAAAATCATGAAAATAGAAAACGGTGTTGTCTTGCCACGAAAACGTCACAATAAGTCTTAGGGGACCATTGTAGAATTTACAAGCCATAAAACAATGCATTGCATGCAGAAATATGAAGATTGGCTTGAACCCACCTACCATGCGTTCGATCCCTTGCTGTGCATCCTGCCTCTCTGTCGCTGAGCTCCCGCACGCTCATTTCCTGGGTGACTTAGGCATCCAAAGTTCATCCCCAGTTCCAAGCAACAAGAGTCATTCCCAGTCTAAGATCAGCCGGACGAGGGTTGCGACAGCAGGATCGACAGCACGCAGGGGGACCGGGCCAATCCCTGGCTTGCGCATTCTACCTCTCCGACCGGCTGAACGCCCCGCACGCCATTTC
>NW_019167949.1:16683771-16754190 GCF_002303985.1 Durio zibethinus | reverse complement strand
AGGCATAGGGAGTTCATTCCATGTCTAAGTCCAGTTGGATCGAGAGTTGTGTAGGGGACCGACAGCACGCAGAGGGGATCGGGCCGATCCCCAGCTTGTGTATTATGCCTCTCTTGCCGGTTCAACGCTCGCACGCTCGTTTCGTTGTTGACTTAGGCATACGAAGTTCATTCCCAGTTTAAGATTGGATCGGATCGAGGTTGCGTAGCAGGATCGATAGCACGCAGGGGGATTGGACCAGTCCTCGGCTTGTGCATTCTGCCTCTCCGACGGGCAAAGCGCCCGCATCTCGTTTCATGGGTTGGCTTAGGTATACGGAGTTCATTCATGTCTAAGCATACAGAGTTCATTCCAGTCTAAGATCGGACCGGACCGAGGGTTACGATAGCAAGACTAGTAGAAAGGTCGACAGCACATAGGGGCCGGGTCAATCCCCGGCTTTCGCATTCTGCCTTTTTGGCCGGTTGAGCACCCGTATGCTCGTTTCGTGTTTGGCTTAGGCATACAGAGTTCATTCCATGTCTAAGCCTAGTCGGACCAAGGGTTATGGCAGCAAGATCGGTAGCACGTAGAGGAGGATCGGGCTGATCCTTGACTTTCGCATTATGCCTCTCCGGTCGGCTGAGCGCCCGTACGCTTGTTTCATGGTTGACTTAGGCATATGGAGTTCATCCCCAGTCTAAGCATATAGAGTTTCATCCCCAGTCTAAGCATACGGAGTTCATTCCCAGTCTAAGATCAGACCAGATCGAGGGTTACGGCAGCAGGATCGATAGCACGCAGGGTGGACCAGACCGATCCCTGGATTTCGCATTCTGCCTCTCGGCTGGCTGAGCACCTGCACGCCTGTTTCGTGGTTGGCTTAGGCATAAGGAGTTCATTCCATGTCTAAGCCCTAGCCGGACTGAGGGTTGTGGTAGTGGGACCGGTAGCACGCAGAGGGGGATCGGGCTGAACCTCGACTTCGCATTATACCTCTCTGGCCGGGTCAGCGTTGGAACGCTCATTTCGTGGGTTGACTTAGGCATACGAAGTTAATTCTTAGTCTAAGATCAGACTGAATTGAGGGTTGCGACAGCACGTAGGAGGGATCGGGTCGATCCTCGGCTTGTGCATTCTACCTCTCTAGCTAGCTGAACGCCTGCACGCTCGTTTCGTGGGTTGGCTTAGGCATACGGAGTTCATTTCATGTCTAAGCATACAGAGTTCATTCCCAGTCTAAGATCAGACTGGACCAAGGGTTGCAACAACAAGACCAGCAGCAAGATCGGCAGCACGTAGGGGGGACCGGGTCGATCTTCAACTTTTGCATTCTACCTCTCCAGCTGGCCTCTCCGATCGGCTGAGCGCCCGCACACTCATTTCGTGGGTTGAATTGGGCATACGGAGTTCATTCCCAGTCTAAGATCGAACCAGACTGAGGGTTACGGTAGCAAGATCGACACCACGTAGGGGTTTGGGTCGGTCCTCGACTTACGCATTCTGCCTCTCCGGACGGCTGAGCGCCCGTATACGTGTTTCGTTGGTTGGCTTAGGCATACGACATTCATTCCATGTCTAAGCATACGGAGATCATTCCCAGTCTATGATCGGACTGGACCAAGGGTTCCGGCAGTTGAACCAGCAACAGGATCGACAGCATGTTACGGGGGATCGAGCCTATCCTCGGCTTGCATATTCTACCTCTCTGGTTGCTGAGCACCCGCACGTTCATTTCGTGGGTTGACTTAAGGCATACGAGTTAATTCCCAGTCTAAGCATAAGATCAAATCGGATGCGAGGGGTTGCGGCAGAGCATCGGTTAGCACGCAGGGGGGATAGGGCAATCCCCGGCTTGCGCATTCTGCCTCTCCGGCCGGCTGAGCGCCCGCACACCCGTTTGTGGGTTGGCTTAGGCATAGGGAGTTCATTCCATGTCTAAGCCCCAGCCAGACGAGGGTTGTTGTAGTGGGACCGGCAGCACGCAGAGGGGAGACCAGGCTGATCCTCGGCTTACGCATTCTGGCTCTCTGGCAGATTGAGCACCCGCACACTCGTTTCCATGGGTTGCTTAGGCATACGGGGTTCATTCCATGTCTAAGCATATGGAGTTCATTCCCAGTCTAAGAGTTTGACCACGGTGCACATGCTGGGCCTTCGGGGCATGTGCCGGGTGCCACATTTTTTTTTTCTCGGGGGCACCATCACCAGAGCATCGTCGGAGAGCCTAACCGACGGCATTAGGGGTTCCGGTGATTAGGGGGGGCCGAGGGGTGTGCGCACATGAATGTACGAGTAGGTTGGGCTTAGGCATTACGGAGTTCATTCCTATGTCTAAGACCTAGCCGATCGATGGTTGTGGGCAGTAGGACTGGCAGCGGGATCGACAACTCGTAGAGGGGGACCGAGCTATCCCTGGCTACGCATTATACCTCTCCGACCGGCTGAGCGCTCGCACACTCGTTTCATGGGTTGACTTAGGCATACAGAGTTCATCCCCGTCTAAGCATATGGAGTTCATTCCTAGTCTAAGATCGGACTAGACCGAGGGTTGCAGTAGCAGGATCGACAGCACGTAGGGGGGACTGGGTCGATCCCTGGCTTGCGCATTCTACCGCTCTGACCGGTTGAGTGCCCGTACGCCCATTTTGTGGGTTAGCTTAGGCATAGGGAGTTCATTCCATGTCTAAGCCCCAGTCGGATCGAGGGTTGTGGCAGTGGGACCGACAGCATGTAGAAGGGGATCGAGCCGATCCTCGACTTGCGTAATATGCCTCTCCGATCGGCTCAGTGCTCGCGCGCTCATTTAGTGGGTTGACTTAGGCATATGGAGTTCATTCCTAGTCTAAGATCGGACCAGACCAAGGGTTGCAGCATCTAGATCGATAGCACACAAGGGGGATCGGGTCGGTCCCTGGCTTACGCATTCTGGCTCTCCGACTGGCTGAGCGCCCGCACGCTCATTTCGTGGGTTGGCTTAGGCATACAGAGTTTATTCCATGTCTAAGCATACGGAGTTCATTCCAGTCTAAGATTGGACCAGACCGAGGTTTGCGATAGCATGACCAACACCAGGATCGACAGCTCGCAGGGGGGATCGAACCAATCCCCAGCTTGCGAATTCTGTCTTTTCGGCCGGTTGAGCCCCCGCACGCTCATTTCATGGGTTGGCTTAGGCATACGGAGTTCATTACATGTGTAAGCCCCAGTCAAACCGAGGGTTGTCGTAGCAGGAGTGGCAACGGGATCGACAGCACGTAGAGGGGGACCAGGCTGATCCTCGGCTTGTGCATTATGCCTATTCGATAGGCCTCTCCAGCCTACCGAGTGCCCACACTCTCATTTCGTGGGTTGACTTAGGCATATGGAGTTCATTCCCAGTCTAAGATCGGACCGGACTGAGGGTTATGGTAGCAGGATCGACAGCACGCAAGGGGATCTGGTCAGCCCCCAGTTTACGCATTCGCCTCTCTGGCCGGTTTGAGTGCCGACACGCTCATTCGTGGGTTGGCTCAGGCATATGGAGTTCATTCCATGTCTAGGCATACAGAGTTCATTCCCAGTCTAAGATCGAACTGAACCGAGGGTTGTGGCTGCAGGTCCAACAGTAGGATCAGTAGCACGTAGGGGGGGACCGAGCCGTTCCCCAGCTTACGCATTCTGCCTCTCCTGCTGGCTCAACACCCACACGCTCATTTCCTTGGTTGGCTTAGGCATACAGAGTTCATTCCATGTCTAAGCCCCAGCCGGACCGAGGGTTGTGGCAGCAGGATCGGTAACCGGATCGCAGCATGTAGAGGGGACCGGGCTGATCCCCGACTTGTGTTATTATCCCTCTCGGGCTACTTTTTCGATCGACTGAGCGCCCGTACGCTCATTTTGTGGGTTGACTGAGGCATACAGAGTTCATCCCAGTCTAAGCATACAGAGTTCATTCCCAGTCTAAGATCGGACCGAACTAAGGGTTGCGACAGTAGGATCGATAGCACACAGGGGGGACCGAGCCGATCCCCGGCTTGCGCATTCTACCTCTTCGGTTGGCTGAGCGCCTGCACGCCCGTTTCGTGGGTTGGCTTAGGCATAAGGAGTTCATTCCATGTCTAAGCCCCAGTCGAAACGAGGTGTGGCAGCGGACTGCAGCACACAGAGGGGGGACTGGGGTCGATCCTCGGCTTGCGCATTTTGCCTCTTCGATCGGCTCAGCGCCTGCATGATCATTTCTTGGGTTGACTTGGCATACGAAGTTCATTCTCAGTCTAAGATCGGACCAGACTGAGGGTTACGGCAGTAGCATCGATAGCACGCAGGGGGGACTGGGCCGATCCTCGACTTGCACATTCTGCCTCACCGACCAACTGAGTTCTCGCACGCACACTCGTTTCGTGGGTTGGCTTAGGCATACGAAGTTCATTCCATGTCTAAGCATACGAAGTTCATTCCCAGTCTAAGATTAGACCGTATCGAGGGTTTCGGTAGCAGGGACTAGCAGTAGGATTGGCAGCATTGCAGGGGGGGATCGGGCGATCCCCCGGCTTGCGCTTTCTCTCTCTCTAGCCAGCTGAGTGCCCGCATGCTGATTTCGTGGGTTGGCTTAGGCATAGGGGAGTTCATTCCATGTCTAAGCCCCAGCCGGACCGAGGGTTGTGGGTAGCAGGACCGACAGTCGGTATCGACAGCATGCAGAGGGGTACCGGGCTGATCCCTGGCTTGTGCATTATACCTCTCCGGTTCGACTGAGCACCCGCACGCTCGTTTCTTGGGTTGACATAGGCATACAGAGTTCATCCCCAGTCTAAGCATATGGAGTTCATTCCCAGTTTAAGATCGGATCGGACCGAGGGTTGCGGCAGTAGGATCGACAGCATGCAGGATGGAGCGGCCCAATCTCCGGCTTGCGCATTCTACCTCTCTGGGTGGCTAAGCGCCTACACGCCTGTTTCGTGGGTTGGCTTAGGTATAAGGAGTTCATTCCATGTCTAAGACCCAGCCAGATCGAGGGTTGTGGCAACGGGACCGGTAGCACGTAGAGGGGGATCGGGCCGATCCCTGGCTTGCACATTATGCCTCTTCGGGAGGCTCAGTGCCCTCACGCTCGTTTCGTGAGTTGACTGATGCATACGGAGTTCATTCCCAATCTAAGATCAGATCAGACCGAGGGTTACGACTGATCACTGGTTTGCGATTGATCTCGGGTAGCAAGATTGATAGCACGCACAGGGGATCGAGCCAATCCTCGGCTTACATATTTTGCCTCTCCGGTCGGTTGAGCACCCGCACGCTCATTTCGTGGGTTGGCTTAGGCATACGGAGTCATTCTATGTCTAAGCCCTAGCCGGACCGAGGTTGGTGGTAGCACGCAGAGGGGGATCGGGCTGATCCCCGGCTTGTGCATTATGTCTCTCCGACCGGCCTCTCCGACCGGCTGAGCACCCGCACGCTCGTTTCATGGGTTGACTTAGGCATACGGAGGTCATCCACAGTCTAAGCATACGAACTTCTTTCCCAGTATAAGATCAGACCGGATCGAGGGTTGCGGGTAGCAGGATCGATAGCATGCAGGGGGATGGGACCGATCCCCTGGCTCGCGCATTCTACCTTTCCGATCGACTGAGCGCCCGTACGCCCGTTCATCGGTTGGCTTAGGTATAGGGAGTTCATTCCATGTCTAAGCCCCAGCGAAAACTAAGGGTTGTGGCAGCGGGATCGATAGCCATGTAGAGGGGGACCGGGTCGATCCCCAGCTTACACATTATGCCTCTCCGGCTGGCTCAGCGCCCGCACGCTCATTTTATGGGTTGGCTTAGGTATACGGAGTTCATTCCATGTCTAAGCATATGGAGTTCTTTCCCAGTCTAAGATCAGACCGAACCGAGGGTTGCGGTAGTAGGACCAGCAGCAGGATCGACAACACCTAGGGGGGATCGGGTTGATCCTCGGCTTGCACATTCTGCCTCTTCGGCCAGCTGAGCACTCGCATGCTCGTTTCGTGGGTTGGCTCAGGCATACGGAGTTCATTCAATGTCTAAGCCCCAGTCGGACAGAGGGTTACGGTAGTAGGACCGGTAGTGGGATCGGATAACACGCAGAAAGGGACTGAACTGATCCTCAGCTTGGGCATTATGCCTCTTCCGCTGGCTCAATGCCCAAACGCTCGTTTCGTGGGTTGACTTAGGCATACGAACTTCATTTCCAGTCTAAGATTGGACCGGACGAGGGTTGTGACAGCAGGATTCGACAGCACGTAGGGGGGACTGAGTCGATCCCCGACTTGCGCATTTTGCCTCTATAGTCGGCTGAGCGCTCACATGCTCATTTTGTGGGTTGGCTTAGGCATACGGAGTTCATTCCATGTCTAAGCATACAGAGTTAATTCTGAGTCAAAGATCGGACCAGACCGAGGGTTGCGACAGTAGGACCAGTAGCAGGATCGACAGCACACAGGGGGGAATCGAGTCGATCCCCAGCTTGTACATTCTACCTCTCTGACCGACCTCTTCAGCCGGCTGAGCACCCGCACACTCGTTTTATGGGTTGACTTAGGCATACGGAGTTTCATCGCCAGTCTAAGCATACGGAGTTTCATTCCCAGTCTAAGATCGAACCAGATCGAGGGTTGCGACAGCAGGATCGACAGCCATGTAGGGGGGATCGAACCGATCCTCGACTTATGTATTCTGCCTCTTCGGCCGGTGAGCGCTGGACGCTTGGCTTCATGGGTTGGCTTAGGCATACGGAGTTCATTCCATGTCTAAGCCCCAGTCGAACCGAGGGTTGTGCAGCAGGACCGACAGCCGGGATCGGCAGCATGCAGAGGTGGATCGGGCTGATCCCCGGCTTGTGCATTATGTCTCTCCGACCGGCCTCTCCGACCGACTGAGCACCCGCACGCTGGTTTCATGGGTTGACTTAGGCATACGGAGGTCATCCCCAGTCTAAGCATACGAAGTTCATTCCTAGTCTAAGATTAGATCGGATCGAGGGTTGCAGCAGTAGGATCGACAGCATGCAGGGGGGACCAGACCGATCCCTAGCTTACGCATTCTGCCCACTCCGGCCGGCTGAGCGATCGTACGCCCGTTTCATGGGTTGGCTTAGGCATAGGGAGTTCATTCCATGTCTAAGCCCCATCGAAACTAAGGGTTGTGGCAGCGGGACTGGCAGCACACAGAGGAGGACCAGGTCGATCCCCGACTTGCGCATTATGCCTCTCTGGTCGGCTTAGCGCCTGAATGCTCGTTTCATGGTTTGACTTAGGTATACGGAGTTCATTCCCAGCCTAAGATCGGATCAGACCGAGGGTTGCGATAGTAGGATCGACAACACGTAGGGGGGACCAGGCCGATCCCCAGCTTGCGCATTTCTACCTCTTCGACCGGCTGAGCACCCGCACACTCATTTCGTGGGTAGGCTTACACATACGGAGTTCATTCCATGTCTAAGCATAGCTGGAGTTTCATTCCCAGACTAAGATTAGACCGAACCGAGGTTGGCGGCAGCAGGACCAGCACCAGGATCGACAGCACGCAGGGGGGACCGGGGTCGATCCCCTACTTGCGCATTTTACCTCTGCCAGTCGGCTGAGCGCCCCGCACGCTCGTATCTTGGGTTGACTTAGGGCATATAGAGTTCATCCTAGTCTAAGCATACGGAGTTCCATTCCCAGGTCTAAGATCAAATCGGACCGAGGGTTGCGACAGCAGGATCGACAGAACGCAGGGGGGATCGGGTCGATCCCCGACTTGCGCATTCTGCCTCTCCGGCTAGCTGAGTGCCCGCACGCCCGTTTCGTGGGTTAGCTACGCATAGGGAGTTCATTCCATGTCTAAGCCCCAGTCGGACCGAGGGTTGTTCGGCCAACAGGACCGGCAGCACACAGAGGGGGATCGGGGCCGATCCCCGGCTTTGCGCATTCTACCCTCCTCTGACCGATTGGAGTGCCCGCACGCTCGTTTCGTGGGTATGGCTTAAGGGCATACGAAGTTCATTCCATCTCTAAGCATACGGAGTTCATTTCCCAGTCTAAGAGTTTGAAGCCAACGGTGCACGATGCTGGGCTCGGGCATGTGTTGGGCCGCATTTTTTACCCCGGGGCCCCATCGTGCAGGAGCATCACTGGGAGAAGCCAAACCGACGGTATTAGGGTTCCAACGATTGGGGGGGCCGGGGGGTGTGCACCACATGATGTGCTGGTGTCTTAGCCAATTATAGGTGCCCCCTATCCCGTCATCCAAACCTCGAGAAACTCACACCCTCTAAAGGCATGTTGAGATTTATAGCGTTTGCTGCCAGTAAGCCATTAAAGGTGTCTGAAATGGGGACACTTTTTCAAATGATCTCAAAATCATCTCCACTTTGAGTTTTTAGCTGAATTTTTTTTTGCATGCCAAAAAAAATACAAGGATCACCTCTACCAAATTTGGGGACAAAACGCTTTCTAAAAAATTTTAAAAAATCTTGAACCACAAAAAGTTTCAAAAATCGTGAAAAATAGAAAACGGGTCGTCTTGCCACGAAACTTCACATGAAGGCTTAGGGGACCATTGTATGAATTTACAAGCCATAAAAATGGCATTGGCATGGCAGAAATGTGAAGATGTGCTTGAACCCACCTACCACCCGTTCGATCCCCGGCTTGCGCATCCTGCCTCTCTCGTCGGCTGAGCGTTCGCACGCTCGTTTCGTGGGTTGACTTAGGCATACGGAGTTCATCCCCAGTCTAAGCATACGGAGTTCATTCCCAGTCTAAGATCAGACCAGATCGAGGGTTGCGGTAGCAGGACCAGCAGCATGCAGGGGGGATCGGGTCGATCCCCAATTTGCGCATTCTGCCTCTCCGGTCGGCTGAGCGTCCGCACGCCTGTTTCATGGGTTGGCTTAGGCATAGGGAGTTCAATCCATGTCTAAGCCCCAGTCGGACCGAGGGTTGTGGCAGTGGGACCGACAGCACGCAAAGAGGGACCAAGTCGATCCCCAGCTTGTGCATTCTGCCTCTCCAACTGAGCCAGCGCTCGCACGATCATTTCGTGGGTTGACTTTGGCATACGGAGTTCATTACCAGTCTAAGATCAGATCGGATCGAGGTTGCGACAGCAGGATCGATAGCACACACGGGGGATCGGATCGGTCGCCGGTTTGTGCATTCTACCTCTCCGACCGGCTAAGCGCCCGGAACGCTCGAAAGCATACGGAGTTCATTCCCAGTCTAAGATCAGACGGACATGAGGGTTACGGTGGCAGGGTCATCAGTATACAGGAGGGGATTGAGCTGATCCCTGACTTGCGTATTCTGCCTCTCCGATCGACTGAGCACCCGTACGCTCATTTCGTGGGTTGGCTTAGGCATACGGAGTTCATTCCATGTCTAAGCCCCATTCTGATCGAGGGTTTGTGGCAGCAGGACCGGCAGTGGGATCGGCAGCACGTAGAGGGGGACCGGGCTGATCCCTGGCTTGTGCATTATGCCTTTCTGGTCGATTGAGCACCCGCACGCTCGTTTCATGTGTTGACTTAGGCATATGGAGTTCATTCCCAGTCTAAGATTAGACCGGACTGAAGGTTGCAGCAGTAGGATCGACAGCACGCAGAGGGGACCGGGCCAATCCCCAACTTCCGCATTCTGCTTCTCCGACCGGTCGAGCGCCCCCGCGCCCGTTTCGTGGGTTGGCTTAGGCATAGGGAGTTCATTCCATGTCTAAGCCACAGTCGGATCGAGGGTTGTGGCAGCGGGACTGGTAGCACACAGAGGGGGACCAGGCTGATCCTCGGCTTAGGCATTATGCCTCTCCAGCCAGCTCAGCACCTGCACACTCGTTTTGTGGGTTAACTTATGCATACGGAGTTCATTCCTAGTCTAAGATCAGATCAGACCGAGGGTTGTGACAGCAGGATCGACAGCACGCAGGGGGGACCGGGCCGATCCCTGGCTTGCACATTCTGCTTCTCCAGTCGACTGAGCACCCGCACGCTCGTTTCGTTGGTTGGCTTAGGCATACGGAGTTCATTCCCAGTCTAAGATTTTGAGTGACAGTGCACATGCTAGGCTCGAGCATGTGCTGGTGCCGTATTTTTTTTGCACAGGGCACCATTGCAGAGCATCGTCGAAGAGCCTAACAGACGGCATTGGGGGTTCCAGAAATTGGGGGGGCCGGGGGGTGTGCGCACATGATGTGCAATGGGTGCTGTTACTTGGCCCTTATATTGGCCCCCTATCCCTCATCAAACCTTGAGAACTCACACCCCCTTAAAGAGCATTTAAAATTTTATAGGTTTGCGGCCAGTAGCCATTAAAGTGTCTGAATTTTTCAAACGGCCACAAAATCTTCTCCACTTCGAGTTTTTAGCTGAATTTTTTTATGCATGCCAACAAAAATACAAGGATCACCTCTACCAAATTTGGGGACAAAACGTTTTCTAAAAACATTTAAAAAAATCCCGAACTGTAAAAAGTTTTGAAAATCATGAAAAATAGAAAACGGGTCGTCTTGCCATGAAACTTCACATGAAGGCTTAGGGGAACATTGTATGAATTTACAAGCCATAAAAATGCCATTGGCATGGAAGAAATATGATGATGTGCTTGAACCCACCTACCACCCGTTTGATCCTCGGCTTACGCATCTTGCCTCTCGGTCGGCTGAGCGCCCGCACGCTCGTTTCATGGGTTGACTTAGGCATACGGAGTTCATCCCTAGTCTAAGATCAAACCGAATCGAGGGTTATGAAAGTAGGATCGACAGCACGTAGGGGGGACTGGGCCGATCCCTAACTTGCGCATTCCGCTTTTTCGGCCGGCTGAGCGCCCGCACGCCCGTTTCATGGGTTGGCTTAGGCATACGGAGTTCATTCCATGTCTAAACCCCAGTCGGACCGAGGGTTGTGGCAGCGGGACTAGCAGCACGCAGAGGGCGATTGGGTCGATCCCCGGCTTGCACATTATGCCTCTCTGGTTGGCTCAATGCCTGAACACTCGTTTCGTGGGTTGACTTAGGCATACGGAGTTCATTCCAAGTCTAAGATTGGACCGGATCGAGGGTTGTGGCAGTAGGATCGACAGCACGCAAGGGGGGATCAGGCACCGGACCGAGGGTTGCGGCAGTAGGATCGGCAGCACACAAGGGGGGATCGGGTCGATCCCCGACTTACACATTCTGCCTCTCCGGCCGACTGAGCACCCGCACGCTCATTTCGTTGGTTGGCTTAGGCATACGGAGTTCATTCCATGTCTAAGCCCCAGCCATACCGAGGGTTGTGGCCGCAGGATCGGCAGTGGGATTGGTAGCACACAGAGGCCGATCGGGCTGATCCTCGGCTTGTGTATTATGCCTTTCCGACCGGCCTCTCTGGCCTGCTGAGCACCCACACGCTCGTTTCATGGGTTGACTTAGGCATACAGAGTTCATCCCCAGTCTAAGCATGCGGAGTTCATTCCCAGTCTAAGATCGGATCAGACCGAGGGTTGCGGTAGTAGGATAGGCAGCACGCAGGAGAGACCGAGCCAATCCCCAGCTTGCGCATTCTATCTCTCCGATTGGCTGAGTGCCCGCAGGCCCATTTCATCGGTTGGCTTAGGCATAGGCAGTTGATTCCATGTCTAAGCCCCAGCTAGACTGAGGGTTGTGGCAGCAAGACCTGGAGCATGCAGAAGGGGATCGAGTCGATCCTCAGCTTGTGCATTATGCCTCTCCAATCGGTTCAGCGCCCGCACGCTCATTCCGTGGGTTGACTTATGCATACGGAGTTTATTCCCAGTCTAAGATCAAACCGGACCGAGGGTTGCGGTAGCAAGATCAGTAGCACGCAGCAGGGATCGGGTTGATCCATGGCTTGCGCATTCTGCCTCTTTGACCTGCTGAGCGCCCGCACGTTCGTTTCGTGAGTTGGCTTAGGTATACGTAGTTCATTCCATTACTAAGCATATGATGATCATTCCCAGTCTAAGATCCCCTGCTTGTGCATTTTACCTCTCCGGTCGGCCTCTCCGATCGGCTGAGCGCCCGTACACTCGTTTCGTGGGTTGACTTAGGCATACAGAGTTCATCTTCAGTCTAAGCATATGGAGTTCATTCCCAGTCTAAGATCGGATCGAACTGAGAGTTGCGACAGCAGGATCGGTAGAACGCAGGAGGGATCGCGCCGATCCCCGACTTGCACATTCTGCCTCTCTGACTGGTTGAGCACCCGTACGCCCGTTTTATGGGTTAGCTTAGGCATAGGGAGTTCGTTCCATGCCCCAGTCAGACTGAGGGTTGTGGTAGTGGGGCCAACAGCACGCAAAGGGGATCGGGCTGATCCTCGGTTTGTGCATTACACCTCTCCGACCGGCTCAATGCCTGTACACTCATTTCATGGGTTGACTTAGGCATACGGAGTTAATTCCCAGTCTAAGATCAGACTGGACCGAGGTTGTAGCAGCAGGATCGACAGCACGTAGGGGGGACCGAACCGAGCCCTGGCTTGTGCATTTTGCCTCTCCGACCGGTTGAGCACCCACACGCTCGTTTCGTAGGTTGGTTTAGGCATACGGAGTTCATTCCATGTCTAAGCATACAGAGTTCATTCCCATTCTAAGATCAGACCAGACCAAGGGTTACGACAGCAAGACCAGCAGCAGGATCGACAACACGCAGAGGGGATCAGGCCGATCCACGGCTTGCAAATTTTGCCTCTCCGGTCGGCTAAGCACACACGCTCTCATTTCGTGGGTTAACTTAGGCATACAGAGTTCATTCCATGTCTAAGCCCCAGCCGGACCGAGTGTCATGGTAGCAGACCGGCAGCAGGATCAACAGCACGCAGAGGGGGATCAGGTCGATCCCCGGCTTACGCATTATGCCTCTCCGGCTGGCTGAGCTCCCGCACGCTTGTTTCTTGGGTTGACTTAGGCATACGGAGTTCATCCCCAGTCTAAGCATACGGAGTTCATTCCCAGTCTCAGATCGGATCGGACCGAGCGTTACGGTAGCGGGACTGACAGTACGCAGAGGAGGACCAGGCCGATCTTCGGCTTGCGCATTATGCCTTTCCGGTGGGCTGAACGCTCAAACGCTCGTTTTGTGGGTTGACTTCCGCATACGGAGTTCATTCCCAATCTAAGATCGGACCGAACCAAGGGTTGTGGTAGCAAGATCAACAGCACACAGGGGGGACCGGGCCGGTCCCCGACTTACGACATTCTGCCTCTTCGGTCGGCTGAGCGCCCGCACGCTAGTTTCATGGGTTGGCTGAGGCATACAGAGTTTATTCCATGTCTAAGCATATAGAGTTCATTCCCAATCTAAGTTCGGATCGGGACCGAGGGTTGCGGTAGCAGGACCAGCAGCAGGATCGGTAGCACATAGGGGGGACCGAGGGTTACGGCAACAGGACCAACAGCAGGATCAACAGCACGTAGGGGGGATCGGGTCGATCCAAGGCTTGCGTATTTTGCCTCTCCGACTGGCCTCTCACCTGATGCTCGTTTCGTGGGTTGGCTTAGGCATACGGAGTTCATTCCATGTCTAAGCCTTAGTCGGACCAAGGGTTGTGGCAACAGGACCGGTAGCGGGATCGACAGCACACAAGGGGGATTGGGCTGATCCCTGGCTTGCACATTATGCCTTTTCAGTCAGCCTCTCTGGCCGACTGAGCACCCGCATGCTCGTTTCGTGGGTTGACTTAGGCATACGGAGTTCATCCCCAGTCTAAGCATACGGAGTTCATTCCCAGTCTAAGATCGGACCGAACCAAGGGTTACGACAGCAAGATCGGTAGCACGTAGGGGGGACCGGGTGGATCCCCGGCTTGTGCATTCTGCCTCTCCAACCGGCTGAGCGCTCGTACATCCATTTCGTGGGTTGGCTTAGTCATAGGGAGTTCATTCCATGTCTAAGCCCCAGTCGGACCGAGGGTTGTGGCAGCGAGACCGCCAGCACGCAAAGGGGGACAGGCCTGATCCCCGGCTTGCATATTATGCCTCTTCGGTCGGCTCAATGCCCGAACACTCATTTCGTGGGTTGACTTAGGCATACGGAGTTCATTCCCAGTCTAAGATCAGATCGGACTGAGGGTTTTGGTAGCAGGATCGATGACACGCAGGGGGGACCAGGTCAGTCCCCGACTTCTGCATTCTGCATCTCCGGTGGGCTGAGTGCCCGCACGCTCGTTTCGTGGGTTGGCTGAGGCATACGGAGTTCATTCCATGTCTAAGCATATGGAGTTCATTCCCAGTCTAACTTTGGATCGGGACTGAGGGTTGCAGTAGCAGGACCAGCAGCAGGATCGGTAGCACGTAGGGGGGACCGAGCCGATCCCCGGCTTGCACATTTTACGTCTCCAACTGGTTGAGCACCCGCCCGCTCGTTTCATCGGTTAGCTTAGGCATATGGAGTTCATTCGATGTCTAAGCCCCAGTCGGACCGAAGGTTGTGGCAGTAGGATCGACAGCACGTAGAGGGGGATCGAGCTGATCCCCGGCTTGTGCATTATGCCTCTCCGGTCGACCTCTCCGATCGGCTGAGCGCCCGTATACTCGTTTCGTGGGCTGACTTAAGCAAATGGAGTTCATGCCCAGCCTAAGCATACGGAGTTCATTCCTAGTCTAAGATCAGACCGAAATGAGGGTTGCGACCGCAGGATCAACAACATGCAGGGAAGACTAGGCCGATCCCAGGCCTGCACATTCTGCCCCTTCGGCCTGCTGAGTGCCCGCACACCCGTTTCGTGGGTTGGCTTAGGCATAGGGAGTTCATTCCATGTCTAAGCCGTAGCCGAACAGAAGGTTATGGCAGCGGGACCGACAACACTCAGAGGGGGATCGGGCCAATCCTCAGCTTGCGCATTATGCCTTTTCGACCTGGTCAGTGCCCGCACGCTCGTTTCGTGGGTTGACTTATGCATACGGAGTTCATTCCCAGTCTCAGATCAGACCAGACTGAGTGTTGTGACAGCAAGATCGATAGCATGTAGGAGGGACTGGGCCAATCCCTGACTTGCGCATTCTGCCTCTCCAACCGGTTGAGCGCCCGCACGCTTGTTTCGTGGGTTGGCTTAGGCATACGGAGTTCATTCCCAGTCTAAGATTTTGAGCCACAGTGCACATACTAGGCTCGAGCATGTGCTGGTGCCATATTTTTTTGCCCGGGGCACCATCGTCGGAGCATCGTCGAAGAGCTTAACCGGTGGCATTGGGGGTTTCGCCGGTTGAGGGGCTGGGGGGTGTGCACACATGATGTGCGATGGGTGCTGGTATTTGTGTCACGTGCTCTGACCTTAGACTCAGAAACCGTGCATCCTTAGGCTTGGAATCTCCTCCTTTATGCCTAAGTCAGCCTAAAACACAAGCGTACGGGCACTAGAACAACGGGAAGGGCTGATTATGCAAGTTAAAGAGAAACAGGATAAGAAGGCAGAATTCTGGAAATGCTCTTGTATTCACTGAAACAAAGTGTTTGATGGTGTACAAATGAGGGAGGAGCAGCCCTCTATTTATAGTTGAGGCTCCAGCTTACACTTAATGGCAATATCCCTAGAATAAAGGCTAAAATCATGGGATTATACAGATTACAATCAATTAGGATGCTAACTCCTGATTTTCAGGGTCAATCTAATATCCCAGGATGCTGCTACTGATCCTGCCTGCTTCCAGAAGCTTCCCTTCCATGTCCAGTACCTTAGGCCCTTCTGGATGTGGTGCGGGCAGCTTGTATGCCAGGCTTTGGTCTCACGGGCTGGCCTGCAAGTTGGACGGGCGTTCTGAACTCATTTACTAGGCTTTGCGTGTAGATACCCACCAGCACGTCTGGTCTGCAGGCCTCAACCTCTGGCTCGCCTGCTGGTGCACCTGATGTGCCTGGCACACCCACCCAGGGTGTGACATTCTCCCCCACCTGATTGTGCAATGCCTTTGTTGCGTCTTCCGCATGGTACTACCTGATCTGTGTCCCGAACTTGCCTAGTCATCTGTTGGTTCCCAGCCTTTGCCTCACTGTCTAAGTCCCTTTCAGCGCACAAGTACTTTGTCTTGGCTGATAGATTCTTCGTCTCACCTCTCTGATCAGCTATGATGCTGTTAGACCTCCTTCTCATATGAGGCCTTGTCCAATGGGCACGCTTTGACCTGCCCATCCTGATCTCCTCATCCTCATGGACCAGCTGAGCATTGCTCCAGAGACATGGGTGTACCGTCAACTTGGGGTGGGATATCCAGTCTTAATAGAACCTTGACCTACCTTTCTTCTCTACTCGAAAGGTCCTTCATACCTGGACTAGGGCTTTGTGCAGGCCCTATGGTGCACAAGTGGATGCAGCTTCATAACACCAAGTCTCCAACCTGAAAACTGCACGTCCCTACCTATTCTGTCTGCCCACTTCTTCGACCTCTTGGCCACCTTGTGTAGACAAACTCTGGCCAAGTCAGTTTGCTCCTGCCATGCCTTGGCAAACTTGTATGCTGCTGGATTTGACCCTGTATAACCTACAGCAATCGAACCGGGTGTTAGTGGTTGTTACCCTGTCACAACCTCAAATGGGCTCTGGTTCGTTGCCTCGCTCCTTTGCAAGTTGTAGGAAAACTATGCAATATCTAGCAGCTTTGGCCAGTCCCTTTGTGTGGCACTCACATAGTGCCTGAGGTAGACCTCCAATAGTCCATTCACTCATTCTGTCTGCCCATCGGTCTGTAGATGCATGCTAGTGGAAAAGTTCAAGTCTGACCTCAACAGCTTGAAGAACTCAGTCTAGAACCTGCCCGTGAAACACCCATCCCGATCACTAACAATGGTCTTCGGCACTCCCCAGTACTTAACCATGTTTTTCAGGAACAATCGAGCTGCCTCCTCGGCTGGGCACTCCTTGGTTGCTGGAATGAAGATTCCATACTTGGAAAACCTGTCCACCACTACCATGATGCTTCCAAACCCTTCTGCTTTGGGTAGACCAACTATAAAGTCTAGAGAAACACTCTCCCATGGTCGCTCTAGCACTGGCAATGGCTTCAAGAGATCGCTTGGTTTCTTGAGCTCTACCTTGTCCTGTTGGCACACAAGACAAGTCTTTACATAGGCCTCCATATCGTCCCTCATGTACGGCTAGTAGTATCGATCCTCGATTAGCGCCAAGGTATGGCTCACTTCGGGGTGTCCAGCCCACCTTGAATCATGGCATTCTTGTAAAACTTCCTTGCGGAGCTTTCCGTGCTGCGGCACAAATAGTCTACTGCCCCTGGTGTACAGCAAGCCATCCTATAACCAAAATTGCCTAGTCTTACCTTGCTGGGCGTACTCCATCAAAGCCTTGGCTGTAGGATCATGCGTAACTCCCTCCTTGATGCACGGCACTAGTGACCCCTCTGGTTGGCTAATGGCAGCAAGGTTAGCCTTCTTGCTCAGGGTGTCTGCCACTAGGTTCGCCCACCCCGGCTTGTACTCCATCTGGAAATCAAATTTCGTAAGAAAATCTTGCCATCTCGCCTACTTGGGGGACAACTTCTTCTACGTCTGGAAGTAGCTGGTCACCACATTGTCCGTCCTAACCATGAACCTCGACCCCAACAGGTAATGGTGCCAAGTGCGCAAGCAGTGCACCACTGTAGTCATCTCCTTCTCTTGGACCGTGTATTTGCGCTCAGTCTCGTTCAGCTTCCTGCTCTCGAACGTGACTGGACGTCCCTCTTGCATAAACACGCCCCCTATGGCAAAGTCTGATGCATCCGTATGCACCTCATATGGCTTGGCATGGTCTGGCAAGGCCAAGACTAGCTCCTCGATCACAGCCCGCTTCAACCTGTCAAAGGCTTCCTGGCACCCTGCGTTCCACTTTCATGCTTTCCCTTTCTTGAGCAAGTTAGTCAATGGCATGGCTATTGCTGAGTGACCTTTGATGAAGCACCTATAGTAGTTGACCAGCCCAAGGAATGATCTCAACTCAGTGACCTTGGCTGGCGGTTGCCACTCCAGGATGACGTGTATCTTACCTTCATCCATGCGTATCCTGCCACCTCCCACTATGTGGCCAAGGAACGGGATCTCCTGCTGGGCGAATGAGCACTTCTCCCTCTTGACAAACAGCTTGTGCGCCCGCAACACCTCGAACACCTGTCTCAAGTGGTCTACATGCTCTCCCAAAGTCTGGCTGTAGATCACAATGTCATCTAAATAAACCACAACAAACCGATCAAAGAATGACTGAAGTACCTTGTTCATAAGGGTGCAGAATGTTGCTGGGGCATTCGTGAGTCCAAACGGCATAACCAAGAACTCATACGAACCATACCGATTGACACATGCTATCTTTGGCTCATCTTCCTCCGCGATCTTGACTTGATAGTAGCCTGACCTCAAATCCAGCTTGGTGAACCACCTTACGCTCCTAAGTTGATCGAACAAGTCCGCAATGAGTGGGATGGGGTACTTGTTCTTGATGGTTAGCTTGTTCAAAGCCTGGTAGTCTATGCACAGCCGTAACGACCCATCATGCTTGTGCTGAAATAGAACCGGTGCACCATAAGGTGCCTTCAATGGCCTGATGAAGCCAACATCAACTAACTCTTTGAGCTGCTTCCTCAACTCCTCCAACTCTGGTGGAGACATTCGGTAAGGGGCTCTAGCTGGTGGCTTGGCCTCGGACACCAGCTTGATCTTGTGGTCCACCTCCCTCTTAGGTGGTAGCTTTGCGGGCATCACATCACTAAAGGTCTTTAGCACCTTTAGCACCTCCAAGGGTGACTCGATCTCCTTCTCCCTTGGCTTATCATATTTCAGGGCTGCAAAGAAGGTGTCTTCTTGTCTGCTTACCGCCTTGGCAAATTAGATGGCTGACACCACCCGTGACCTAACTCCAGACCCTCTCCTCAATGGCACTAGGCATTGGCACCGTGCATCCAAGATGCAAACACAATCGGTAAAAGGCACAAGGAGGGCGTTAATTCGAACAAGGAAATCCAACCCAATCACAAACTCATAGTCGTCAAGGGGTATTACCTCAATGGTCTCCTTGCCTTTCTAGTCTCCAAGCTGCAACTCCACTCCCCGCACTACTCCAATGGCTGGAACTTCATTAGAGTTCACCATTTTGATGGTACCAGTCCCTTTTTGCAGCTTTAGTCTAAGCTTTCGGGCTCTATCACCTGAAATAAAAAGATGTGAGGCACCTGTGTCCACCAGTGCACTCACCTTCTGACCTGCAACCATCAGATCTGTAAACATCAAACCCTTTAGCTTGCAGCTCCTCTTACTCTGGACAGCATTGAGCACCAATGACCCAAGCTTTGCTGCCCCTGACTCTGGCTCCTCGTCAGACTCCTTGTCTATAGTAGCTAGCTTGCCCTTCTGTGGGCAATTGCGTGCTATGTGGCTCCCTCCACATAGGTAGCATGCTAGTGGCTCTCGGTCCCCCTTTGTTTTCCACTTGCCTGCTGGTGGCTTCCTCTCGCCATCCTTGGTTAAATGGTCTCGGTCTCCATCTTTAGACTCTCGATCACGGTCCTTCCCCTTGGACTACTTCTTTTGATCCCTATTGTCCCTGCCCTTACCCTTGTGCTTGGTAGACTCGAACTTGTTCAGAGGCTTGAACTCTATCAAGGCCTCGATAGTAGTCATGGCTTTAGCCAAGTCATGAACTCCTCTCCTTTGTAGCTCATGCTTCACCCACGGCTTCAGCCCATCCATGAAAACAAATAAGGTGTCCTTTTCACCTAGATCCGAGATCTGTAGCATCGATTTAGAGAATTTCTGAACATACTCCCTTATGTCCCCTTGCTGGCTCAGCCTGTGCAACTTTGCCTACGCCTCATCATCGTCATACTCTGGGTAAAATTGTTCTCTGAACTCCTTTTAGAACTCTGCCCAGGTTCCAATCTTGGTGCTCCCACGCCTGACATCATCACACTTATGTCTCTACCACAATAAGGCTACATCAGTGAGATACATAGCAGCGGTGCTTACCTTTATCGCCTCGTCTTGCTTGCCCATGGCCTGGAAGTACTGCTCCATACCCCAAAGGTAGTTATCTACTTCCTTGGCTGCCCTAGTCCCCTTGAACTCCTTAGGCTTGGGGACATCCAATCTGGACTTGGACACTCCAGCAAACATGCCATTCCCAATGGCAGTCTTGCAAGCAACGAGCTCACTGGTAAGCTCCTTCATCCGCTGGCACATGGCCTCCATGCTATCGCGTAAGGTTAGCACTTCAGCCTCCAAGGTCTGATTCTTTTGGGTGAACACATCCAAGCCTTTGTTGAGAGCACCTTGCAACTCACTTTGGATCTCCTCCCCTATGGAGTCTAGCGATGCAATGTGAGTCTCTACCCCTTCAAGCTTCTCCCCCATGTCGCCCATGGTCACCTCCACCTTGGCTAGCCTACCGTCCATGGTAGACCAGATATCTCTACAACTGGCTTTCCTCCCTCTTCCCTGCCCATGCTCCTGGGCCTCTAGTTGTTGGTTAGCAGCGTCACTTTGAGATGCCATCTCCTCTAACCTGCACAACACAAACACGTAGAATCGAACTTGCTCTGATACCAACTGTCACGGGCTCCGACCTTAGACTCAGAAACTGTGCGACCTTAGGCTTGGAATCTCCTCCTTTATGCCTAAGTCAGCCTAAAACACAAGCGTACGAGCACTAGAACAATAGGAAGGTCTGATTACGCAAGTTAAAGAGAAATAGGATAAGAAGGCAGAATTCTGGAAATGCTCTTGTATTCACTTAAATAGAAGTGTTTGATGGTGTACAAATGAGGGAGGAGCAGCCCTCTATTTGTAGTTGAGGCTCCAGCTTACACTTAATGGCAATATCCCTAGAATAAAGGCTAAAATCATGGGATTATAAAGATTACAATCAATCAGGATGCTAACTCTTGATTTTCAGGGTCAACCAAATATGCCAGGATGCTGCTGCTGCTGATCCTGCCTGTTTTCAGAAGCTTCCCTTGCATGTCCAGCACCTTGGGCCTTTCTAGATGTTTTACGGGCAGCTTGTATGCTAGGCTTTGGTCTCATAGGCTGGCCTGCAAGTTGGGCGGGCGTTCTGAACTCATTTGCTATGCTTTGCACGCAGATACCCACTAGCACGCCTAGTCTGCGGGCCTCAACCTCTAGCTCACCTGCTGGTGCGCCTGATGTGCCTAGCTTGCCCGCCTAGGGCATGACACTTGGCCCTTATATTGGCCCCCTATCCGTCATCAAACCTCGAGAACTCACACCCCTTAAAGAGCATTTGAGATTTTATAGGTTTGCTGCCAGTAGCCATTAAAGTGTCTAAAATGGGGACACTTTTTTCAAGCGGTCACAAAATCTTTTCCACTTCGAGTTTTTAGCTGAGTTTTTTGTGCATACCAACAAAAATACAAGGATAACCTATACCAAATTTGGGGACAAAACTCTTTCTAAAATATTTTAAAAAAATCTCGAACCACAAAATGTTTCAAAAATCATGAAAAATAGAAAATAGGTCGTCTTGCCATGAAACTTCACATGAAGGCTTAGGGGACCATTGTATGAATTTAGAAGCCATAAAAATGGCATTGGCATGGCAGAAATATGAGGATGTGCTTGAACCCACCTACCACCCGTTCGATCCCCGGTTTGTGCATCCTGCCTCTCTGGTCGGCTGAGCACCCGCACACTCGTTCCGTAGGATGACTTAGGCTTATGGAGTTCATCCCTAGTCTAAGGATACGGAGTTCATTCCCAGTCTAAGTTCAGCCTGGACTGAGGGTTGCGGCAGCAGGATCGACAGCACGCAGGGGGGACCGGGCCAATCCCTGGCTTGCGCATTCTGCCTCTCCGACCGGCTGAGCGCCCGCACGCCCATTTCATGGGTTGGCTTAGGCATAGGGAGTTCATTCCATGTCTAAGCCCTATTCGGACAGAGGGTTTTGACAGCGGGACCGGCAGCACGCAGAAGGGGACCGGGCCGATCCCCGGCTTGCGCATTATGCCTCTTCGGTCAGCTTAGCACCCGCACGCTCGTTTCATGGGTTGACTTAGGCATACGGAGTTCATTCCTAGTCTAAGATCAGACCGGACCGAGGGTTGCGACAGCACACAGTGAGGGGATTGGGTCGATCCCCGGCTTGTGCATTCTGCCTCTCCGGCCGACTGAGCGCCTGCACGCTTGTTTCGTGGGTTGGCTTAGGCATACGGAGTTCATTCCATGTCTAAGAATAGGAGTTCATTCCCAGTCTAAGATCGGACCGGACTGAGGGTTGCGGTAGCAGGACCAGTAGCAGGATCGATAGCACGCAGGGGGGACCGGGCCGATCCTTGGCTTGCACATTCTGCCTCTTCGATCGGTTGAGCACCCGCATGCGCATTTCGTGGGTTGGCTTAGGCATACAGAGTTCATTCCATGTCTAAGCCCCAGCCAGATCAAGGGTTATAGCAGTAGGACCGATAGCGGGATCGACAGCACGCAGAGGGGGACCGGGCTGATCCCCAGCTTGCGCATTATGCCTCTTCGGTCGACCTCTCCGACCGGCTGAGCCCCCGCATGCTCATTTCGTAGGTTGACTTAGGCATACGAAGTTCATCCCCAATCTAAACATACGGAGTTCAATCTCAGTCTAAGATCAGATCAGACCGAGGGTTGTGGTAGCAGGATCGGCAGCACGCTAGGCTTTGCATGCAGATACCCACCAGCACGCCTGGTCTACAGGCCTCAACCTTTGGCTTGCCTGCTGGTGCGCCTGATGTGCCTGGTGCACCCACCTATGGCTTGACACTTGGCCCTTATATTGGCCCCATATCCCTCATCAAACCTCGAGAACTCACACCCCCTTAAAGAGCATTTGAGAGTTTATAGGTTTGCTACAAGTAGCCATTAAAGTGTCCGAAATGAGGACACTTTTTTCAAACGGTCACAAAATCTTCTCCACTTCGAGTTTTTAGCTGAATTTTTTTGTGCATGCCAAAAAAAATACAAGGATCACCTATACCAAATTTGGGGGTAAAAATCTTTCTAAAAAAATTTTAAAAAATCCCGAACCGTAAAAAGTTTCAAAAATCATGAAAAATAGAAAATGGGTCGTCTTACCACGAAACTTCACATGAAGGCTTAGGGGACCATTATATGAATTTACAAGCCATAATGGCACAGCAGAAATATGAAGATGTGCTTGAACCGACCTACCACCCGTTCGATCCTTGGCTTACGCATCCTGCCTCTCTGGTCGGCTGAGCGCCCGTACGCTCGTTTCATGGGTTGACTTAGGCATACAGAGTTCATCCCCAATCTAAGATCAGACCGAATCAAGGGTTGTCGTAGCAGGATCGACAGCACGCAGGGGGGATCCGGTCAATACTCGACTTACGCATTCTGCCTCTCCGATCGACTGAACGCCCGTACGCTCATTTTGTGGGTTGGCTTAGGCATACGGAGTTCATTCCCAGTCTAAGATCGAACCAGACCGAGGGTTGCGATAGCAGGACCAACAGCAGGATCGACAGCACACAAGGGGATCGGGTTGATTCCCGGTTTACACTTTCTGTGTCTCTAATCAGCCTCTTCGATCGGCTGAGCACCCGTACGCTCGTTTCATGGGTTAACTTAGGCATACGGAGTTCATCCCCAGTCTAAGCATATGGAGTTCATTCTCAGTCTAAGATCAGACCAGACCGAAGGTTGCGGCAGTAGGATCGACAGCACGCAAGGGGGACTGGGCTGATCCCCGTCTTGCACATTTTGCCTTTCCGGCCGGTTGAGCACCCGCATGCCCATTTCGTGGGTTGGCTTAGGCATAGGGAGTTCATTCTATGACTAAACCATAGCCGAACTGAGGGTTATGGCAGCGGGACCGGCAGCACGCAGAGGGGGACCGAGCCGATCCCCAGCTTGCGCATTATGCCTCTCCAGTCGACTCAGCACTCGCACGCTCATTTCGTGGGTTGACTTAGGCATACGGAGTTCATTCCCAGTCTATGATCAGACCAGATTGAGGGTTACGATAGTAGGATCGATAGCACGTAAGGGGACCGGGTCGGTCCCCGGCTTGTGCATTCTACCTCTCCGACCGACTGAGCACCCGCAAGCTTGTTTTATGGGATGCCTTAGGCATACGGAGTTCATTCCATGTCTAAGCATACGGAGTTCATTCCAGTCTAAGATTGGACCGGATTGAGGGTTACGGCAGTAGGACCAGCAGTAGGATCGACAGCATGCAGGGGGGACCGGGCTGATCCCCGACTTACGCATTCTGCCTCTCTAGTCGGTTGAGCACTCGTTTCGTGGGTTGGTTGAGGCATACGGAGTTCATTCCATGTCTAAGCATACAGAGTTCATTCCCAGTCTAAGATCGGATCAGACCGAGGGTTGTGGCAGCAGGACGAGCAGCAGGAGCGGCAGCACGAAGGGGGGACCGGGTCGATCCCCGGCTTGCACATTCTGCCTCTCCGGTCGGTTGAGCACCCCACACCAGACCAAGAGGTGGTGGCCGCAGGACCGGTAGCACGTAGAGGGGGACTGGGCCGATCCCTGACTTGCACATTATGCCTCTTCGGTCGGCTCAGCGCCCGCACATGCATTTTGTGGGTTGACTTATGCATACAGAGTTCATTCCCAGTCTAAGATTCGAGCGGACCGAGGGTTGTGAAAGAAGGATCGGTAGCACGTAGGGGGGGACTAGGTTGATCCCAGGCTTGCACATTCTGCCTCTCCGGCCGGCTGAGCGCCCGCACGCTCGTTTCATGGGTTGACTTAGGCATACGAAATTCATTCACGTTTAAGCATACGGAGTTCATTCCCAGTCTAAAATTTTGAGCCACGGTGCACATGATGGGCTCGAGCATGTGCTGCTGCCATATTTTTTTCGCCCAGGGCACCATCGCCGGAGCATCGCCAGAGCATCGCCGGAGAGCCTAACCGACGGCATTGGGGGTTCCGACGATTGGGGGGGCCCGGTGGTGTGCGCACATGATGTGCGATGGGTGCTGGTACATGGCCCTTATATTGGGCCCCTATCCCTCATCAAACCTCGAGAACTCACACCCCCTTAAAGAGCAGTTTAGATTTTATAGGTTTGCTGCCAATAGCCATTAAAGTGTCTGTAATGGGGACACTTTTTTCAAATGGTCACAAAATCTTCTCCACTTTGAGTTTTTAGCTGAATTTTTTTGTTCATGCCAACAAAAATACAGGGATGACCTCTACCAAATTTGGGGACAAAACTCTTTCTAAAAAAGTTTTAAAAAATCTCGAACCGTAAAAAGTTTCAAAAATTGTGAAAAATAGAAACGGGTCGTCTTGCCACGAAACTTCACATGAAGGCTTAGGGGACCAATGTATGAATTTACACGCCATAAAAATGGCATTGGCATTGCAAAAATATGAAGATGTGCTTCAACCCACCTACCACCCGTTCGATCCTCGGCTTGTGCATCCTTCTTTTCTGGTCGATTGAGCGCCCACACGTTCCTTTCGTGGGTTGACTTAGGCATACGGAGTTCATCCCCAGTCTAAGCATACAGAGTTCATTCCCAGTCTAAGATCAGACCAGACCGAGGGTTGAGACAGCAGGATCGGCAGGACGTAAGGGGGACTGGGACAATCCCTGGCTTACGCATTCTGCCTCTTCGGCCGACTGAGCACCCGCACGCCCGTTTCGTGGGTTGGCTTAGGCATAGGGAGTTCATTCCATGTCTAAGCCCCAACCGGACCGAGGATTGTGGCAGCGAGACCGGCAGCACGCAGAGGGGGATCAGGTCGATCCCCAACTTGCGCATTATGCCTCTCTGGCCGGGTCAGCACCCGCACGCTCGTTTTGTGGGTTGACTTAGGCATACAGAGTTCATTCCCAGTCTACGATTGGATCAGACTGAGGGTTGCGGTAGTAGCATCAACAGCACGTGGGGGGGGCCGAGTCAATCCCTGGCTTATGCATTCTACCTCTCCGGCCGGCTAAGCGCCCGCACACTCGTTTCATTGCTTGGCTTAGGCATACGGAGTTCATTCCCAGTTTAAGATCGGACCGGACCGAGGGTTACAACAGCAGGATCGGCAGCACGCAGGGGGGGATCGGGCCGATCCTCGGCTTGAGCATTCTGCCTCTCGATCGGTTGAGCGCCCCACGCTCGTTTCATGGGTTGGCTTAGGCATACAGAGTTCATTCCATGTCTAAGCCCCAGTCAGACAGAGGGTTCTGGCAGTAGGACCGACAGTGGGATCACCAGCACGCAGAGAGGGATCGGGCTAATCCCCGGGTTGAGCATTCTACCTCTTCGGCCAACCTCTCCGGCCAGCTGAGTGCCCGTACGCTCGTTTCGTGGGTTGGCTTAGGCATACGGAGTTCATTCCATGTCTAAGCATACGGAGTTCATTCGTAGTCTAAGATCGGACTAGACCGAGGGTTGCGACAGCAGGACCAACAGCAGGACGACAGCACGCAGGGGGGGATCGGGCCGGTCCCTGGCTTGTGCATTCTGCCTCTCCGGCTGGCTGAGTGCCCACACGCTCCTTTCATGGATTGGCTTAGGCATACGGAGTTCATTCCATGTCTAAGCCACAGCTAGATTGAGTGTTGTGGTAGAAGGACCGACAGTAGGATCGACAGCACGCAGAGGGGGACCGGGCTAATCCCCGGCTTGTACATTATGGCTTTTCGGTCGGCTGAGCGCTCGCACACTCATTTCATGGGTTGACTTAGGCATACGGAGTTCATCCCCAGTCTAGGCATATGAAGTTCATTCTCAGTCTAAGATCAGACCAGACCAAGGGTTATGGCAGCAGGATCATAAGCAAGCAGGGGGGACAAGGCCGATGCCCGGCTTACGCAGTCTGCCTCTCCGGCCGACTGAGCGCCCGCACACCCGTTTCATGGGTTGGCTTAGGCATAGGGAGTTCATTCCATTTCTAAGCCCCAGTCGGACCGAGGATTGTGGCAGTGGGATTGACAGCACGCAGAGGAGGATCGGGCCGGCTGATCCCTGGCTTACGCATTATGCCTCTTCGGTCGGCTCAGTGCCCGCACGCTCGTTTCGTGGGTTAACTTATGTATATGGAGTTCATTCCTAGTCTAAGATCAGACCGAGGGTTGTGGCAGCAGGATCGATAACACGTAAGGGGGACCGGGCTGATCCCCAGTTTGTGCATTCTACCTCTCCGACTGGTTGAGTGCCCACACACTCGTTTCGTGGGTTGGCTTAGGCATACGGAGTTCATTCCATGTCTAAGCATATGGAGTTAATTCTCCGTCTAAGATTTTGAGCCACGATGCACATGCTAGGCTCTGACATGTGCTGGTGCCGCATTTTTTTCACCCGGGGCACCATCATCGGAGCATCACCGGAGCATCATCGGAAAGCCTAACTGACGGTAATGGGGGTTCCGACGATTGAGGGGGCCGGCGAGTGTGCGTACATGATGTGTGATGGGTGCTAGTACATGGCCCTTATATTGGCCCCCTATCCCTCATCAAACCTCGAGAACTCACACCCCCTTAAAGAGCATTTGAGATTTTATAGGTTTGCTGCCAGTAGCCATTAAAGTGTCTGAAATGGGGACACTTTTTTCAAATCGTCACAAAATCTTCTCCACTTCGAGTTTTTAGCTGAATGTTTTTGTGCATGCCAAAAAAAATACAAGGATCACCTCTACCAAATTTGGGGACAAAATTCTTTCTAAAAAAATTTTAAAAAATCTTGAGCTGCAAAAAGTTTCGAAAATCATGAAAAATAGAAAACAGGTCGTCTTGCCAAGAAACTTCACATGAAGGCTTAGGGGGCCATTGTACGAATTTACAAGCCATAAAAATGGTGTTGGCATGGCAGAAATATGAAGATGAGCTTGAACCCACCTATCACCCGTTAGATCCTCGGCTTACGCATCCTGCTTCTCTGGTCGACTGAGCATCCGACGCTCGTTTCATGGGTTGATTAGGCATACAGAGTTCATCCCCGATCTAAGCATACAGAGCTCATTCCCAGTCTAAGATCAGATCGGACTGAGGGTTACGGTAGTAGGATCAGCAGCACACAAGGGGGATTGGGTCGATCCTCGGCTTATGCATTCTGCCTCTCCGGTCGGTTGAGCTCCCGTACGCCCGTACGCCCATTTCGTGGGTTGGCTTAGGCATAGGGAGTTCATTCCATGTCTAAGCCCTAGTCGGATTGACGGTTGTGGCAGCGGGACTAGCAGCACGCGGAGGGGGATCGGACCGATCCCCGGCTTGCGCATTATGCCTCTCTGGCCGTGCTCAGCGCCCGCACGCTCATTTTGTGGGTTGACTTAGGCATACGAAGTTCATTCCCAGTCTAAGATCAGACCGGACAGAGGGTTGCGACACTAGGATCGACAGTACACAAGGGGGACCGGGCTGATCCTCGGATTTCTCATTCTACCTCTCCGACCGATTGAGAGCCTGCACACTCGTTTTATGGGTTGGCTTAGGCATACGGAGTTCATTCCATGTCTAAGCATACAGAGTTCATTCCCAGTCTAAGATCGAACCGAACCGAGGGTTACGACAACAGGACCAACAGCAGGATCGGTAGCACATAAGGGGATCGGGCCAGTCCTCAGCTTGCACATTCTGCCTCTTCCGTCGGCTGAGCGCCCGCACGCTCGTTTCGTGGGTTGGCTTAGGCATACGAAGTTCATTCCATGTCTAAGCCCCAGTCGGACCGAGGGTTGTGGCAGCAGGACCGACAGCGGATTGGCAGTACGCAGAGGGGGACTGGGCTGATCCCCGGCTTGCGCATTATGCCTTTACTACTGGCCTCTTCAGCCGGCTATGCGCCTGCACGCTCATTTCATGGGTTGACTTAGGCATACAGAGTTCATCCCCAGACTAAGCATATAGAGTTCATCCCCAGACTAAGCATACAGAGTTCATTCCTAGTCTAAGATCAAATCAAACCAAGGGTTGCAGCAGCAGGATCGACAGCACGCAGGGGCGATCGGGCCGATCCCCGACTTGCGCATTCTGCCTCTTCGATCGGCTAAGCGCCCGTACGCCTGTTTCATGGGTTTGCTTAGGCATAGGGAGTTCATTCCATATCTAAGCCCCAGCCAGACCAAAGGTTGTGGTAGCGGGACCGACAACACGTAGAGGGGGACTGAGCTGATCCCCGACTTGTGCATTCTGCCTCTCCGGTCGGCTGAGCGCCCGCACGCTCATTTCGTGGGTTGGCTTAGGCATATGCAGTTCATTCCATGCCTAAGCATATAGAGTTCATTCCCAATCTAAGATTTTGAGCCACGGTGCACATGCTGGTCTTCGGCATGTGCTGGTGCCACATTTTTTTCACCCGGGGCACCATCGTCGGAGCATCGCCGGAGAGCCTAACTGACGGCATTGAGGGTTCCGGTGATTGGAGGGGCTGGGGGGTGTGCGCACATGATGTGCGATGGGTGCTGGTACTTGGCCCTTATATTGGCCCCCTATCCCTCATCAAACCTCGAGAACTCACACCCCCTTAAAGAGCATTTTAGATTTTATAGGTTTGCTGCCAGTAGCCATTAAAGTGTCTGAAATGGGGACACTTTTTTCAAATGGTCACAAAATCTTCTCCACTTCGAGTTTTAGGCTGAATTTTTTTGTGCATGCAAAAAAAAATACAAGGATCACCTCTACCAAATTTGGGGACAAAACACTTTCTAAAAAAATTTTAAAAAATCCTGAACTGCAAAAAGTTTCAAAAATCATGAAAAATAGAAAACGGGTCGTCTTGCCACGAAACTTCACTTGAAGGCTTAGGGGACCATTGTATGAATTTACAAGCCATAAAAATTTCATTGGCATGGCAAAAATATGAAGATGTGCTTGAACTCACCTGCCACCCGTTCGATCCCCGGCTTGCGCATCCTGCCTCTTTGGTCGGCTTGAGTGCCCGTATGCTCGTTTCGTGGGTTGACTTAGGCATATGGAGTTCATCCCCAGTCTAAGCATATGGAGTTCATTCCCAGTCTAAGATCAAATCAGACTGAGGGTTACGGTAACAAGATTGGTAGCACGCAGGCGAGACTGGGTCGATCCTCGGACTTACGCATTCTGCCTCTCCGATCGGCTGAGTGCCTGCACGCCCGTTTTGTGGGTTGGCTTAGGCATAGGGAGTTCATTCCATGTCCAAGCCCCAGCCGGATCGAGGGTTGTGGCAGTGGGACCGGTAGCACGCAGAGGGGGATCGGGCCAATCCTCAGCTTGCGCATTATGCCTCTCCAACCGGCTCAGTGCCCGCACGCTTGTTTCGTGGGTTGGCTTAGGTATATGGAGTTCATTCCCAGTCTAAGATCAGATCGAACCGAGGGTTGTGGCAGCAGGATCGACAACACACAGGGGGGACCAGGCTGATCCCCGACTTGCGCAATCTGCCTCTCCGGCTTGCTGAGCACCTGCACGCTCGTTTCGTGGGGTTGGCTTAGGCATACAGAGTGCTTTCCTTGTCTAAGCATACCGAGTTCATTCCCAGTCTAAGATCAGACTGGACCGAGGGTTGCAGCAGTAGGACCAGCAGCAGGATCGATAGCACACAGGGGGGACCGAGTCGATCCGCAGCTTGCGCATTCTGCCTTTTCGGTTGACTGAGCCCGCACGCTCGTTCATGGGTTAGCTTAGGCATACAGAGTTCATTCCATGTCTAAGCCCCAGCCAAACCGAGGGTTGTGGCAGTAGGACCGGTAGCAAGATCGACAGCATGCAGAGGGGGATCAGGCTGATCCTCGGCTTACGCATTATGCCTCTTGACCGGTCTCTCCGATCGGCTGAGCGCCCGCGCGCTCATTTCGTGGGTTGACTTAGGCATACAGAGTTCATCCCCAGTCTAAGCATACGAAATTCATTCCCAGTCTAAGATTAGATCAGACCAAGGGTTGCGACAGTAGGATCGATAGCACACTGGGGGGACCGAGCCGATCCCCAGCTTGCGCATTCTGCCTCTCCGGCCGACTGAGTGCCTGCACGTCTGTTTCGTGGGTTGGCTTAGGCATAGGGAGTTCATTCCATGTCTAAGCCCCAGCCAGACTGAGGGTTGTGGCAGCAAGACCGGCAACACGCAGAGGCAGACCAGCAGCAAGATCGGCATCACGTAGAGGGGGATCGGGCTGATCCAAGACTTGCGTATTATGTTACTCCGGTCAGCCTCTTCGGCCGATTGATCGCTTGAACGCTCGTTTCATGGGTTGACTTAGGCATACAGAGTTCATCCCTCGCCTAAGCATACAGAGTTAATTCCTAGTCGAAGATCAGACCGAACAGAGGGCTCCGATAGTAGGATCGATAGCATGCAGTAGAGACCGAGTCGATCCCCGGCTTGTGCATTCTGCCTCTCCGATCGGTTGAGCACCCGCACGCCTGTTTCGTGGGTTGGCTTAGGCATAGGGAGTTCGTTCCATGTCTAAGCCCCAGCCGGACCGAGGGTTGTGGCAGCAGGACCGGCAGCATGTAGAGGGAGATCTGGTCGATCCTCGACTTACGCGTTATGCCTCTTCGATCGGCTTTGCGCCCGCACGCTCATTTCGTGGGTTGACTTATGTATACGGAGTTCATTCATAGTCTAAGATCAGACTGGACCAAGGGTTGCGGCAGCAGGATCCACAGCACGCAGGGGGTACCAAACCGATCCCCGACGTGCACATTATGCCTCTCCGGTCGATTGAGTGCCCGCACGCTCGTTTCGTGGGTTGGCTTAGGCATACGGAGTTCATTCCCAGTCTAGGATTTTGAGCCATGGTGCACATGCTGGGCTCGGGCATGTGCTGGTGTCACATTTTTTTTGCCCGGGGCACCATCATCAGAGCACCACCGGAGAGCCTAACCGGAGACATTGGGGGTTCCGGCGGTTGAGGGGGCTGGGTGGGTGTACGCACATGATTTGCGATGGGTGCTAGTACTTGGCCCTTATATTGGCCCCCTATCCCTCATCAAACCTTGAGAACTCACACCCCCTTAAAGAGCATTTGAGATTTTATAGGTTTGCTGCCAGTGGCCATTAAAGTGTTTGAAATGGGGACACTTTTTTCAAACGATCACAAAATCTTCTCCACTTCGAGTTTTTAGCTAAATGTTTTTGTGCATACCAATAAAAATACAAGGATCACCTCTACCAAATTTGGGGACAAAACTCTTTCTAAAAAAATTTTAAAAAATCTCGAACCGTAAAAAGTTTTAAAAATCGTGAAAAATAGAAAACGGGTCGTCTTGCCAAGAAACTTCACATGAAGGCTTAGGGGACCATTGTATGAATTTACAAGCCATAAAAATGGCATGTAAATGGCAGAAATATGAAGATGTGCTTGAACCCACCTACCACCCATTCCATCTTCGGCTTGCACATCCTACCTCTCAGGTCATTTCGTGGGTTGGCTTAGGCATAGGGAGTTCATTCCATGTCTAAGCCCTAGCCAGACCGAGGGTTGTGGTAGCGGGACCAGCAGCACGCAGAGGGGGACCGAGCCAATCCTCGGCTTACGCATTATGCCTCTTCGGTCGGCTCAGTGCCCGCACGCTCGTTTCGTGGGTTGACTTATGCATACAGAGTTCATTCCCAGTCTAAGCTCAGACCGGACTGAGATTTTTGACAGCAGGATCGACAGCACGTAGGGGAGATCGGGTCAACAGCACGCAGGGGGGATCGGTAGCACATAGGGGGGATCGGGCCGATCCATGGCTTGCGCATTTTGCCTCTCCGGCCGGCTGAGCGCCCGCCCGCTCGTTTCGTGGGTTGACTTAGGCATACGGAGTTCATTCCTGGTCAAAGATCGAATTGGGCCGAGGGTTGCGGCAGCAGGATTAAAAACATGCAGGGGGACCGGGCCGATCCCCAGCTTGCGCATTCTACCTCTCCGGTCAACTAAGCGCCTGCACGCCCGTTTCAGGGGTAGGCTTAGGCATAGGGAGTTCATTCCATGTCTAAGCCCCAGCCAGATCAAGGGTTGTGGTAGTGGGACTGACAGCACGTAGAGGGGGACCGAGGCGATCCTCGGCTTGAGCATTCTACCTCTCCAGCCGACTGAGCGCCCGCATGCTTGTTTCATGGGTTGGCTTTGGCATACGGAGTTCATTCCATGTCTAAGCATACGAAGATCATTCCCAGTCTAAGATTTTGAGCCACGGTGCACATGCTGGGCTCGGGCATGTGCTGGTGCCACATTTTTTTCACCCGTGACACCATCGCCGGAGCATCGTCGGAGAGCCTAACCGACGGCATTGGGGGTTCCGACGATTGGGTGGGCCGGGGGGGGTGCGAACATGATGTGCAATGGGTGCTGGTACTTGGCCCTTATATTGGCCCCCTAACCTCATCAAACCTCGAGAACTCACACCCCCTTAAAGAGCATTTGAGATTTTATAGGTTTGCTGCCAGTAGCCATTAAAGTGTCTGAAATGGGGACACTTTTTTCAAATGGTCACAAAATCTTTTCCACTTTGAGTTTTTAGCTGAATTGTTTTGTGAAAGCCAACAAAAATACAAGGATCACCTCTACCAAATTTCGGGACAAAACGCTTTCTAAAAAAATTTTAAAAAATCCCAAACCGCAAAATGTTTCTAAAATCATGAAAAATAGAAAACGGGTCGTCTTGCCACAAAACTTCACATGAAGGCTTAGGGGATGATTGTATGAATTTACAAGCCATAAAAATGGCATTGGCATGGCAGAAATATGAAGATGTGCTTGAACCCACCTACCACCCGTTCGATCGCCGGCTTGCGCATCCTGCCTCTCTGGTCGACTGAGCGCCCGCATGCTTGTTTCGTGGGTTGACTTAGGTAGATGGAGTTCATCCCCAGTCTAAGCATACAAAGTTCATTCCCAGTCTAAGATCGGGTCAGACTGAGGGTTGCGACAGCAGGATCAGCAGCACGTAGGGGGGATTGGGCCAATCCCCGGCTTGTGCATTCTACCTCTCCGACCGGCTAAGCGCTCACATGCCCATTTCATGGGTTGGCTTAGGCATAGGGAGTTCATTCCATGTGTTAGCCCTAGCCAGACCGAGGGTTGTGGTAGTGGGATCGACAGCACGCAGAGGGGGATCGGGTCGATCCTCGGCTTGTGCATTATGCCTCTCCGGCCAGCTCAGCGCTCGCACGCTCATTTCATGGGTTGACTTAGGCATACAGAGTTCATTCCCAGTCTAAGATCAGATCAGATCGAGGGTTGTAGCAGCAAGATCGACAGCACGCAGGGGGGCCGGGCTGATTCTCTCGCTTGCGCATTCTACCTCTCCGGCCGGCTAAGCGCCTGCACGTTCATTTCATGGGTTGGCTTAGGCATACGGAGTTCATTCCATGTCTAAGCATACGGAGTTCATTCCCAGTCTAAGATCAGACTGAACCAAGGGTTACAGTAGCAAGATCGACAGCACGCAGGGTAGATCGAGCTGATCTCCGGCTTGCGCATTTTGCCTCTTCGACTGGCTGAGTGCTCGTTTGCCCATTTCATGGGTTGGCTTTGGCTGAGCGCTCGCATGCCCATTTCATGGGTTGTCTTAGGCATAGGGTGTTGATTCCATGTCTAGGCCCCAGTCGGACTAAGGGTTGTGGCAGTGGGACCGACAGCACGCAAAAGGGGATCGGGTCAATCCCTGACTTGCGCATTATGCCTCTCCGATCGGCTCAGCGCCCGCACGCTCGTTTCATAGGTTGGCTTAGGCATACGGAGTTCATTCCATGTCTAAGCATACGGAGTTCATTCCTAGTATAAGATCAGATCAAATCGAGGGTTGCAGCAGCAGGACCAATAGCAGGATCGACAGCAAGAAAAGGGGATCGGGTCAATCCTCGGCTTGCATATTCACCTTTCCGGTCGGTTGAGCGCCCGCACGCTCATTTTGTGGGTTGGCTTAGGCATACGAAGTTCATTCCCGTCTAAGATCGGACCAGACGAGGGTTGCGACAGCAAGATCGACAGCACGCGGGGGGGATCAAACCGATCCCTGGCTTGTGCATTCTGCCTCTCCGATCGGCTGAGCACCCGCACGGTCTTTTCATGGGTTGGCTTAGGCATACAGAGTTCATTCAATGTCTAAGCATACAGAGCTCATTCCAAGTATAAGATCGGACTGAATCGAGGGTTGCAACAGTAGGACCAGCAGCAGGATCGGTAGCACGCAGGGGGGATCGAACCGATCCCTGGGTTGCGCATTCTGCCTCTTCGGCCGGTTGAGTGCCCGTACACTCGTTTTGTGGGTTGGCTTAGCCATACAGAGTTCATTCTATGTCTAAGCCCCAGCTGGACCAAGGGTTGTGGCAGTAGGATCGGCAGCAGGATCGGCAGCGGGATTAGCAGCATGCAGAGGGGGATCGGGCTGATCCCTACCCGCATGCCCGTTTCGTGGGTTTGCTTAAGCATAGGGAGTTCATTCAATGTCTAAGCCCCAGCCGGATCGAGGGTTGTGGCAGTGGGACCTACAGCACGTAGAGAGGGACCGGGTCGATCCTCGACTTACGCATTATTTCTCTTCGGCCGGCTCCGTGCCCGCACGCTCGTTTCGTGGTTTGACTTTTGCATACGGAGTTCATTCCATGTCTAAGCATACGGAGTTCATTCCCAGTCTAAGATCGAATCGTTCCAAGGGTTGCGACAGCAGGACCAATAGCAGGATCGGCAGCACGTAAAGGGGACCGGGCTGATCCTCGGCTTATGCATTCTACCTCTCCGGCCAGCTGAGTGCCCATGCGCCCATTTCGTGGGTTGGCTTAGGCATAGGGAGTTCATTCCATGTCTAAGCCCCAGCCGGACTGAGGGTTGTGGCAGCGGGATCGGTAGTATGCAGAGGGGGACTGAACCGATCCCCGGCTTGCGCATTATGCCTCTCCGGCCGGCTCATCACCCGAACGCTCGTTTCATGGTTGACTTAGGCATACGGAGTTCATTCCCAATCTAAGATCAGACCGGACCGAGGGTTGCGACAGCAGGATTGATAGCACGCAGGGGGGACCAGGCCGATCCCCGATTTGTGCATTCTGCCTCTCTGGCTGGCTGAGCACCCATACGCTCATTTCGTGGTTTGGCTTAGGCATACGGAGTTCATTCCATGTCTAAGCATACGGAGTTCATTCCCAATCTAAGATCGGATCGGACCGAGGGTTGTGACAGCAGAACCAGTAGCATGATCGATAGCATGTAAAGGGGACTGGGTTGATCCTCAACTTGTGCATTCTGCCTCTCCGACCAGCCTCTTCGGCTGATTGAGCGCCCGTCCACTCATTTCATGGGTTAACTTAGGCATACGGAGTTCATCCCTAGTCTAAGCATACGGAGTTCATTCTCAGTCAAAGATTAAACCAGATCGAGGGTTGCGATAGCAGGATCGACAGCATGCAGGGGGGACTGGGCCGATCCCTGGCTTACGCATTCTACCTCTCCGGTTGTTGAGCGCCCGCATGCCCATTTCATGGGTTGGCTTAGGCATAGGGAGTTCATTCCATGCCTACGCCCCAGCCAGATCGAGGGTTGGGGTAGCGGCACCGACAGCACGCAGAGGGGGATCGGGCCGATCCCCGGCTTGTGCATTATGCCTCTTCGGCTGGCTCAATGCCCGTATGCTCGTTTCATGGGATGACTTAGGCATACGGAGTTCATTCCCAATCTAAGATCGGACCGGACCGAGGGTTGTGGTAGCAGGATTGACAGCATGCAAGGGGGAACCAGGCCGGTCCTCGGCTTGTGCATTCTGCCTCTCCGGTCGGCTGAGTGCTCGCATGCTCGTTTCGTGGGTTGGCTTAGGCATACGGAGTTCATTCCATGTCTAAGCATACAGAGTTCATTCCCAATCTAAGATCAGACCGAACCGAGGGTTACGGTAGCACGGCTAGCAGCAGGATCGGCAGCACGCAGGGGGGACCGAGCCGATCCTCGGCTGGCGCTTTCTGCCTCTCTAGTTGGCTGAGTACCCGTACGCTTATTTCATGGGTTGGCTTAGGCATACGGAGTTCATCCCTAGTCTAAGCATACGGAGTTCATTCCCAGTCAAAGATTGAACCAGATCGAGGGTTGCGATAGCAGGATCGGCAGCATGTAGGGGGACCAGGCCGATCCCTAGGCTTACACATTCTACCTCTCCGGCCGGCTGAGCGCCCGCACTCCCATTTCATGGGTTGGCTTAGGCATAGGGAGTTCATTCCATGCCTAAGCCCCAGCCAAAAAGAGGGTTGGGGTAGCGGCACCGACAGCACGCAGAGGGGGATCGGGCCGATCCCCGGCTTGTGCATTATGCCTCTTCGGCTGGCTCAGTGCCCGTATGCTCGTTTCATGGGATGACTTAGGCATACAGAGTTCATTCCCAATCTAAGATCGGATCGGACTGAGGGTTGCGGTAGCTAGATCGACAGCATGCAAGGGGAAATCGGGTCGGTCCCCGGCTTGTGCATTCTACCTCTTCGGTCGGCTGAGCGCCCGCATGCTCATTTTGTGGGTTGGCTTAGGCATACGGAGTTCATTCCATGTCTAAGCATACGAAGTTCATTCCTAGTCTAAGATCAGACCGAACCGAGGGTTACGGTAGCATGACTAGCAGTAGGATCGACAGCACGTAGGGGGGACCGAGCCGATCCCCGACTTGCGCATTCTGCCTCTCTAGTTGGCTGAGTGCCCGCACGGTCATTTCATGGGTTGGCTTAGGCATACGGAGTTTATTCCATGTCTAAGCATACGGAGTTCATTCCTAATCTAAGATTTTGAGCCACGATGCACATACTGGGCTCAGGCATGTGTTGGTGCCGTATTTTTTTTGCTTGAGGCACCATCGTCGGAGCGTCGTCGGAGCATCGTCGGAGCATTGTCGGAGAGCCTAAACTGACTGCATGGGGGTTGGCGATTGGGGGGCCGGGGGTGTGCGGCACATGGATGTGTTCCGAAGGCTGCTCATTACTTTGGCCCTATATTGGCCCCCTATCCTCGATCAAACCTCTGAGACAGCATACCCCCTTAAAAAGGCCAATTTTGAGATTTTATAGGTTTTCCTTGCCAGTAGCCATTAAAGTGTCTGAAATGGGGACACTTTTTTCAAACGGTCACAAAATCTTCTCCACTTCGAGTTTTTATCTCAATGTTTTTGTCCATGCCAACAAAAATACAAGGATCACCTCTACCAAATTTGGGGACAAAACCCCATCTAAAAAAATTTTAAAAAATCCCGAACCGCAAAAAGTTTCAAAAATTGTGAAAAATAGAAAACGGGTCGTCTTACCATGAAACTTCACATGAAGGCGTAGGGGACCATTGTATGAATTTACAAGCCATAAAAATGGCATTGGCATGGCAGAAATATGAAGATGTGCTTGAACCCACCTACCACCCGTTCGATATTTGGCTTGCGCATCCTGTCTCTCTGGTCGGCTGAGCGTCCACACGCTCATTTCGTGGGTTGACTTAGGCATACAGAGTTCATCCCCAGTCTAAGCATATAGAGTTCATTCCCAGTCTAAGATCAGATCGGACCGAGGGTGGCGAAAGCAGGATCGACAGCATGCAGGGGGGATCGAGCCGATCCCCAGCTTGCGCATTCTGCCTCTTCGGCCAGCTGAGCGTCCGTACACCCATTTCGTGGGTTGGCTTAGGCATAGGGAGTTCATTCCATGTCTAAGCCCCAGTCGGATCGAGGGTTGTGGCAGCGGGACAGACAGCACACAGAGGGGGATCGCGCCGATCCCCAACTTACGCGTTGTACCCCTCCGGTCGGCTCAACGCCTGCACGCTCATTTCGTGGGTTGACTTAAGCATACGGAGTTCATTCCCAGTCTAAGATCAGATCGAACCAAGGGTTGCGGTAGCAAGATCGACAGTACACAGGGGGGACCTGGCCGATCCCCGGCTTGCGCATTCTACCTCTCCAGTCGGCCGAGCACCCGCACACTCATTTCGTGGGTTGGCTTAGGCATACGGAGTTCATTCCATGTCTAAGCATCCGGAGTTCATTCCCAATCTAAGATCAGACCGGATCGAGGGTTGCAACAGCAGGACCAGCAGCAGGATCGGTAACACGTAGTGGGCGACCGAGTCGATCCCTGGCTTACGCATTCTGCCTCTCCGGTCGGCTAAGCGTCCGCACGCTTGTTTCATGGGTTGGCTTAGGCATACAAAGTTCATTCCATGTCTAAGCCCCAGTCGGATCGAGGGTTGTGGCAGTAGGACCAGCAGCAGGATCAGTAGCATGTAGAGGGGGACCGAGCTAATCTTCGGCTTGTGCATTATGCCTCTCTAGCCGGTATCTCCGGTCGACTGAGCGCCCACACGCCCGTTTCATGGGTTGGCTTAGGTATAGGGAGTTCATTCCATGTCTAAGCCCCAGCTGGACCAAGGGTTGTGGCAGCGGGACTGACATCATGCAGAGGGGGACCAAGCCGAACCCCGGCTTGCGCATTATGCCTCTTCGGCTGGCTCAGGGCTTGAACGCTCGTTTCGTGGGTTGACTTAGGCATACGGAGTTCATTCCCAGTCTAAGATCGGACCGGACCGAGTGTTGCGATAGCAGGATCAACAGCATGCAAGAGGGGATCGGGCTGGTCCCTGGCTTACTCATTATGCCTCTTCGGTCAGCTGAGCGCCCACACGCTCGTTTCATGGGTTGGCTTAGGCATACGGAGTTCATTCCATGTCTAAGCATACGGAGTTCATTCCCAGTCTAAGATCGAACTGGACCAAGGGATGTGGCAGCAAGATTAATAGCACGCAGGAGGGATCGGGCCAATCCCTGGCTTGCGCATTCTGCCTCTCTAGCCGGTTGAGTGCCCGTACGCTCATTTCGTGGGTTGGCTTAGGCATACGGAGTTCATTCCATGTCTAAGCATACAAAGTTCATTCCCAGTATAAGAGTTTGAGCCATGGTGCACATGCTGGGCTTGGGCATGGGCTGGTGCCGCATTTTTTTCGCTCGGGGCACCACCGTTAGAGCATCGTCAGAGCATGCAGGGGGGACTGGGCTGATCCCCGACTTGCGTATTCTACCTCTCCGTCCGACTGAGTGCCCGCACGACCATTTTGTTGGTTGGCTTAGGCATAGGGAGTTCATTCCATGTCTAAGCCCCAGTCGGATTGAGGGTTGTGGCAGCTGGAATGGCAGCGGGATCGGCACCACGCAGAGGGGGACCGGGCTAATCCCCGACCTACGTATTATGCCTCTCTGGTCGGCGTCTCCAGCCGGCTGAGTGCCTGCACACTCGTTTCATGGGTTGACTTAGGCATATGGAGTTCATCCCCAGTCTAAGCATACTGAGTTCATTCCCAGTCTAAGATCGGATCGAAACGAGGGTTGCAGCAGCAGAATCGATAGCACGTAAGGGGGACCAAGATGATCCCCGGCTTATGCATTCTGCCTCTCCGACTGACTGAGCACCCGCACGCCCCTTTTGTGGGTTGGCTTAGGCATAGTGAGTTCATTCCATGTCTAAGCCCCAGCCGGACCGAGGGTTGTGGCAACGGGACCGGTAGCACGCAAAGGGGGATCAGGCTAATCCTCGACTTGCATATTATGCCTCTTCAGTTGGCTCAGTGCTCGAACGCTCGTTTCGTGGGTTGACTTAGGCATACGGAGTTCATTCCCAGTCTAAGATTGGATTGGACCGAGGGTTGCGACAGCAGGATCGACAGCACATAGGGGAGGATCCGACCGGTCCCCGACTTGCGCATTCTACCTCTCCGGTCGGTTGAGCGCTCGCACACTCGTTTCATGGGTTGGCTTATGCATACGGAGTTTATTCCATGTCTAAGCATACGGAGTTCATTCCCAGTCTAAGATTAGATCGGACCGAGGGTTGCGGTAGCAGGACCAGCAATAGGATCAGCAGGATGCAAGGGGGACCGAGCCGATCCCTGGCTTGCGCATTATGCCTCTCCAGCTGGTTGAGCGCCCGCACGCTCGTTTCGTGGGTTGACTTAGGCATACAGAGCTCATTCCCAGTCTAAGATCGGACTGGACCGAAGGTTACGGTAGCAGGATCGACAGCACGTAGGGGGATCAGGTTGATCCCCGGCTTGTGCATTCTGCCTCTCCGATCGGCTGAGCACCCGCATGCACATTTCGTGGCTTGGCTTAGGCATAGGGAGTTCATTCCATGTCTAAGCCCCAACCAGACTGAGGGCTATGGCAGCGGGACCGACAGCATTCAGAGGGGGACCAGGTCAATCCTCGATTGCGCATTATGCCTCTCCGGCCGACTCAGCGCCCGAATGCACGTTTCGTGGGTTGTCTTAGGCATACGAAGTTCATTCCCAGTCTAAGATCGGATTGGATCGAGGGTTACGGTAGCAGGATCGATAGCACTCCGACCCCGTACACTCATTTCGTGGGTTGGCTTAGGCATACGGAGTTCATTCCATGTCTAAGCATACGGAGTTCATTCCCAGTCTAAGATCGAACCGGATCGAGGGTCACAGTAGTAGGACCATCAACAGGATCGACAGGACGTAGGGGGCATCGGGTTGATCCCCGGCTTGCGCATTCTACCTCTCTGACTGGCCTCTCCGGCCAGTTGAGCTCCCACATGCTCATTTCATGGGTTGACTTACGCATACAGAGTTCATCCCCAGTTTAAGCATATGGAATTCATTCCCAGCCTAAGATCAGACTGGACCGAGGGTTTCAGCGTAGGATCGACAGCACACAGGAGGACCGAGCCGATCCCCAGCTTGAGCATTCTGCCTCTCCGGCCCACCAACACGCCCATTTCGTGGGTTGGCTTAGGCATAGGGAGTTCATTCCATGTCTAAGCCCCAGTCAGACCAAGGGTTGTGGCAGCGGGACTGGCAGCATACAGAGAGGGATCGGGTTGATCCCCGGCTTGTGCATTATGCCTCTCCTGCCGTCTCAGTGCCCGCACGCTTATTTCATGGGTTGACTTAGGCATACGAAGTTCATTCCCAGTCTAAGATTGGATCAGACCGAAGGTTGCGACAGTAGGATCGACAGCACGCAGGGGGGACCAGGTCGGTCCTCACTTACGTATTCTACCTTTCCGGCCAGCTGAGCGCCCGCACGCTCGTTTCATGGGTTGGCTTAGGCATACGGAGTTCATTCCATGTCTAAGCATATGCAGTTCATTCCCACTCTAAGATCAGACCGGACCGAGGGTTACGATAGCAGGACCAGTAGTAGGTTCGATAGCATACAGGGGGGACCGGGCGGATCCCCGACTTGCGTATTCTGCCTCTCCGATTGGTTGAGCACCCGCACGCTCGTTTCATGGGTTGGCTTAGGCATACGGAGTTCATTTCATGTCTAAGGCCCAGTCGGACCGAGGATTGTGGTAGCAAGATCGACAGCAGGATCGACAGCACGTAAAAGGGGATCGGGCTGATCCCCAGCTTGCGAATTGTCCCTCTTCAGTCGGCCTCTTCGACCGACTGAGCGCCCGTACGCTCATTTCATGGGTTGACTTAGGCATACAGAGTTCATCCCCAGTCTAAGCATACGGAGTTCATTCCCAGTCTAAGATCGGATCAGACGGAGGGTTGCGACAGCAGGATCAGCAGCACGTAGGAGGGACCAGGCCGATTCTCGGCTTACGCATTCTGCCTCTCCGATCGGCTAAGCATCCACACGCCCATTTCATAGGTTGGCTTAGGCATAGAGAGTTCATTCCATGTCTAAGCCCCAACTGGACCGATGGTTGTGGTAGTGGGACTGGCAACACATAGAGGGGGATCGGGCTGATCCTCGGCCTATGCATTATGCCTCTCTGGTCGACTCAGTGCTCGAATGCTCGTTTCGTGGGTTGACTTAGGCATACAGAGTTCATTCCCAGTCTAAGATTGGACCGGACCAAGGGTTGCAGTAGCAAGATCGACAGCACGTAGGGAGGGACCGGGCCGATCCCCAGCTTGCGCATTCTGCCTCTTCGGTCGGCTAAGCGCCCGCACACTCATTTTATGGGTTGGCTTAGGTATACTGAGTTCATTCCATGTCTAAGCATACGGAGTTCATTCCCAGTCTTAAAATCAGACCGAACCTAGGGTTGTGGTAGCAGCACCAGCAGCAGGATCGACAGCACGCAGGGGGGACCGGGCCAATCCCTGGCTTGTGCATTCTGCCTCTCTGGTCGACCTCTCCGGCTGGCTGAGCGCCCGCACACTCGTTTCGTGGGTTGACTTAGGCATACGGAGTTCATCCCCAGTCTAAGCATACGGAGTTTATTCCCAGTCTAAGATCTAACTGGACTGAGGGTTGTGGCAGTAGGATCAGTAGCACGCAGGGGGGATCGGGCAGATCCTCGACTTGCGCATTCTGCCTCTTCGGCTGTCTGAGTGCCCGTACACTCGTTTCGTGGGTTGGCTTAGGCATACGGAGTTCATTCCATGTATAAGCATATGAAGTTCATTCCCAATCTAAGATCGGATCGGACCGAGGGTTGCGGCAGCAAGATCGATAGCACACAAGGGGGATCGGGTCGATCCTTGGCTTGCACATTCTGCCTCTCCAGCCAACTGAGCGCCCTCACGTCCGTTTCGTGGGTTGGCTTAGGCATAGGGAGTTTTTACATGTCTAAGCCCCAGCTGGACCGAGGGTTGTCGCAATGGGACCGACAGCACGTTGAGGGGGACCGAGTCGATCCTCAGCTTGCACATTATGCCACTCCGGCTGGCTCAACCCCCGAACGCTCGTTTCATGGGTTGACTTAGGCATACAAAGTTCATTCCCAGTCTAAGATCAGACCGGACCGAGGGTTGCGGCAGCAGGATCGACAGCACGCAAAGGGGGACTGGGCTAGTCCCCGGATTGTGGATCCTACCTCTCTGGTCGGCCGAGCGTCCACATGCTCGTTTCGTGGGTTGACTTAGGCATACGGAGTTCATCCCTAGTCTAAGCATATGGACTTCATTCCCAGTCTAAGATCGGATCGGACCGAGGGTTGCGGTAGTAGGATCAGCAGCACGTAGTGGGGACCAGGCCGATCCCCGGCTTGTGCATTCTGCCTCTCCGAGCGACTGAGCGCCCGTACGCTCGTTTTGTCAGTTGGCTTAGGCATACGGAGTTCATCCCCAGTCTGAGCATACGGAATTCATTCCCAGTCTAAGATCGAACCAGTCCAAGGGTTATGATAGCAGGATTTGCAGCATGCAAGGGGGATCAGGCCGATCCCCAGCTTGCGCATTCTGCCCTTCGGTCGGTTGAGCGCCCGCACGCCCGTTTCGTGGGTTGGCTTAGGCATAGGGAGTTCATTCCATGTCTAAGCCCTAGCTGGATCGAGGGTTGTGGCAGCGGGACCTTTTTTTCTGAATCGGACCCGTTTCGAGGCTTAGGCATACGGAGTTCATCCCCAGTCTAAGCATACGGAGTTCATTCCCAGTCAAGATCGAATCGGATCGAGGGTTGCGTCAGCAGGATCGACAGCATGCAGGGGGGATCGGGTCGATCCTCGGCTTACGCAATCTGCCTCTCCGATCGACTGAGCGCCCGTACGCCCCTTTCGTGGGTTGGCTTAGGCATAGGGAGTTCATTCCATGTCTAAGCCCCAGCCGAACCGAGGGTTGTGGCAGCAGGACCGGCAGTACGCAGAGGGGGACCGAGCCGATCCCCGGCTTGTGCATTATGCCTCTTCGGTCGGTTCAGCGCCCGTACGCTCATTTTGTGTGTTGACTTATGCGTACGGAGTTCATTCCTAGTCTAAGATCAGACTGGACCGAGGGTTGCAACAGCAGGATTGAAGCAAGTAGGGGGGACCGGGCCGATCTCTATCTTGCGCATTCTGCCTCTCTAGCCAGCTAAGCGCCCACACGCTCGTTTTGTGGGTTGGCTTAGGCATACGGAGTTCATTCCATGTCTAAGCATACGGAGTTCATTCCCAGTCTAAGATTTTAAGCCATGGTGCACATGCTGGGCTCGGGGAATGTGCTGTTGCCACATTTTTTTTGCCCAGGGCACCATCGCCGAAGCATCGTCGGAGAGCCTAACCGGTGGCATTGGGGGTTCCGGGGATTGAGGGGGCCGGGGGGTGTGCGCACATGATGTGCAATGGGTGCTTTTACTTGGCCCTTATATTGGCCCCCTATCCTTCATCAAACCTCAAAAACTCACACCCCTTTAAAAAGCATTTGAGATTTTATAGGTTTGCTGCCAATAGCCATTAAAGTGTCTAAAATGGGAACACTTTTTTCAAACGGTCACAAAATCTTCTCCACTTTGATTTTTTAGCTGCATTTTGCATGCCAACAAAAATACAAGGATCATCTCTACCAAATTTGGGGACAAAACGCTTTCTTAAAGAATTTTAAAAAATCCCGAACCGTAAAAAGTTTGAAAAATCACGAAAAATAGAAAATGGGTCGTCTTGCCACGAAACTTCACATCAAGGCTTGGGGGACCATTGTATGAATTGACAAGCCATAAAAATGGCATTGGCATGGAAGAAATATGAAGATATGCTTGAACCCACCTACCACCCGTTCGATCCCCGGCTTGCGCATCCTGCCTCTCTGGTCGACTAAGCGCCCGCACGCTCGTTTCGTGGGTTGACTTAGGCATACGGAGTTCATCCCCAGTCTAAGCATACAGAGTTCATTTCCAATCTAAGATCGGATCAGATCGAGGGTTGCGGCAGCAAGATCGGTAGCATGCAGGGGGGACCAAACTGATCCCCGGCTTACACATTCTGCCTCTCCGACCGGCTGAGCGCCCGCACGCCCGTTTCGTGGGTTGGCTTAGGTATAGGGAGTTCATTCCATGTCTAAGCCCTAGCTGAACCGAGGGTTGTGGCAGCGGGATCAGTAGCACGCAGAGGGGGACCGGGTCGATCCCCGACTTGCGTATTATGCCTCTCCGTCCGGCTCAGTGCTCGTACGCTCATTTCGTGGGTTGACTCAGGCATACAGAGTTCATTCCCATTCCAAGATCGGACCGGACCTTGGGTTGCGATAGCAGGATCGACAACACGTAGGAGGGGACAAAGCCGATCCCCGGCTTGCGCATTCTGCCTCTCCGACAGGCTCAGCACCCACACACTCGTTTCGTGGGTTGGCTTAGGCATACGGAGATCATTCCATGTCTAAGCCCCAGCTGGACCGAGGGTTGTGACAGTAAGACTGACAACGGGATCGGCAGCACGTAGAGGGGGACCGAGCTGATACCCGGCTTACTCATTATGCCTCTCCAGCCGGCCTTTCCGACCGGCTGAGCACCCGCGCGCTCATTTCGTGGGTTGACTTAGACATACGGAGTTCATCCCAGTTTAAGCATATGGAGTTCATTCCTAGTCTAAGATCAGACCGGACTGAGGGTTGCGACAGCAAGATCGACATCACAAGGGGGGATCGGGCCGATCCCTGGCTTGCACATTCTGCCTCTCCGGCCGGCTGAGCGCCCGCACGCCCGTTTCGTGGGTTGGCTTAGGCATAGGGAGTTCATTCCATGTCTAAGCCCCAACCGGACCGAGGGATGTGGCAGCGGGACTGGCAGCACACAGAAGGGGACCGAGCTGATCCCCGGCTTGCGCATTATGCCTATCCAGTTGGCTGAGCGCCCGCACGCTCGTTTCGTGGGTTGGCTTAGGCATACGGACTTCATTCCATAACTAAGCGTGCGGAGTTCATTCCCAGTCTAAGATTTTGAGCCACGGTGCACATGCTGGGCTCGGGCATGTATTGGTGCCGCATTTTTTTCGCCCAGGGCACCATCGTCGAAGCTTCGCCAGAGAGCCTAACCGGCAGCATTGGGGGTTCCAAAGATTGGGGGGCTGAGGGGTGTGCGCACATGATGTGCGATAGGTGCTGGTATTTGGCCCTTATATTGGCTCCCTATCCCTCATCAAACCTTAAAAACTCACACCCCCTTAAAGAGCATTTGAGATTTTATAGGTTTGCTGCCAGTAGCCATTAAAGTGTCTGAAATGGGGACACTTTTTTCAAATGGTCACAAAATCTTATCCACTTCGTGTTTTTAGCTGAATTTTTTTGTGCATGCCAAAAAAAATACAAGGATCATGTCTACCAAAATTTGGGAGAAAAATATTTCTAAAAAATTTTTAAAAAATCCAGAACCGCAAAAAGTTTCAAAAATCATGAAAAATAGAAAACCGGTCGTCTTGCCGTGAAACTTCACGTGAAGGCTTAGGGGACCATTGTAAGAATTTACATGCCATAAAAATGGCATTGGGATGGCAGACATATGAAGATGTGCTTGAACCCACCTACCACCTGTTCGATCTCCAGCTTGCGCATCCTGCCTCTCTGGTAGGCTGAGTGCCTGCACGCTTGTTTCGTGGGTTGACTTAGGCATACGGAGTTCATCCCCAGTCTAAGCATACGGAGTTCATTCCCAGTCTAAGATCAAACTGGATCGAGGGTTGCGGCAGCAGGATCGATAGCACGCAAGGAGGACCGGGTCGATCCCCGACTTGCGCATTCTGCCTCTCTGATCGGTTGAGCACCCGCACGCCCGTTTCATGGGTTGGCTTAGGCATAGGGAGTTCAATCCATGTCTAAGCCCCAGTCGGATCGAGGGTTGTGGCAGCGGGATCGACAGCAAGCAGAGGGGGATCGGGTCGATCCCCGACTTGCTCATTATGCCTCTCCGGTCGGCTCAGCGCCCGCACACTCATTCCGTGGGTTAACTTAGGCATACAGAGTTCATTCCTAGTCTAAGATCGGACCAAACCGAGGGTTGTGACAATAGGATCGACAGCACGCAGGGGGGATCGAGCCCATCCCTGGCTTATGCATTCTGCCTCTTCAGCCAATTGAGCGCCTGCACGCTTGTTTCGTAGGTTGGCTTAGGCATACGGAGTTCATTCCCAGTATAATATTTTGAGCCACAGTGCACATGCTGGGCTTGGGCATGCGCTGGTGCCGCATCTTTTTCACCCAAGGCACCATCGTCGGAGCATCGTCGGAGAGCCTAACCGGCGATTTTGGGCGTTCCAACAATTGGGGGGGCCAGGGGGTGTGCGCACATGATGTTCGATGGGTACTGGTACTTGGCCCTTATATTGGCCCCCTGTCCCTCATCAAACCTCGAGAACTCACACCCCCTTAAAGAGCATTTGAGATTTTATAGGTTTGCTGCCAGTAGCCATTAAAGTGTCTGTAATGGGGACACTTTTTTCAAATGGTCACATAATCTTCTCCACTTCGAGTTTTTAGCTGAATATTTTTATGCATGCCAAAAAAAATTCAAGGATCACCTCTACCAAATTTGGGGATAAAAATCTTTCTAAAAGAATTTTAAAAAATCCTGAATCGTAAAAAGTTTCAAAAATCATGAAAAATAGAAAACGGGTCATCTTGCCATGAAACTTCACATGAAGGCTTAGGGGACCGTTGTACGAATTTAAAAGCCACAAAAATGGCATTGGCATGGCAGAAATATGAAGATGTGCTTGAACGCACCTACCACCCGTTCGATCCTCAGCTTGTGCATCCTGCCTCTATGGTCAGTTGAGCGTCCGTACGCTCGTTTCGTGGGTTGACTTAGGCATACAGAGTTCATCCCCAGTCTAAGCATACGAAGTTCATTCCCAATCTAAGATCAGACCGGACCAATGGTGGCGGCAACAGGATCGACAGCACACAGGAGGCACCGGATAGATCCCCGACTTTCGCATTCTGCCTCTCCGATCGGTTGAGCACCCGCACGCTCGTTTCATGGGTTGGCTTAGGCATACGGAGTTTATTCCATGTCTAAGCATATGGAGTTCATTCCCAGTCTAAGATCAAACCGGATCGAGGGTTACGGTAGCAGGACCAGCAGCAGGATCGGTAGCACGCAGGGGGGATCGGGCCAATCCCCGACTTACGCATTTTGCCTCTCCGGCGAGTTGAGCACCCACACGCTCGTCTCGTGGGTTGGCTTAAGCATACGGAGTTCATTCCATGTCTAAGCCCCAGCCGGATAGAAGGTTGTGGTAGCAAGACTGGTAGCGAGATCGGTAGCACACAAAGGTGGATCAGGTTGATCCCTGACTTATGCATTATGCCTCTCCGACCGGCCTCTTCGGTCGGCTGAGCGCCCGTACGCTCGTTTTGTGGGTTGACTTAGGCATACAGAGTTTATCCCCAGTCTAAGCATACGGAGTTCATTCCCAGTCTAAGATCAGACCGGATCGAGGGTTGCGACAGCAGGATCGACAGCACACAGGGGGTCTGAGCTGATCCTCGGCTTGTGCATTCTGCCTCTCGACCGGCTCAGCGCCACACTGTTTCTGGGTGACTTAGGCATATGAGTTTATCCAGTCTAAGATATGATTCACCCAGTCTAAGATAGGACGAGCCAACAGCACGGATATAGCACATAAGTGACCAGACCGACCTGCTGAGCGCCCAACACTCATTTTTTGGGTTGACTTAGGCATATAGAGTTCATCCATGTCTAAGCATACGGAGTTCATTCCCAGTCTAAGATCAGACCGTTGAGGGTTGCGAGGTGTGGCCAGCGGATCGCACAGCACTGCAAGAGGGGATCTGCTGTACTCGGCTTACGCATTCTGCCTCTTCGGCCAGCTGAGCACCCGTACGCTCATTTCGTGGGTTGGCTTAGGCATACAGAGTTCATTGCATGTCTAAGCCCCAACCGGACTGAGGGTTATGGCAGCAGGACCGACAGCGGGATCGACAACATGCAGAGGGGGATCGGGCTCATCCCCAGTCTTAGGCATAGGGAGTTCAATCCATGTCTAAGCCCCAGCCAGATGTAGTATTGTGGTAGCGAGACCAGCAGCACATAGAGGGGGACCAGGCCGATCCCCGACTTGCGCATTATGCCTCTTCGGTCGGTTCAACGCTCGAACACTCATTTCGTGGGTTGACTTAGGCATACGAAGTTCAATCCCAGTCGAATATCATACCAGACAGAAGGTTGCGGTAGCAGGATTGACAGCACGTAGGGGGGACCGAGCCGATCCCCGGCTTACGCGTTCTGCCTCTCCGATCGGCTGATCGTCCGCACGCTCATTTTGTGGGTTGGCTTAGGCATACGGAGTTCATTCCATGTGTAAGCATACGAAGTTCATTCCCAGTCTAAGATCGGATCGGATCGAGGGTTGCGTTAATAAGACCAGCAGTAGGATCGACCGCACGCAGGGGGGACCGGGTCGATCCTCGGCTTGCGCATTCTGCCTCTCCGGTCAGACTCTCACCCGCACACTCGTTTTGTGGGTTGGCTTAGGCATACAAAGTTCATTCCATGTCTAAGCTAGTCGGACCGAGGGTTATGGCCGCAGGACCAGCAGCGGGATCGATAGCACGCAGAGAGGGACCAGGCTGATCCCCAGCTTGCGCATTATGCCTCTTTGACCGGCCTTTTCGGTCGGTTGAGTGCCCGTACGCTCGTTTCGTGGGTTGACTTAGGCATACGGAGTTCACCCCCAGTCTAAGCATACGGAGTTCATTCTCATTCTAAGATCGAATCGGATCGAAGGTTGCGCAGTAGGATCGACAACACGCAGGAGGGATCGGGCCGATCCCTGACTTGCGCATTCTACCTCTCCGGCCGGCTGAGCGCCTGCACGTCGTTTCGTGGGTTGGCTTAGGCATAGGGAGTTCATTCCATGTCTAAGCCCCATCCAGATCGAGGATTGTGGCAGTGGGACCGACAGCATGCAGAGAGGGACCGGGTCGATCCCCAGCTTGCGAATTATGCCTCATCGGTCGGCTCAGCGCCCTGTATGCCTGTTTTGTGGGTTGGCTTAGGCATAGGGAGTTCATTCCTTGTCTAAGCCCCAGCCGGATCGAGGGTTGTGGCAGTAGGACCGACAGCACGCAGAGGGGGATCGGGCTGATCCCCGGCTTGTGCATTATGCCTCTTCGATCGGTTCAGTGGTCGCACGCTCGTTTCGTGGGTTGACTTATGCATACGGAGTTCATTCCTAGTCCAAGATTGGATTAGACCGAGGGTTACAGTAGCAGGATCGACAGCACACAAGGGGGATCGGGTCGATCCCTGGCTTGCATTCTACCTCTCTGATCGGCTCAACGCCCGAGCGCTCATTTCTTGGGTTGACTTAGGCATACGAAGTTCTTTCCCAGTCTAAGATCAGAGCAAAGTGAGGGTTACGGCAATAGGATCGATAGCACATAACGGAGGGATCGGCCGATCCCTGACTTGCGCAATATGCCTATCCGGCCGGCTCAGCACCCGAACGCTAGTTTCATCAGTTGACTTAAGCATACCGGACGTTCATCCCAGTCTAAAGACATATCGACCGAGGGTGCGCATTAAGATGACAGACGAAGGGGGCCCGGGTCGGTCCTTGGATTTTTGAATTCGCTGCTCCGGCCAGCAGAGCACTCCGCATGACTGTTTCGTGGTTGGCTTAGCCATACAAGAGTTTATTCCCATTCTAAAGCATACGGAGTTCATCTCCCAGTCAAGATATGACCGGACTGAGGGTGCAGTAGCAAGGACCAGCAGCAGATCGGCAAGCCGTAAGGGCCAGGTCGATCCTCCGGTTTGCCATTCGCCTCTCGGCCGACCTCACCCGCACGCTCGTTTCGTGGGCTGGCTTAGGCATACGGAGTTCATTCCATGTCTAAGCCCCAGTCGGACTGAGGGTTGTAGCAGCAGGACCGATAGCGAGATTGACAGCACGCAGTGGGGGATCGGGCTGATTCTTGGCTTACGCATTATGCCTCTTCCGTCGGCCTTTCCGATCGAATGAGCTCCCACACGCTTGTTTCGGGGGTTGACTTAGGCATACGAAGTTCATCCCCAGTCTAAGTATATGTAGTTCATTCTCAGTCTAGATCGAACCAGACGAGGTTTTGGCAGCTTAGGGATCACAGCACGCATGGTGGATCGGGTCCGTTCGGCTTTGTCGCATTCTGCCTCTCCGATCGGCTGTTAAGCACCTGACACTGCACAATTTTGTGGGTTTGGTCTTAGGCATTAGGGGTTCATTCCATGTCTAAAGCCCCAGCCGGTGGGAATGGGGTTGTTGGTGTGGCCGCGCAGCACGCAGAGGGACCAGGCCGGTAACGATCCCCGAACTTCGCATTATGCCTCTCAGGTTGGCTCACCACCCCACGACTAGCCCATTTTATGGGGTTAGCTAGGCATAGGGAAGTTCATTCCATGTCCTGAAGCCCCAGCCAGATCTTGGGTTGTGGCAGCGGGACCGGCAGCACGCAGAGGGGGACCGAGCTGATCCTCGGCTTGCGTATTATGCCTCTTCGATCGGCTCAACGCCTGGGCACTCATTTCGTGGGTTGACTTATGCATACGGAGTTCATTCCCAGTCTAAGATCAGACCAGACCGAGGGTTGTGGCAGCAGGATCGACGGCACGCATGGGGGGACCGAGTCGATCCTCGGCTTGCACATTCTACCTCTTCGGTTGGCTGAGCGCCCGCACGCTCGTTTCGTGAGTTGGCTTAGGCATATGGCATTTATTCCATGTCTAAGCATACGGAGTTCATTCCCAAAGTAAGATTTTGAGCACGGTGCATATGCTGGGCTCAGGCATGTGCATGTGCCACATTTTTTTCACTCGAGGCACCATCGTCAGAGCATCGTCGGAGCATCGTCGGAGAGCCTAACCGCGGCATTGGGGGTTCCGGTGATTGGGGGCCGGGGGATGTGCGCACATGATGTGCGATGGGTGCTGGTACTTGGCCCTTATATTGGCCCCCTAGCCCTCATCAAACCTCGAGAACTCACACCCTCTTAAAGAGCATTTGAGATTTTATAGGTTTGCTGCCAGTAGCCATTAAAGTGTCTGAAATGGGGACATTTTTTTCAAACCATCACAAAATCTTCTCGACTTTGAGTTTTTAGCTGAATTTTTTTATGCATGCCAACAAAAATAAAGGGATCACCTCTACCACATTTGGGGACAAAACTCTTTCTAAAAAAATTTTAAAAAATCCTGAATCGTAAAAAGTTTGGAAAATCATGAAAAATAGAAAACGGGTCGTCTTGCCACGAAACTTCACATGAAGGCTTAGGGGACCATTGTATGAATTTACACGCCATAAAAATGGCATTGGAATTGCAAAAATATGAAGATGTGCTTGACCCCAACTACCACCCGTTCGATCCCCGACTTGTGCATCCTGCCTCTTTGGTCGACTGAGCGCATGCACGCTCGTTTCGTGGGTTGACTTAGGCATACGGAGTTCATCCTCAGTCTAAGCATACAAAGTTCATTCCCAGTCTAAGATCAGACCGGACCAAGGGTTGCAGCAGCAGGATCGATAGCACGCAGGGGGATCGGGTCGATACCCGGCTTGCGCATTCTGCCTCTCCAGTTGGTTGAGCTCCCGCACGTCTGTTTCGTGGGTTGGCTTAGGCATAGGGAGTTCATTCCATGTCTAAGCCCCAGCCGGATCGATGGTTGTGGCATGAGATCGGTAGCACGCAAAGGGGTACCGGGCCTATCCCCGGCTTGTGCATTATGCCTCTCCTATCAACTCAGCGCTCGCACGCTCGTTTGTGGTTCAACTTAGGCATACAGAGTTCATTCCCGGTCTAAGATCAGACCAGACCGAGGGTTGCGATAGTAGGATCGATAGCACGTAGGGGGGACTGGGTCGATCCCAGTCTTGTACATTTTGCCTCTTTGACCGGCTGAGCGCGCGCACGCTCTTTTCGTAGGTTGGCTTAGGCATACGGAGTTCATTCCATGTCTGAGCATACGAAGTTCATTCCTAGTCTAAGATTACACCAGATCGAGGGTTGCGGCAGCAAGACTAGCAGCAGGATCGACAGCACGCAGGGGGGACCGGGTCGATCCCCGACTTGCACATTCTACCTCTCTGGCTGGCTGAGCGCCCACATGCTCGTTTCGTGGGTTGGCTTAGGCATAGGGAGTTCATTCCATGTCTAGGCCCCAGCCGAACCAACGGTTGTGGCAATGGGACCGGCAACACGTAGAGGGGGACCGGGCTGATCCTTGGCTTGCATATTATGCCTCTTCAATCGGCTCGACGCCCGCATGCTCGTTTCGTGGATTGACTTATGCATACGGAGTTCATTCCCAGTCTAAGATTGGATCAAACCGAGGGTTGCGACGGAAGGATCGACAGCACGTAGTGGGGATCGGGCCGATCCCCGACTTGTTAATTTTGCCTCTCCGACTGGCTCAGCGTCCGCACGCTCGTTTCATGGGTTGGCTTAGGCATACGAAGTTCATTCCATGTCTAAGCATACAGAGTTCATTCCCAGTCTAAGATTTTGAGCCACGGTGCACATACTGGGCTTAGGCATGTGCTGGTGCCGCATTTTTTTTGCCCGGGGCACCATCGTCGGAGCATCGCCTAAGAGCCTAACTGGCGGCATTGGGGGTTCCGACGATCGGGGGGGCCGGGGGGGTGTGCGCACATGATGTGTGATGGGTGCTGGTACTTGGCCCTTATATTGGCCCCCTATCCCTCATCAAACCTCGAGAACTCACACCCCCTTAAAGAGCATTTGAGATTTTATAGGTTTGCTGCCAGTAGCTATTAAAGTGTCTGAAATGGGGACACTTTTTTCAAACGGTCACGAAATCTTGAATTTTTTTTCGCACGTCAACAAAAATACAGGGATGACCTCTACCAAATTTGGGGATAAAAATCTTTCCAAAAAAATTTTAAAAAATCCTGAACTATAAAAAGTTTCAAAAATTGTGAAAAATAGAAAATGGGACGTCTTGCCATGAAACTTCACATGAAGGCTTAGGGGACCATTGTATGAATTTAAAAGCCATAAAAATGGCATTGGCATGGCATAAATATGAAGATGTGCTTGAACCCACCTACCACCCATTCGATCTTCAGCTTGCGCATCCTGCCTCTCTAGTCTGCTGAGCGTCCGCACGCTCATTTTGTGGGTTGACTTAGGCATACCGAAGGTTGCGATAGTCGATCGGTAGCACGCAAGGGGGATCGAGCCGATCCCTGGCTTGCGTATTCTACCTTTTTGGCCGGCTGAGCTATCGCACGCCCATTTCATGGGTTGGCTTAGGCATAGGGAGTTCATTCCATGTCTAAGCCCCAGCCGGACTGAGAGTTATGGCAGCGAAATTGGCAGCATGCAGAGGGGGAACGGGCCGATCCCCAGCTTGCGCATTATGCCTTTCCGATCGGCTCAGTGCCCGCACTCTCATTTTGTGGGTTGACTTAGGCATATGGAGTTCATTCCCAGTCTAAGATTGGACCGAACCGAGGGTTGCGGCGCAGGATTGACAGCACACAGGGGGGACCGGGCCTATCCCCGGCTTACTCATTCTGCCTCTCTGGCTGGCTGAGCACCCACACGCTCATTTCATGGGTTGGCTTAGGCATTCCTTGTCTAAGCATACAGAGTTCATTCCCAGTCTAAGATCAGACCGGACCGAGGGTTGCTGTAGCAGGACCAGCAGTAGGATCGACAGCACGTAGGGGGGACTGGGTCGATCCCTGACTTGCGCATTCTACCTTTCCGGTCGGCTGAGCGGCCACACGCTCGTTTCGTGGGTTGACTTAGCATACGGAGTTGATCCTCAGTCTAAGCATACGAAGTTCATTCCTAGTCTAAGATCAAACCAGACCAAGGGTTACGGTAGCAGGATCGTAGCACGTAGGGGGGACCGGGCCATCCCCAGCTTGCTCATTTTGCCTCTCTGGCCGGCTGAGAGCCCGCACGCCCGTTTCATGGGTTAGCTTGGGCATCGGGAGTTCATTCCATGTCTAAGCCCCAGTCGGACCGAGGGTTGTGGCAGCGGACTGACAGCATGCTGAGGGGGACTGGGCCAATCCCCAGCTTGGGCATTCTACCTCTCCGACCGGCTGAGCACCCGCACGCTCGTTTCGTGGGTTGGCTTAGGCATACGAAGTTCATTCCATGTATAAGCATACAGAGTTCATTCCCAGTCTAAGAGTTTGATCCACGGTGTACATGCTGGGCTCGAGCATGTGTTGGTGCCACATTTTTTTCGCCCGAGGCACCATCGCCTCACCATCATTGGAGAGCCTAACCAACGGCACTGGAGGTTTCGACGATTGGGGGGCCCGGAGGGGTGTACGCACATGATGTGTGATGGGTGCTGGTACTTGGCCCTTATGTTGGCCCCCTATCCCTCATCAAACCTCAAGAACTCACACCCCTTTAAAGAGCATTTGAGATTTTATAGGTTTGCTACTAGTAGCCATTAAAGTGTCTGAAATGGGGGCACTTTTTTCAAATGGTCACAAAATCTTCTCCACTTCGAGTTTTTAGCTGAATTTGTTTGTGCATGCCAACAAAAATATAAGGATCACCTCTACCAAATTTGGGGACAAAACTCTTTCTAAAAGAATTTTAAAAAATCCTGAACCATAAAAAGTTTCAAAAATCATGAAAAATAAAAAACGGGTCGTGTTGCCACGAAACTTCACATGAAGGCATAGGGGACCATTGTATGAATTTACAAGCCATAAAAATGGCATTGGAATGGTAGAAAAATGAAGATGTGCTTGAACCCACCTACCACTTGTTCGATCCCCGACTTGCGCATCCTGCCTCTCTGGTCGGCTTAGTGTCCGCACGCTCGTTTCGTGGTTGACTTAGGCATACGGAGTTCATCCCTAGTCTAACCATACGGAGTTCATTCCTAGTTTAAGATCAGACCGGACTGAGGGTTGCAGCAGCAGGTCGATAGCACGGAGGGGGGACTGGGTCGATCCTCGGCTTGCACATTCTACATCTCCGATCAGCTGAGCATCCGCACGCTCATTTCATGGGTTGAGTTAGGCATATGGAGTTCATTCCATGTCTAAGCCCCAGTCGGACCGAGGGTTGTGTTAGTAGGACTGGCAGCGGGATCGACAGCATGCAAAGGAGGCCCGGGCTGATCCCCAACTTATGCATTATGCCTCTCTGACAGGCCTCTTCGGCCGACTGAACGCCCGCACGCTCGTTTCATTGGTTGACTTAGGTATACGGAGTTCATCCCCAGTCTAAGCATATGGAGTTCATTCCCAGTCTAAGATTAGACTGGATCGAGGGTTGCGGTAGCAGGATTGATAGCATGCAGGGGGGATCGGGCCGATCCCAGGCTTGTGCATTCTACCTCTCCGGATGGCTGGGCACCCGTACGCCCGTTTGGTGGGTTGGCTTAGGCATAGGGAGTTCATTCCATGTCTAAGCCCCAACCAGACTGAGGGTTGTGGTAGCGGGACCGACAGCACACAGAGGGGGAACTAGATCGATCCTCGGCTTGAGCATTATGCCTCTCCGATCAGCTCAGCACCCGAACGCTCGTTTAATGGGTTGACTTCAGCATACAGAGTTCATTCCCAGTCTAAGATCAGACCGGACCGAGGGTTGCGACAATAGGATCGACAGCACGTAGGGGGGACCGAGCCAGTCCCTGGCTTGCACATTTTGCCTCTCCGGCCGGCTAAGCGCCCGCACGCTCGTTTCGTGGGTTGGCTTAGGCATACGGAGCTTAACCCCAGTCTAAGCATACGGAGTTCATTCCCAGTCTAAGATCAGACCGGACCGAGGGTTGTGACAGCAGGATCGGTAGCATGCAGGGGGGACTGGGCTGATCCCCGGCTTGCGTATTATGCCTCTCCGATCGGCTGAGCGCCCGCACGCCCCAGTCGGATCAAGGGTTGTGGCAGCGGACTGGTAGCACGCAAAGGGGGATCGGGCCGATCCTCGGCTTGCGTATTGTGCCTCTCCAGCCTGCTCAGTGCCCAGACGCTCGTTTCATGGGTTGACTTGGGCATACAGAGTTCATTCCCAGTCTAAGATTGGCTCAGACTGAGGGTTATGGCCACAGGATCGACAACACGTAGGGGGGACTGGGTCGATCCCCGGCTTGTGCATTCTGCCTCTTCGATCGGTTGTGTGCCCCGACGCTCATTTCATTGGTTGGCTTAGGCATACGGAGTTCATTCCATGTCTAAGCATACAAAGTTCATTCCCAATCTAAGATCAGACCGGACCGAGGGTTGTGGTAGCAGGACTAGCAGTAGGATTGACAGCATGTAAGGGGGATCGATCGATCCCCGGCTTGCACATTCTGCCTCTCCAGCCGGCTGAGCACCCGTACACTCGTTTCATGGGTTGGCTTAGGCATACAAAGTTCATTCCATGTCTAAACCCCAGTCGGACCGAGGGTTGTGAGAAGACTGAGCAGTAGGTCAAGACAGACGTAGAGGCTGATCCGACTTGCACATTATGCCTTCGACCGACCTCCCAGTCGACTGAGTGCCCGCACGCTCATTTCGTGGGTTGACTTAGACATACGGAGTTCATCCCCAATCTAAACATACGAAGTTCATTCCCAATCTAAGATCAGACTAGATCGAGGGTTACGACAGTAGGATCGATAGCGTGTAGGGGGGACCAGGGCTGGTCCCTGGCTTGCGCATTCTGCCTCTCTGGCCGGCTGAGTGCACGCACGCCCGTTCGTGGGTTGGCTTAGGCATAGGGAGTTCATTCCATGCCTAAGCCCCAGCCGGACCAAGGGTTGTGGTAGCGGGACCGATAGCACACAGAAGGGGACCGGGACGGTCCCCGGCTTGCGCATTATGCCCCTCTCGCCCAGCTCAGCTCCCGAGCGCTCGTTTCGTGGGTTAACTTAGGCATACAGAGTTCGATCCCAGTCTAAATAGGACCGAACCTAGGGTTGCGGTAGCAGGATTGATAGCACGTAGGGGGGACCAGGCCGGTCCCTGACTTACGCATTTTGCCTCTCTGGCCGGCTGAGTGCCCACACGTTCATTTCGTGGGTTGGCTAGGCATACGAACTTCATTCCATGTCTAAGCATACGAAGTTCATTCCCAATCTAAGATCAAACTGGATCGAGGGTTACAGGAGCAAGACTAATAGCAGGATCGGTAACACATAGGGGGGACTGGGCCGATCCCTGACTTGCGCATTCTCCTCTCCGGTCGACCTCTCCAGCTAGCTGAGCGCCCACACGCTCGTTTCGTGTGTTGACTTAGGCATATGGAGTTCATCCCTAGTCTAAGCATACAAAGTTCATTCCCAATCTAAGATCGAACCAGACTGAGGGTTGCGGTAGCAGGATTGGTAGCACGCAGGGGGGACATGGCTGATCCCCTACTTGCGCATTCTGCCTCTCTGGCTGGCTGAGCACCCGCACGTCGTTGGTTGGCTTAAGCATAGGGAGTTCATTCCATGTCTAAGCCCCAGCCGGACTGAGGGTTATGGCAGTGGGACCGACAGCATGCAGAGGGGGATCGGGCCGATCCCTGGCTTGCGCATTCTACCTCTCCTGCCGGCTGAGCGACCGCACGCTCGTTTTGTGGGTTGGCTTAGGCATATGGAGTTCATTCCATGTCTAAGCATAAGGAGTTCATCCCAGTCTAAGAGTTTGAGCCACAGTGCACATGTTGGGCTCAGGCATGTGCTGGTGCCACATTTTTTTTGCCCAGGGCACCATTGTCGGAGCATTGCCGGAGTATCACCGGAGAGCCTAACCGACTACATTAGAGGTTCCGGTGATTGGGGGGGCCGAGGGGGTGCGCACATGATGTGCGATGGGTGCTGGTACTTGGCCTTTATATTGGCCCCCTATCCCTCATCAAACCTCGAGAACTCACACCCCCGTAAAGAGCATTTGAGATTTTATAGGTTTGCTGCTAGTAGCCATTAAAGTGTCTGAAATGGGGACACTTTTTTCAAACGGTCACAAAATCTTCTCCACTTCGATTTTTTAGCTGAATTTTTTTGTGCATGCCAACAAAAATACAAGGATTATCTCTACCAAATTTGGCGACAAAACTCTTTCTAAAAAAATTTTAAAAAATCCTGAACCGTAAAATGTTTCAAAAATCATGAAAAATAGAAAATGGGTCATCTTGCCACGAAACTTCACATGAAGGCTTAGGGGACCATTGTATTATTTTACAAGCTATAAAAATGGCATTGACACAGTAGAAATATGAAGATGTGCTTGAACCCACCTACCACCTGTTCAATCCCCGGCTTACGCATCCTGCCTCTCTGGTCAGCTGAGCGCTCGCACGCTCGTTTCGTGGGTTGACTTAGGCATACGGAGTTTATCCCCAGTCTAAGCATACGAAGTTCATTCCCAGTCTAAGATCGGATCGGACTGAGGGTTGCGACAGCAGAATCGACAGCACGCAGGGGGGACCGGGCCGATCCCTAACTTGCACATTCTACCTCTCCGACCGGCTGAGCGCCCGCACGCCTGTTTCATGGGTTGGCTTAGGCATAGGGAGTTCATTCCATGTCTAAGCCCCAGCTGGACTGAGGGTTGTGGCAGCGGTACCGATAGCACACAGAAGGTGACTGGGTCAATCCCCAGCTTGCGCATTATGCCTTTCCGGTCAGCTTAGCGCCCGCACGCTCATTTCGTGGGTTGACTTAGGCATACGGGGTTTTCCCAGTCTAACATTGGACCAGACCAAGGGTCATGGCAGCAAGATTGATAGCACGCAGGGGGTGATCAGGAAGGTCCTCGGCTTATGCATTCTATCTTTTCGATCGATTGAGCGCTCGCACGCTCGTTTCATGGGTTGGCTTAGGCATACGAAGTTCATTCCATGTCTAAGCATACAAAGTTCATTCCCAGTCTAAGATCAAACCAGATCGAGGGCTGCGGCAGTAGGACCAACAGCAGGATCGGTAGCACGCAAGGGGGACCGGGCTGATCCCCGGCTTTCGCATTCTACCTCTCCAGTCAACTGAGCGCTCGTACGCTCGTTTCGTGGGTTGGCTTAGGCATACGGAGTTCATTCCATGTCTAAGCCCCAGCCAGACCGAGGGTGGTGGCAACAAGACCGGTAGCGGGATCAGCAGCACATAGAAGGGGACTAGGCTGATCCCTGACTTGCACATTATGCCTCTTCGGTCGGCCTCTCCGGCTAGCTGAGCCCCCGTACGCTCGTTTCGTGGGTTGACTTAGGCATACGGAGTTCATCCCCAGTCTAAGCATACGGAGTTCATTCCCAGTCTAAGATCGAACCGTACCGAGGGTTGCGACAGCAGGATCGACAGCACATAAGAGGGACTCGAATGATCCCCAACTTGCGCATTCTACCTCTCTGACCGACTGAGTGCCCGTACGCCCGTTTCATGGGTTGGCTTAGGCATAGGGAGTTCATTCCATGTCTAAGCCCCAGCCGGACCGATGGTTGTGGCAGCAGGACCGACAGCATGCAGAGTGGGACTGGGCCGATCCTTGACTTGTGCATTATGCCTCTTCGGCTGGCTCAGGGCCCGAACGCTCGTTTTGTGGGTTGACTTAGGCATACGGAGTTCATTCCCAGTCTAAGATCGGATCGGATCGAGGGTTACGACAGCAAGATCGATAGCACGCAGGGGGGATCGGGCTGGTCCTCGGCTTGCGCATTCTGCCTTTTCTGCTAGCTGAGCGCTCGTACGCTTGGTTCATGGGTTGGCTTAGGCATACGAAGTACATTCCATGTGTAAGCATACAAAGTTCATTCCCAGTCTAAGATCAGACTGGACTGAGGGTTACGATAGCAGGACCAGCAGTAAGATCGGTAGCATGTAAGGGGGACCGAACCGATCCTCAGCTTGTACATTCTACTTCTCTGATCAGCCTCTCCGACTGACTGAGCGCCCGTACGCTTGTTTCATGGGTTCACTTAGGCATACAGAGTTCATCCCCAGTCTAAGCATATGGAGTTCATTCCCAATCTAAGATCGAACTGGACCAAGGGTTATGGCAGCAAGATCGGCAGCACGCAGGGGGGACCGGGCCTATCCCTAGCTTGTTCATTCTGCCTCTCCGGTCGGCTGAGTGCCCGCATGCCCATTTCGTGGGTTGGCTTAGGCATAGGGAGTTCATTCCATGTCTAAGCCCCAGCCGAACTGAGGGTTGTGGCAGCCGGACCGACAGTACGTAGAAGGGGATCGAGCTAATCCTCGGCTTGTGCATTATAACTCTCCGACCGGGTCAATGCCCGTACGCTCATTTCGTGGGTTGACTTAGGCAGATGGAGTTCATTCTTAGTCTAAGATCGGACTGGACTGAGGGTTGCAACAGTAGGATCGACAGCACGCAGGGGGTACCGAGCTGGTCCCCGGCTTGGGCATTCTGCCTTTTCGATCGACTGAGTGCCCATACGCTCGTTTCATGGATTGGCTTAGGCATACGGAGTTCATTCCATGTCTAAGCATACGAAGTTCATTCCCAATCTAAGATTGGATCGGACTGAGGGTTGTGGCAACAGGACCAGCAGTAGGATTGACAGCACGCAGGGAGGATCTGGCCGATCCCCAGCTTATGCATTTTGCCTTTTCGGCCGGCCTCTCCAGCCGGCTGAGCGCCCGCATGTTCGATTCGTGGGTTGACTTAGGCATATGAAGTTCATCCCCAGTCTAAGCATACAAACTTCATTCCCAGTCTAAGATCAGACCGGATCGAGGGTTGCTGCAATAAGATCCCCAGGACGTAGGGGGGATCGGGCCGGTCCCTGACTTGCGCATTCTGCCTCTCCGACTGACTGAACACCTGCACGCTCGTTTTGTGGGTTGGCTTAGGCATACAGAGTTCATTCCATGTCTAAGTGTACAAAGTTCATTCCCAGTCTAAGATCAGACTAGACTGAGGGTTGCTGTAGCAGGACCAGCAGCAGGATCGGCAGCAGGATCGGCAGCACGCAGAGCGGACCGAACCAATCCCCGACTTGTGCATTCTGCCTCTCCGACCGGTTGAGCGCCCGCACACTCATTTCGTGCTTTGGCTTAGGCATACAAAGTTCATTCCATGTCTAAGCCCCAGCCGGATTGAGGGTCGTGGTAGTAGGACCAACAGTGGGATCGACAGCACGTAGATGGGGATCGGGTTGATCCCCAGCTTGTGCATTATGCCTCTCTGGCCGGCTGAGCGCCCGCATGCTCGTTTCATGGGTTGGCTTAGGCATACAGAGTTCATCCCCAGTCTAACCATATGGAGTTCATTCCCAGTCTAAGATCGGACCAGACCGAGGGTTGTGACAGTAGGATCGACAGCATGCAAGTGGGACCAAGTTGATCCACGGTTTGTGCATTCTGCCGCTCCGGTCGGTTGAGTGCCCGCACGTCCATTTTGTGGGTTGGCTTAGGCATAAGGAGTTCATTCCATGTCTAAGCCCCAGTCAAACCGAGGGCTATGGTAGCGGGACCAACGGCACGCAGAGGGGGAATTGGCTGATCCCCGGCTTGCGCATTATGCCTCTTCAACTGGCTCAGCGCCCGCACACTCATTTCGTGGGTTGACTTATGCATACGGGGTTCATTCCCAGTCTAAGATTGGACCAGATCAAGGGTTGTGGTAGTAGGATCGACAGCACACAGGCGGGGACCAGGTCGATCCCTGGCTTGCACATTTTGCCTCTCCGGTCGGTTGAGCACCCGCACGATCGTTTCGTGGGTTGGGTTAGGCATACGGAGTTCATTCCATGTCTAAGCATATGGAGTTCATTCCCAGTCTAAGATTTTGAGCCACGGTGCACATGCTGGGCTCGGGCATGTACTGGTGCCACATTTTTTTTGCCCGGGACACCATCGTCGGAGCATCGTCGGAGAGCCTAATCGACGGCATTGGGGGTTCCGACGATTAGGGGGCTGGGGGGTGTGCGCACATGATGTGCGATGGGTGGTGGTACTTAGCCCTTATATTGGCCCCCTATCCCTCATCAAACCTCAAGAACTCACACCCCCTTAAAGAGCATTTGAGATTTTATAGGTTTGCTGCCAGTAGCCATTAAAGTGTCTGAAATGGGGACACTTTTTTCAAACGGTCACAAAATCTTCTCCACTTCGAGTTTTTAGCCAAATTTTTTTTTGCATGCCAAAAAAAATACATGGATCACCTCTACCAAATTTGGGGACAAAACTCTTTCTAAAAAAATTTTAAAAAATCCTGAACCATAAAATGTTTTAAAAATCATGAAAAATAAAAAACGGGTCGTCTTGCCACGAAACTTCACATGAAGGCTTAGGTGACCATTGTATGAATTTACAAGCCATAAAAATTGCATTGGCACAGCAGAAATATAAAGATGTGCTTGACCCCACCTACCACCTATTCAATCCCCGGCTTACGCATCCTGCCTTTCTTGTCGGCTGAGCGCTCGTACGCTCGTTTCATGGGTTGACTTAGGCATACGGAGTTCATCCCTAGTCTAAGCATACGGAGTTCATTCCCAGTCTAAGATTGGACCGGATTAAGGGTTGCGACAGCAAGATCGATAGCACCCAAGGGGGACCGGGCCGATCCCCGGCTTGCGTATTCTGCCTGTCCGACAGGCTGAGCACCCACATGTGCATTTCGTGGGTTGGCTTAGGCATAGGGAGTTCATTCCTTGTCTAAGCCCCAGCTGGGCCAAAGGTTGTGGTAGCGGGACCAGCAGCACACAGAAGGGGACCAGGCCGATCTTCGGCTTATGCATTATGCCTCTTCGGTCAGCTCAATGCCCGCACGCTCATTTCATGGGTTCACTTAGGCATACGAAGTTCATTCCCAGTCTAAGATCAGACTGGACCGAGGGTTGCGGTAGTAGGATTGACAGCATGCAGGAGGGGACTAGGTCGGTCTTCAGCTTGCGCATTCTGCCTCTCTGGCTGGCTGAGCGCCTGCACACTCGTTTCATGGGTTGGCTTAGGCATACGGAGTTCATTCCATATCTAAGCATATGGAGTTCATTCCATGTCTAAGCATACGGAGTTCATTCCCAGTCTAAGATCAGACCGAACCGAGGGTTGCAGCAGCAGGACCAACACAAGATCGACAACATGCAGGGGGGACTGGGCCGATCCACGGCTTGCGCATTCTACCTCTTCGATCGGTTGGGCACCTGCACATGCATTTCATGGGTTGGCTTAGGCATACAGAGTTTATTCCATGTCTAAGGCCCAGTCGGATCGAGGGTTGTGGTAGTAGGACCGGCAATGGGATCAGTAGCATGCAGAGGGGGACAGAGCTAATCCCCGACTTGCGCATTATGCCTCTTCGGCCAGTCTTTTCGATCGGCTGAGCACCCGCATGCTCGTTTCATGGGTTGACTTAGGCATACGGAGTTCATCCCTAGTCTAAGCATACGGAGTACATTCTCGGTCTAAGATCAGATTGGACTGAGAGTTACGGTAGCGAGACTAGTAGTAGGACCGATAGACGCAGGGGGGATCAGGCCGATCCTCGGCTTGCGCATTCTACCTCTCTGGCCGGTTGAGCACCCGCATGCTCGTTTCATGGGTTGGCTTAGGCATATGGAGTGCATTCCATGTCTAAGCATACGGAGTTCATTCCCAGTCTAAGATTTTGAGCCACGGTGCACAGGCTAGGCTCGAGCATGTACTGGTGTCACTTTTTTTTTCGCTCGAGGCACCATCGTCGGAGCATCGTTGGAGCATCACTGAAGAGTCGAATCGGCGGCATTGGGGGTTCCGGCGATTGGGGGGGCCGGTGGCTGTGTGTACATGATGTGCGATGGGTGCTGGTACTTGTGTCACAGGCTCCGACCTTAGACTCAGAAACCGTGCGACCTTAGGCTTGGAATCTCCTCCTTTATGCCTAAGTCAGCCTAAAACACAATCGTACGAGCACTAGATCAACAGGAAGGGTTGATTACGCAAGTTAAAGAGAAACGGGATAAGAAGGTAGAATTCTGGAAATGCTCTTGTATTCACTGAAACAGAAGTGTTTGATGGTGTACAAATGAGGGAAGAGCAGCCCTCTATTTATAGTTGAGGCTCCAGCTTACACTTAATGGCAATATCCCTAGAATAAAGGGCTAAAATCATGGGATTATATAGATTACAATCAATCAGGATGCTAACTCCTGATTTTCAGCGTCAACCAAATCTACTAGGATGCTGCTGCGGATCCTGCCTACTTCCAGAAGCTTCCCTTGCGTGTCCAGCACCTTGGGCCCCTCTGGATGTGGTGCGGGCAGCTTTTATGCTAGGCCTTGGTCTGACAGTTTGGCCTGCAAGTTAGGCGAGCGTTCTGAACTCGTTTGCTAGGCTTTGCATGTAGATACCCGCCAGTACGCCTGGTCTGCGGGCCTCAACCTCTAGCTCACCTGCTGGTGCGCCTGATGCTCCTGGCGTGCCTGCCTAGGGCATGAAATTCTCCCCCACCAGATTGCACAATGCCTTCATTGCATCTTCTGCATGGTACTACCTGATCTAGTCCCCAAACTACCATAAGTCATCTGCTGGTTCCCAGCTCACCTCACTGTCTGAAAGTCCCTTCTAGCGCACTAAGTACTCTTGTCTTGGCTGATAGTTCTTTTGTCTCACCTCCCGATCAGCTATGATGCTGTGGACCTCCTTCTTATATGAGGCCCTTACCCCCAATGGCACACGCTTTGACTCTGCCCGTCCTAGATCTCCCTCATCCTTATGGAACGGCTTGAGCATGCTCACATGGAACACCGAGTGTACCCTCAGCTTAGGTGGCATATCCAGCTTGTAGGCAACCTTGCCTACCCTTTTGACTACTTAGAAAGGTCCCTCATACCTCTGGACTAGGCCTTTGTGCAGCCCCCTATGGCGCACAATGGGATACAGCTTCACCAATACCAAGTCTCCAACTTGGAACTGCACGTCTCGCCTATTCTGGTCTGCCCACTTCTTTGACCTCTTGGCTGCCTTGTGTAGACAAACTCTGGCCAAGTCAGTTTGCTTCTGCCATACCTTGGCAAACTTGTATGCTGCTGGATTCAACCCTGTATAACCTGTAGCAATCGATTCAGGTGTTAGTGGTTGTTGCCCTATCACAACCTCAAATGGGCTTTGGTTCGTTGCCTCGCTCCTTCGCAAGTTGTAGGAAAACTACGCAGTATTTAGCAGCTTTGGCCAGTCCCTTTGTGTGGCACTCACATAGTGCCTGAGGTAGACCTCCAATAGTCCATTCACTGGTTCTGTCTGCCCATCGGTCTGTGGATGCATGCTGGTGGAAAAGTTCAAGTCTGACCCCAACAGCTTGAACAACTTAGTCCAGAACCTGCCCGTGAAATGCCTGTCCCGATCACTAACAATGGTCCTCGACACTCTCCAGTACTTAACCATGTTTCAGGAACAATCGAGCTACTTCTTCGGCTGGGCACTCCTTGGTTACTGGAATGAAGATTCTATATTTGGAAAACCTGTCCACCACTACCATGATGCTTCCAAACCCTTTTGCTTTGGGTAGGCCGATTATAAAGTCCAGAGAAACACTCTCCCATGGTCGCTCTGGCACTGGCAATGGCTCTAAAAGACCGCCTGGTTTCTTGAGCTCCACCTTGTCCTGTTGGCACACAAGACAAGTCTTCACATAGGCCTCCACATCATCCCTCATGTGCAGCCAGTAGTACTGATCCTCGATCAACGCTAAGGTACGGCTCACTCCTGGGTGTCTAGCCCACCTTGAATCATGGCATTCTTGCAAAACTTCCTTACCAAGCTTCTCGTGCTACGACACAAACAGTCTACTTCTCCTGGTGTACAGCAAGCCATCCTACAACCAAAATCGCCTAGTCTTACATTGCTGGGCGTACTCTATCAAAGCCTTGGCTATAGGATCATGCACAAGTCCCTCCTTGATGCGTGGCACCAGTGACCCCTTTGGTTGGTTAATGGCAGCAAGGTTAGCCTTCCTGCTCAGGGCGTCTACCACTAGGTTCACCCACCCTGGCTTGTACTCCATCTAAAAATCAAATTCCGTAAAAAAATCTTACCATCTTGCCTGCTTGGGGGATAGCTTCTTCTACGTCTGAAAGTAGCTGGTTGCCACATTGTCCGCCCTAAGCATGAACCTCGAGCCCAACAGGTAATGGCACCAAGTGCACAAGCAGTACACCACTGCAGTAATCTCCTTCTCTTGGACCATGTACTTGTGCTCAGTCTCGTTCAGCTTCCTCTCAAACGTGACTGGACGTCCCTCCTACATCAACACGCCCCATATGGCAAAGTCTGATGCATCCGTATGCACCTCATACAGCTTGGCATGGTCTGGCAAGGCCAAGACTGGCTCCTCATTCACAGCTTGCTTCAACCTGTCAAAGGCTTCCTGGCACCCTGCGCTCCACTCCCATGCTTTCCCTTTTGTTGAGCAAGTCAGTCAATGGTGTGGCTATTGTTGAGTGACTTTGATGAAGCGCCTGTAGTAGTTGACCAGCCCAAGGAATGATCTCAACTCAGTGACCTTGGCTGGCGGTTGCCACTCCAGGATGGTGTGTATCTTGCCTTCATCCATGCGTATCCTGCCACCTCCCACTATGTGGCCAAGGAATGGGATCTCCTGCTGGGCGAATGAGCACTTCTCCCTCTTGACAAACAGCTTGTGCACCCGCAACACCTCGAACACCTATCTAAAGTGGTCTACATGCTCTCCCAAAGTCTGGCTATAGATCACAATGTCATCCAAATAAACCACAACAAATCGATCAAGGAATGACTGAAGTACCTTATTCATAAGGGTGTAGAATGTTGCTGGGGCGTTCGTGAGTCCGAAAGGCATCACCAAGAACTCATACGAACCATACCGAGTGACACATGCTATCTTTGGCTCATCTCTCTCCGTGATCCTAACTTGATAGTAGCCTGACCTCAAATCCAGCTTGGTGAACCACCTTGTGCTCCCAAGTTGATCGAACAAGTCCGCAATGAGTGGGATAGGGTACTTGTTCTTAATGGTCAACTTGTTCAAAGCCCAGTAGTCTATGCACAGCCATAACAACCCATCATGCTTGCACTAAAATAGAACCGGTGCACCATAGGGTGCCTTCGATGGCCTGATGAAGCCAACATCAACTAACTCTTTGAGCTGCTTCCTCAACTCCTCCAACTCTGGTGGAGACATTCGGTAAGAGGCTTTAGCTGGTGGTTTGGCCTCTTAGGTGGTAACTTGCTAGGTAGCTTTGTGGGCATCACATCACTAAAGGTCTTCAGCACCTTTAGCACCTCTAAGGGTGACTCGATCTCTTTCTCCCTTGGCTTATCATATTTCAGGGCTGTCAAGAAGGTGTCTTCTTATCTGCTTACCACCTTGGCAAATTGGATGGCTGACACTACCCGCGACCCAACTCCAGACCCTCTCTTCAATGGCACTAGGCATTGGCACCGTGCATCCAAGATGCAAACACAATCGGTAAAAGGCATAAGGAGGGCATTAATCTGGACAAGGAAATCCAACCCAATCACAAACTCATACTCGTCAAGGGGTATTACCTTAATGGTCTCCTTGCCTTTCCAGTCTCCAAGCTGCAACTCCACTCCCCGCGCTACTCCAATGGCTGAAACTTCCTTGGAGTTCATCGTTTTGATGGTACCAATCCTTTTCTGCACCTTTAGTTCAAGCTTCTAGGCTCTATCACCTGAAATAAAAAGATGTGAGGCACCTGTGTCCACCAATACGCTCACCTTCTGACCCACAACCATCAGATCTGCAAACATCAAGCCCTTTGGCTTGTGGCTTCCTTTACTCTAGACAGCATTGAGCACCAACGACCCAAGCTTTGCTGCCCCTGACTCTGGCTCCTTGTCAGACTCCTTGTCTATAGCAGCCAGCTTGCCCTTCTATGGGTAATTGTGTGCTATGTGGCTCCTTCCACATAGGTAGCATGCTAGTGGTTCTCGGTCCCCTTTTGCTTTCCACTTGCCTGTTGGTGGCCTCCTCTCACCATCCTTGGTTGAACGGTCTCGATCTCCATCCTTGGACTCTCGATCACGGTCTTTCCCCTTTGGACTACTCCTTTCGATCCCTATCATCCCTGCCCTTACCCTTGGGCTTGGTAGACTCAAACTTGTTCAGAGGTTTGAACTCTATCAAGGCCTCGATAGTAGTCATGGCTTTAGCCAAGTCATGAACTCCTCTCCTTTGTAGCTCATGCTTCACCCATGGCTTCAGCCTATCCATGAAAGCAAATAAGGTGTCCTTCTCACCTAGATCCAATATCTGTAGCATCAGTTCAGAGAATTTATGGACATACTCCTTTATGTCCCCTTGCTGGCTCAGCCTGTGCAACTTTGCCCGTGCCTCATCATTAGCATACTCCGGGGAAAATTTTTCTCTGAACTCTTTTTGAAACTCTGCCCAGGTTCCAATCTTGGCACTCCCACGCCTGACATCATCACACCTGTGCCTCTACCACAATAAGGCTACATCAGTGAGATACATAACAATGGTGCTTACCTTTATCGCCTCGTCTTGCATGCCCATGGCCTAGAAGTATTACTCCATACCCCAAAGGTAGTTATCTACTTCCTTGGCCACCCTAGTCCCCTTGAACTCCTTAGGCTTGGGGACATCCAATCTAGACTTGGACACTCCAGCAAACATGCCATTCCCAATGGTAGTCTTGCAAGCAAGGAGCTCACTAGTAAGCTCCTCCATCCACTGGCGCATGGCCTCCATGCCATCACGTAAGGTCAGCATTTCAGCCTCCAAGGTCTGATTCTTTTGGGTGAACACGTCCAAGCCTTTGTTGAGAGCAGCTTGCAGCTCACTTTGGATCTTCTCCCCCATGGAGTCTAGCAATGTAGTGTAAGTCTTTACCCTCTCAAGCTTCTCCCCCATGTCGCCCATGGTCACCTTCACCTTGGCCAGCCTACCATCCATGGTAGACCAGATATCGCTAGAACTGGCTTTCCTCCCTCTTCCAAGCCCATGCTCCTGGGCCTCTGGTTGTTAGTTAGCAGCGTCACTTTGGGATGCCATCTCCTCTAACCTGCACAAC